>VUYV01000220.1:1158978-1382939 GCA_008711295.1 Anarhynchus alexandrinus
TATTTCATTAAAGTAGTTTAGTTCCTTCTAAACTCATAAGTCTCTTTTTCCTCCTCTGCCTCTCTCTTTGAAGAGGGGTAGAGGGGAGCATCTGTCGGTCCCATCTGGGGTCCCCCAGGTCCCCAGTAGCCGATTTGGCCTAAACCACGACAACAATGCATCTGCCATGCTGTAAATACAGAGTAACATTATTTACCACCTGTATGAAAATAAAATACGCTTCTGGCTCCCATTCTGTACTGCTTGACTTTTGTCCCTGTTCTGAGCACAGATCCCTATGTAGGTATGGAGACCCCTATTTACTTCAGACTTCTCTTTTGTATGATTCAAATCTTAAAATATAAGACTTTTTTTTCATTTTTCATTCCACCATATTTTTCCAGTTTGATAGATCCCCGTCCCTAAAAATAATATACACAGAGTCTATTTAGTAGTTGTAATGAAAACACGTGATTTTTGTTTTGTTTTACAGGCTATTTTTCTCATTGTCTTTACGCAAACAGAGGAATTATGATATTGGGTAAAACTGGTAGGTGCATCTAGTGCGATATTCTGATTTTTGTTTGTACCTCCATATTACTAGATGCTTTAGAAGAAAGTTTAAATGAGATGATAGTGGGCAATTATGAAAAAAATCCCCTCATCAGAAAAATCTTGTTGTTCAGTAGTTGGCTTAACCCTGAAACATAAATTTGTGCCTAAACAGAAAATCTATTTGTAGCATTGACAGGTTGCAATTATTCTGGGTAAATGACGGCTCCAACTTTAATTCCTATTAAGCCTCAGTGGTAGATTGCAGCAATAAACCTTTGCAATTCTTTATACATGCAAAATCAAATACTTTGTATATTTTGAATTATAAGATCTTGAATGTAGGAAAGCTAAAACTCAGTAACAGATAGAATAGATGCAACTTTGATTATCCTTTGAAGTCAATTTACCATGGGTCTTTAAGCTCAATGTCCTCTTTGTTTCAAACTAAGCTTCCACATATACATTGTTATACAGTATTAAAAGATCTACTGATTACATGTCTGCTTTTAGCATTTTGCTTGTGCAGAAATCTATGGTATATAATATTAGCACTCATGGTTAAAAGTTTGATTTTTAGATGTCTATATTGTTGATGATTTCTGTTGCTGGTGGGCTGCAGGTGGAGAAACAGACTGGTAAGGTGCTTTTGTTAAATTGTCTGAGAACCTTGTGATCTTCATGAATATTCTAATCTTTTTTATCTTTGGTTGTTCTCACCTTTATAGCCTACATTTCCTACTTAAGAAAAATATTCCTAGTGAAAATTCCAAAAGATAGTTTGAAGAAATAAACCTCAAGCAATGGAAGTCTTGAGATTTATTTCTTCTCTTTGTGTAGATCCCGAGAAGACCTAAACAATGGTTCAGGAACTGCAGGCCCTGCTGTTTCATTTCTGATCCTCATGGCGGTATGATTAATTTTGCAATTTAAGCTTCCAAACTGCTAATTTCATACTGCATGGCTTCTCAGTAGTAGTAGGGAAGTAGTGCCTTGTAAGCAGGCTGTTTTTTATAGTTTTCTCTTTAAATAATATTATCTATTGTTTGTTTTAAATTATAGTTTATGGATTCAATTACAGTTCTGACAAGCTTGATTAAATAATACTGTACAAATGTGAAATGTATTAACTCTGCTCAGTACTTCCATTAAAAGTAAATAAATTAGTAAAGGAACTGAAAATATAAAGAAATTACTGAATTTACTTATAGATACTAGTTGAAGGCAAATGGACAGCCAGAATATTGGAATGTGTTGTCTGTAAAAGAAAAAAAAATCTTTTTATTTCTGAAGTGATTCAAGTGACAGCTAACATCCAAAGTTATTGTAGCAGTGTGAAATTTTGTTAAAGATTTTGATTTTAAAATTTCCTTTGGCCTAATTTAGTCTGAATTATCTAAGCAAACATGATGACACCTATAGTGGTGGACACAGGGGTAAGTCTAAGGTACTGGGTCTGGTCACACACTCTGTCGATGCCATGTTGGGGCCAGATTCAGCCGCCCACCAGTTACGACTTTTGATTTGCCTTCTGTGGGAATGAAATCCAGGTGTATAAGATGCACGAAACCCTGATGTTAATCCGCCAGGGTCCTTACCTGGATGATCACAGACCGAGACTGGGATGCACTACAGATTGTGTCCACCCAATGCAGATACGGATACCTTGTCTGGGTTGAAGTTCGATTTATTTTCATGGATACCTTGTTTGGGTTGAAATTTGGTTTGTTTTTATGGATACCTTGTTTGATTGGAAATTTATTAAAGTTCCAATGTGCTTTGCCAGAAGTGGTGGGTCTGACTAGGTCTAGGTCTCATTCAAAGCAGTGAAATTCTACCCAGAGCCCTATAGCACAGCATACAAAAGCAGAACCTTGCCTTGTGAACCAAAGGGAAAAAAATCATGATAGTTAGTAAAACTGGCAGAATAAGCTACCACCTGAAAAAACAGCTTATGTCAGGCATGCTACATGAACACCGACATAAAATGATTTAACTTGATATGTTAACTTAGTATGTTAACTTACCTGAGTGTACGTTTGTATGTTGAATTCTCACAGCTACCACTGGGAAGTGGGTCTGGCAGGAACACTTGCCAGTAGCGGCATCGGTTTGTGGAAATGTCGTTTCCCGGCAGCGTGGCAGCAGGCCTTCTCACACGCGCCTTTTGGAAACGCCTTTCGTGGTAGGCAAAGAGACGACAGAACAAGAGCTGTTTGTCACAGCACGGTGTAAAAGAAGCAGCTTTGCTGACCGAACAGCAGTTTGGCGGGCAGTGGGGAAATCAAAAGAGTGAGATTCCCTCATAGATAACCTCTGCGGGTACAAACCCGGGGCGAAGGGAAGGGTCTCCTCAGCGCGGCGGGCGCCCGCCCGCCGGGGTCGCGCGCGGAGCCGTCGGGCGCCATCCCGAGGCCGGGCGCTAGCGCCATCTTCCCGCCTCTCCTGTCAGCGGCGCTGCGGGCGCCTTCCGCTGCCGGCCGGGGCCGGAGAGGGGTGAGGAGAAAAGGGCGGCAGCGGGTTGGGCCTTCCCTCTCCTCAGACCCGCCCTCGCTTCGGGTGGGTTTTCGTGCCCGCCTCAAGTCATGGGGCGAGAGCACCTGTGGGGGAGAAAGGGCAGAGAGGGGTGGAAACAGGGGGCTGGGCATGTTAGAATAAGGGTTGTGGCGGGAGACCGTGTCCTCAACAGGCTGGTTGAGACAGACAGCCCTCCTCGACATGGAATTTGGGAAGACTCTCAGGGGTAAAGAAGGGGTATATGAGTGTCCCCTCCTGCTGAAGAAAGGATGTGGCCCAGAGAGGCATTTCTAGATAGTCTGGTGAATCATGGATCTGGTTGCTTTTTGCTCAGAGCTGTGTGGTGATTTTAAACTGACTTCTGTGGCATGAGTGGTATGAGCATGTAAGTAGGCAAAAAATACGTTTTATTAAAAATATAGGGGTTTTGACAGCCGTCTTTTAGTGTAGTATATTCTGCTTTCATCCATCTTGCCAGGGAAATGCCTGCACTCACCTCAGCTGCCACGTTTCTGGCATATTAGTGCAAGCACTCCCCTCAACCTTCACCAGCAAAAGCCTCAGCAAAATTTGAAAGTGTTTTCAGGGCCTTTTGTAACAAGGTGCTTATTTTTATTGGTTTGGGATGGCAAGACCATTGGTTTTACCAATTCTGACTGCAGCCCTGAAGTTACCAGAGCTTTTGAAGTAATGCCTCTGAACAAGCACCATGAGTTGGAGAGAGAAATGGAGGGAAAGAAGGGTTGGGGGGATAGGGTTTTGTTTCCTTTTGCTGTTGGCTTTTGTTTCCCTCTGTTGGGTTAAACCTTTTGATATAGGGCTGGAGCACCTCTCCTATGAGGAGAGGCTGAAGGAGTTGGGGCTGTTCAGCCTGGAGAAGAGAAGGCTCCGGGGAGATCTTATTGCGGCCTTTCAGTACCTAAAGGGGGCCTACAGGAGAGCTGGGGAAGGACTTTTTACTAGGGCATGTAGTGACAGGACAAGGGGGAATGGCTTCAAACTGGAAGAGGGCAGGTTTAGATTGAACATTAGGAAGAAGTTTTTCACTTTGAGGGTGGTGAGGCACTGGAACAGGTTGCCCAGAGAGGTTGTTGAGTCCCCATCCCTGGAGGTGTTCAAGGCCAGGCTGGACGTGGCCTTGGGCAACCTGGTCTAGTGGGAGGTGTCCCTGCCTATGGCAGGGGGGTTGGAACTCGATGATCTTCAAGGTCCTTTCCAACCTAAACCATTCTATGATTCTATGATATTGCTTAGTGGACACGCTTGGTTCATTTCTTTTGTTTTAAAAAACTGAAGAATAAACTCCCTTTATATGAGAGAATGAGATGACTCCAGCATGCACAGCTCTCGTAATTCATCAGAGGGATTGCCAAGCTGCTGGCCTTTAAGAAGCTACTGAATTCTGTCAGTACCTGAATGAGTGATCACCTAACTTGTAAATTTAATAAATGTAACAGAAAAGGACAGAAATCTTTGAACAAAGGAATAACTTCATCTATCTAAAAATACACCTTTTTTAAAATAAATACAGATATAGAACAAGGGAATTAAAGAAAATCTCCAACAAGTATTTCATGATTACTTTAATGTAGTTTTCACAGCAAAATGACTGTTATTTCTGTAGTAAGAGCTCATTTTTTTCTTTGTGAATACCATCAGATTGGATTAACCAGCAAAACATTTCACAAAACCAGATTAAAACTGCTCAGTGAAGTTAGTGAAAGATGATGGGCTAGGTATAGAAGTCAGAGGATTAAATTTAGCAACCCCATACCCAGCCCTGGCATGTAGTTGAAATCTGTGGGACACCTGCGGTACCCCACAGTATCTAAAATGGCACTAGCTGCTTAGCTTAAGTGGATGAATCCTATTCCTTATTTGATAATGCAAATGACAGGACAAAGAACTTTAAATAAAACTATAATTTTCCACAGCCCTCCTTAGTGTACCTTTAAATTAAGGAGGATCTCTGTTTACCGCTGTAGTAATTTGCTTCATAAATAAAGCACTGATGTAGTTGCAATGATGTAATGATTAAAAAAAGTATAATAGGAATCATCTATATAACTCCACTTCTCTATATTGAATCTTGCAGTTAAGTGAATTGCATTTTTGTTTGTTCTTAACTTTCAAATAACATTCCTGAAGCAAATATGAGAGCTAAGAAATGCTGAGAAATACTAACTGCACTTAGTAAGATTTAGACTTGGATTTTAATACAGTGCTCAGAAAACTAAGTCTTTCTTAGTCCAGCAGTTTTCTTCTCTGGCTATTGTTGTTAATGCCTTCTAAATTCATGAGTTGAAGGTGAGCAAAGAAAGGATTATTTTTCAAGGTGGAACCTTGAAAAAATTCCAAGGAATGAATGATAATAAAATTGTAAGTTTATCATGGCAATACCAGGTACATTTCCCCATAATAAATTATTATATCATCTAGAAAAGTCTGCTTAGTTTCTATGAATAATATTTGATGCTTTTGCAGGGGAACAGAATATTCTGTAAGATGTTCTGTATACACCTTTTGCTGACTTTCAAACCTTTTCCTTCTATGCAGCTTTAAGTGCAGAAGACGCTACTGAAATTGGTTGGCTGTTGCACCACAGCGTCCAAATGTGATAGATTTTTTTTTCCCGTTCCCTCCAACTATTTCAGTACTGTCTCTTATGTCTGTCCAAGTCTTGTTTTTTTTTTTTTCCTCACCTGTGAGTAGTCACAGTATGTACTCATTCCTCAGTGCTCTTTTTTGTTGGTGTTTTTTTTGTTTGGTTGGTTGGGTTTTTTTTCCTAGTTGAGCCTCTCCAATGCTGTTAGCTGGTGTCAGATTACTTCAACCTTCAGGCTGCTGGTGCCCTTTTTACCTCTAAATCAGCTAAAAATAGCCAAACTGCTGTGGTTGAAATTTTCCAAAAAGAAAATTAAGCCTGACGTATGGACCTCAGAAATTTTCAGACTGAATGGTTTAAGACCATTAAGATCTTAAGCAGCAGAATAGAGAGTCTTTAGCAGAATAGATACAAGTATTGATCTACTTAGGCCTTTTCAGAGATTTTTTACATTAGCACTATTGCATACTACATGTCAGGGTACTCAAATTTGCTATAATAGTAAAATAGCAAAGCTTCACTCATGTCCATTTCTTAAACAGCTACCTTGGTGGAAAATCTTATAAATGTGGCATTATCTATTGGGAAATATGTTTTGAGTATTTTGTGAAAGTGAATGAAGAAGGTTGTCATGTACAGCATGGTTTGTATGAACTGTTATGGTATATACATTGCAACTATATTTGACCTGGGTTTTACAACAATGGCTTTTGCTTTTCTTCTTCTCATTTCCCACTCATGTTCAACCTAAACTTCATTGATTTCTGAGGGGCTTTGCCATTGACTTCAATGATGTCTGATTTAGGGTCTAAAAGCTCAGTGCCACACTATGTCTGCAAGACTAGTAATGAGCTTGGGGTTTCTTTAAGTGGTATTTTCAGTAGCAAGTTGTCAGTGAAGTCAGGAGCTAACAGTTTAGGAGGAGGTCCCAAATGGGTACTGCCCTCCCCATTTTGACTCTTTTCCCCTCCTATTTTGTTTCTCATAAACTAGGAATGATAGACAACCATTTGCTGTCTCACTGTCAGTGCCTCTGGAGTCAAGCTGCATCAAAGAAGTTCTTCACAGAGCTGTTTCTGGGATCTCTTGTTAGATTCTTGATACAAAAGGTAAGATTGAAGAGGAATGAAGGGAATTTTCCACTTAGTGAAAGAATATGAAGCTGTGACTCGAACTCTAGTTGCTTAATCAAACAATTGCCTCAAAAGTTTGAGTTAAAAAGCTGGTTTTCTTAACAAGCTTTCTCGAAAAAGAATTTTTAAACATGATTTTTTAAATGTTCTGAATATTTTAAATCATCATGATCTTGTTATTTGAAGCCAGTAGCCAAAGCTGTGCAATGTGTTTGCATGTTTTCCAAATATGAAAAAAATAGGGGAATATTGGAAAAGGAAGGATAAAATGTTGCATGGGTGCTGTTATTTTAAAAAGTTTAACTTACCTCCTGGTACTTTTGCATGTAATGCAAGGAAGGTTTATGTAAACATACATTTATCACCTCAGTGTTGAATATACCGAATTACTGCACAAGGCAATTTTATACAATTATTTTTGATTTTTAAATATAAAAGGCATTTGTTTATAAGTGAGGGGTAATGGAAGGCTGTTACGTTCAATATAACACTCGACATATTTCAAAAACTTTATGTACACTAGGACAGTTTTCTGTGATGTAAAATCCATTTGGATTCCTCTTATTAAAGACAAGAGCTGTGTTCAGAGCTAGTGAAGCCCAAAAGACATCAAACAGCAAAGAATTAGGCCTGGTGACAGGCATTTATTAAAAATGCATACTAAATTGTTGCTGCTTTCTCCTATTCCTAATCAGTTGGTCCATGTTAGGAAACTAATCTACATTGGAACAAAGTTTGGTTGGTTTTGTGTGTGTGGTGGTGTGTGTGTGTGTTTTTTGTTTGTTTTTTTTATGGTTGCTCTTCAGCCAAATCCTTTTGAGTTGGAATGAGAGTGGAGGTCAAAATGGGCAGGAATGTCTTTAGTCTTTATTTCTAAAGCTGTTTCACCAGAAACGATGTATCAACTAAGTAGTGTTTTTCTTCTGAGCCAGGTTTTGATTTGAAACTGGTTGTCTGAGTTGACAGAGGAAATAGGGTGCTGTGCAGTACCTGGAACCCTATTGGAAGAATTAATCTGCATGTCAGAGATCTGGCCATGTATACAGGCATGGTGTGGTTGGATTATGGTTTTGCTTAAATATTGTTTTTCTGTCCCCTCTTTTTTAGATCATGCTTTTGTAGCTGCTTGCCAACATCCAAAATGATGCAGTTTCTGAGAACCATTTCTCTTTGATACTTCTTAAGTATATATTAATTTTGAGAAACACATGAAAATAAATCTCATATGCTGCCCTTAATTTTGCAGTTGTTTTGTGCGTGTCTGTAGACAACAGGGAGGAGTTATACTATTTGGATCATTGAACAAAACAAATAATGCAAACCTTTATATCAATTTGAAAATAGTTACATAAAATGTTACATGATAGTGAGGTATCCTGGGGTAATGCATGGGTATGAAACAAATCAGTTGGCAAGAGTAGCAGCTCTACAAAGACAAGGCAAAACCATGTTTTTTTTTTACCTCGCTGCAACTGAGTAAGAGAGAGATATTTGTTAAGCAAAACAGTATAGTATGATGTTGCAATAAATAACGTGTAGCAAAAAAAAAAAAAGGGAAAATGAGGGGATTGCATTTAACAAAAATAAAATTAAAAAAATCTTTCAGTTAGCACATCATGGAATTTTTTTGTTGTCTATTTTTTTAATTAGTAGAACAATATCCTATTTTTAGTGGAAGGTCAACTTGAACTTTATTTAAACAGAGTCTGTGGTTCTGAATAGAGATAGGAACACTTTAAAAGTGATAACAAAAGGGAGGGCTTGGAGCCAGACCTTCTTAACCTATCGTTAACAGCACAGGATAGCCATCCGTGTAGGAACTGTATGCCACTTAAAGAGGGGTCCTTGTTCGGTGCTCAAAGTGCATACAGTGAAAATAGCACAGAGACTCATGTGGAAGGATTTTTTTTTTTTTTTTAAGAGTTTGAAATGGGTTGAAAGAGATCAGTGAAAACCTTTTCTTTTTGGATGAAATGCTGCTATCTGATATCACAGCACCTTCTTTTTTTGTCTTTTTTGAAGTAAATGCTTTTTCAGTATCTTAAGTATTACAACTGCAGTTCCGAGACCAAAAACTCCAGTACCTGCAAAAATGTACCTGAAAGAAGTGTTACAAAGATAAGATTGGTAAAGCATTTCTAAACTGAGCAGGATTGTTTTGATTCTGCTGACACCCATAATGGTGTATACCCACTACAATTTCATTGATATCAGTAGAATTATTTAGTTTACTGCTAATATAGTGAGAGCATTGCCAGGTTCAAAAGTTTCCATGGTTACAGTTCAGTGGAGAAGATTTTCCTTGCCGTGGCTGTAGGCTCAGGACCAAAACATGCATTTTTGGGTAGCTGTTTGTTGAAAAGCAGAGTCTGGCATGCTAGTGCAAAGCCGTAAGTTCTATAGCTGGTCAGGCTGTAGGATTCACACCTCTGCTGGAACATCTCCTAGAATTTGTCAGTGTGTCATAACTGGCTGGAAGTGTGTGCGTTGAACCCAGGCAGTAATTTTGATAGTATGTTTAAGGGAGAAGAATGTATTAGTTGACCTTACTAAGAATACGAAATACTAGTGTCTGGGTAACTTTGACATAAGTATGGAAGGTGAGTTTATATTCTTTACATTTATAGTGTAAATTGTATTTGGAAATGTTTATTCACTTCAGTTAAAAAAAGTGTCAGAAAGGTGCTCTGGTGACTAGATCGTTGTATCCCAGTACTCCATCCCTGATCCTGCCACTGGCATTCTGTGTGATCTTGAGTAAATAATTTTTTCCTCTGGGATTCTATTTCCTTATGTTATATTGGAAGATGACCTCTGCTTGAAAAAGTGCTGTGATGGAATGCACTGTAGAAAAAGAAGGCATGACTGTTAAACAAGGAAAAAAAGAGCATGTTCTGAATGTTATAACCCTGGGAAAAATCTTCATTTGCTATCTCACTAGACATCAGAAAGTCTGCAGGAGACAAGTTCATTGAGGTGTAATGCTTTCCCCATCTCAAACGTTTTTTTCCATAAACCTTAATTAAAGCTTTTCATGCCGTTAGGTCAGTCATAACCGGTTCCTTGCCATGTGGATTTTCTGATATCCAGTAAGAACTAGGCTTACGCTATGTTCTTTTCCTTGATAGATTCATTATAAGGGATGATGTAGGATTCTATTTACGGCAAGAACTGTGTTGAAGAACTTGGTGGAAATCTTGTGTCCTTGAGAATTTCAGCTGCTTTTCAGATGTGGTTAAGTTGGCCAATGGATTAAAAAAATGTTCTAGGGAGAAAGCAGACACAGAGGGAAGTGAAAGGGAATGTGAAAAAACCCGTTTGTTTTCTTTTTTGCTCTCAGCATTGAAAGTTATCTTCCAGTTACTTCACTCCAAATCTACACCTAAATGCAAACTTTAAAGCAGCCTTCAGTGAATAAAAATTATTAACAAATCTGAATCTTGCTACCTTCAATTCTCCAGCTCTACTTTCCTTTGCAGTGTCTTTGCATTGGCAGACATGTTTCCTGTTACTAGTGATAAGAAGTGATAAAATCTGAGGTGGTTAGAGTGTAACCTGACAGCTTTTTATGGAAATTTAAATAATTAGGCAGGTGCATTATAGGTTTTCCCTGGTGTTAAAAGGGCCAGATCCTTCCTAGGTGTCAGAGATACTGCTCCATTCCAGGGCATGGTTTGGCCCACAAAGTACGACTGGTCCTCAAGCAAAAAAAGTCTGTGCTGTTGCATTGCAAACAGAACAAGTACATTTTAGCATTCTGAATACTTATTTCATGTATCAGCTGGAGGATTAAAGAAAAACACAGTGACTGTTTTTGTTGCTTCTATAAAACCTGATTTGCACTTGCTGTACTGACTCTGTAGCAAAAGGACTAAGAAATCTTATTCCCAGAGTGGTGTTGGCACTGATTGATGAAGCTGTACAGTAAATATTAAAATGAAGAACAAATAATAAAACATATTCTGTTATATATTCTCAGCAATGTTTCACGTCTTGGAAGTTCTCAGGTGTCCTGTCCATGTGTATATCTTGTTTAAAAATACTAATCCAGACTATTTTGTTTTAATATTTTTTTCTTGTCTTCCCGGGCAATAGGCCTGTGGATTTTATGAAATTGATAGGATAATATATTGTATGTCAGCATAGAGTAACATACAACACGGGGAAAAAAAAAAACAACAAAGAAAACAAATTTGGTGCCAAGTTACTGGGTGAGAGCCTTATGAATCCCTTTGCTGTCCAGCTCAGAAGTCTGAGACTGAGTCATTGCCTGAAGACAGAAATTGGCATACAATCAGAATGTATGGGAAAACAACAGCTGTGCTGAAAATGATGAGAATAAGCACCAGAACTATCAGTAATAACATGTTTTATGTAATCTAATTGTTCAAAAGCTTTTTAACTTTAATTTTTTTTGCCATATATGTGCTCTAGTATATAGCTTTAAGGATGCCCATCCCCCTGCCACCCCTCCAGCAGCCACTGTGTCCTGTCAGTCATCCTGAAATACACTGGAGAGCTTGTCAGGCAGTCCCTTGCAGATGCCTCAGAAGCCAAATAGTGAGCCATAGCAGTTGCACTGAAGTTCCTAACACGAGGAAATTACATAGACAGTTGCTTTAGTGCTGAATATGGACCATTTATATTCTAGGATAGGTGAGTGATGTGCTATTGGCTTTCTAATGATCTAGCAGGAAATGGATTCTAAAGATAACGTTTTCTAATTTATGCAGATTATCTTTGGCTCTGCTTTCTGACAGTAATTAGTTTATCTATGTCTGTATACAGTGTACTTAAAGATTATTTAAAAGCTGCAGGTACTGTGTTCACATTGTATTGCAGATGGATACAAGCTTTGACTGTTTTTCCTGTGTCTTTTATTTTTTACGCCAAAAGACTCATCAGTTTCACTTTGGACATGTCTGCTGAAAAGACAAAATTCTCATTATCTTAAAGTTTGTAGCACTTGCTAGGAGTGTGCAGGTGGTTGCTTTTCTGGCTGTTCTGAGACAGAACTGTATCTTGTGACACATGCTTAACATCCTAAGTGTTGTGAGAGCTGCTGGTCTACAGTGCTGAAATTGCCTACTGTAAAGGTTAATGTAACTGAGTGCGAGGTTATAGCAGCCTTTTACCAAAATATCTCACAGTCAAGATCCATGCTGTAATTAGAGGGGATATGATACTGGAGTAGGCATATGCATTTTAAAAAAAACAGTAGATGGACTGTAATTCTCATTTTTTCCTGAGGCAAGCACCAAAATTTGTTGTCTTAATGAAGGTGGACTGGAAGGACAGAAGTTCACTTTGTAAGTGGAAATATGAGCAAAAACCCCAGAATGACCTTTACTGGCTGCCTATTTTTCTATCACCTGTTAGAATTATAGAATGGTTAGAGTTGGAAGGGACCTTGAAGATCATCTAGTTCCAACCCCACTGCCATGGGCAGGGACACCTCCCACTAGACCAGGTTGCTTAAAGCCATTACTCTTGCCTTGATTTAAAAAAAAAAGAAAAAACAAACAATCCTATTTAAATACTGATTAGCTGATATGGTAAAAAACAGTAAGGAGATCCTGGTAAGTTGAAAATAGGTAGTCAAGGAATCAAAATAATTTAAGATTTTTTGTAGTCTTCACTGCATTGGCTCTCAAGCTTGTATTCATACTTTGGCTGCTGTAAGGAAGTTTCAGGAAGCATTAGAATTTTCCTTTTTTTTTTTTAAAAAAAAAAAAAGAAGACAAAGACTAGAATCAGCAAGTGAGCCCTTAAGTAGGTTATTTATACCTTAGAATATAATTGACATTTTCAGAAACAATAATTTTTGCAATTCACTTTCAGTTAATGAAAAGTTATGGGCCTGACCCAAGGCTAAAAAGCTACTGTTGAGTTCAAAAGCAGGTTGAGCCAAGGCTTGCTCAAAGAATAAAAATGCTTATGTTAGACAATATGCTAAACTTAAAAAAAAACAAACAACCAAACAAACACACCCCCCCCCAAACCAAAAAAACCCACCCAAAACAATCCAAAAACCCAGAAAAGGGAAAGTGACAGCACATGGATTCACATTTTTCTGATCTGTAAAAACAGGATTCGATTTGTAACACTTCCCAAGTTTTAGACTGCTCAGTGGTAGGATTCTGGAGCGCAGTGATCTCTAGTAAGAGAAAGTGACTATAATTACAACTACGTTTTTATCTGTCAAATTTTAGAAAAGATCTGATCATTGTAGATGACCTGTATTATAGGAAGTTGTGCTGAGAGAATGGGGAGCAGTGCTTGCTGCAAGCAGCAAAGGTTTTATTTCCCTTCTATCAAGGAACTGAGGGGAAGTCACAGCAAAGTTAAAGCATGAGTGTATCTGTAGAAAAAATAACCTGAAAATCATCTAGTGATTTCTTCAAATCTCAGTAGAAGCATGAAGTGCTATCTCCATCCAGTTCTTACCTGTCCCCTTGCAACTGATGCATGTCTTGAGCAGAAAAAAAATCACAGCACAATATATATTATCTATTTGCAACTCTTGATGAATTTCAAGAAGCACTTGAAGAGTGGCTTGTGGGAGGCTTGTGAAAATGTCAAGGATAAGGATTGTGAACCACAGACCAACCATTTTTTTAAAAAATGTGAATAAAAGGCAGATTAATTGAAGTGTTGGTCAAAGATTTAGAGAACCGATGAATTGTAGATGGTAAAAAAAGTAGTCTGTCTTTTCAAGAGTGTGAAATGATGTGGTTTGATGCAATCCCAGTGAAGCTGGAGGAGAGTATCCTGTTGAATTCAAAGGCTTTTTGACTCCGGGTGGACACAGCAGAAACAGCTTTTCAGCATCATGGGTGCTTCTCTGCTGTATGTTCACAGGCTGCACCAACATGCTTGACAGGCACAGAAATGACACGCTATTTGCCAGCACTGCAGAGCCAAACAAAGGTGCATGCACTACTGTTTTATTATGGGAGACGCAGTTTAAGAAGCCATTAAATAGCAGTGCAGTTTAGAATTGAAGCTAACTAGAAGAGCAGAGATGTGAATGACATTTGTGGCTTTCAGAGCAAGTTATTAGTACTTTAGGAAAGCTTACTTTAATGGGTTACAAAGGATCTCCCGTTAATATTTGCTATCTTTAATTCAAGAGATTGAGTGGAGGTCTGAATGTTAGTAGGAACCTGGCATCCAGGCTACTGATAGCTCCCTTGCTAGTATAGCAAATGTTGCTGGAAATAACTATATAGCTGTAGCTATAAGAAAGCTTGAATTTTAATCTACTTTGTAGACACAGAACCTTTCTGAATATTCATTGTTCAATAAGATGGTGCAGTTAATAGGTGTTGGCCCTTTGAGATTGCATTTTGTACTAGACCTCTCACTCTCGAGGTTTACAGACTTTACTTACATCATTATATATTTAGTGAATTTCCAAAGAGTTATATTGTTGAGAAATTGGTTTCATTTTTATTTTTTGTTTCCATAGATAACCAATGGGTATTAACAGTAAGAATCACTATAGATAAAACAAATAGTAAAAAAAGAAGCTGCTTGTGTGAGTACGGAGTGGGCATGTCTTTGGCCTAAGCTGTAAGAATAAGCTCTTGTTGCAGAGCTCAGTTCACCAGGGATGTTATGTGCACAATATAAAGAAACCAGAAGGTGTTTCAATTTCACAATGACCTAAGTTGTAGTTGTATGAAGCCTTCTGGGTGATTGTGAGTTTGTCTTAGTGATTCCTCCACTAAACAGCAGATGAAAAGAGCCTGCCTTATTTCTTGCTTTGTTGCAAGATATACAGCATATTATGGAGAACTGATTACAATATTTGTCTTTTTTTTTTTTTTTTACAATTTTATGGTTCTGTAAAGACTAGATGGTGTCTAAAATATACAATCAGGTAGAAACTGTATAAAGCTTTTGTCCTGAAGAATTCACTTTATTTAAAAAAAACGCAAAACACCAAAACAAACCCAGCAACAAAAACCAACCGAACCCCAACCCCACCCCAAAAACCCAACATCCACCTCCCCAAACCTAAAATATTTTTAATGCTTCACATTTGAGATATCCTTTTTCAAAACTGTATGTTACTGAGATATTATGATATGTGATAATGGTGATCTAAACTATTGTACTGTTTGGGTACATATGGTACAGTTAATTGCCAAGTTATGAAGTCAAAAGAACTGCTAAAATGAATGGAGGGGTCATTGGATGTTACAGGCATGAGGATAACGTGTGTGTAACCTCCAGTTTACTCTCAGTGCAGCTTTGTAATTTTAGGAAGTCATTGTTTGTTTTCAAAAATCTCATGAGAATTAAAACTGAAAGGAACAAAAGCTGAGCTTTGAAACTACAAAACCGGTTGTAGCAGAAAAGAAGGATAAAGGGATTATGTTAGAATTACTTTTAAGTCAGTACCCCAGACAAGGTAGTTGCCCATTATTTCTTGCCCGTATGAAGCTCTCCTTATAAGGTGCCAACAACTGAATACTCCTATAGAAGTAAGAAATGGGCATAACTACTTAATAGAGACTTGCCCACATGGACAGTTTTTCAGAGGTGGTATCAACCTGCGTAATCTGGTTTCACACTGGTTACTTCCTAAGCTTCCTAAGCTACAGAGGGATCAGGAGAATATAGGTAGTTCTACTTACTTGAATGTAAGCACTTAAAAATTATTTCTGGATACAGGTGATTTAAATGATGTGAGCGTTTTTGTAAACAACTTCCAGTGTTGGTCTGTGTGTGTGTGCATACCATGTTGTATTTTTATAACCCCCCAAAATCACTGTAGAATGTCCCCGCTCTCCACCGCCNACTTTTGCGTGGGCAACTTTTCTTGTGCATAAGGAGACTCTGAAAGTGGTACGTGTAAAACTGAAGATGCAAAACAATTGTTTATTGATTGATAGGCACAACAGAGGTAGGACTGATAAACCACCAAACTAAGCATTAATATTCCCTCTGTTCCCAATGAGTCAGATGAGGAAGGGTTGGCTTCTCTTGCCCCTCTGTAACAGGCTGATCCTTGATGATACAGAGTTGCTCTCTTCCAGTTCTTTTTTTCATCTTGTAGGGTTTTATTCCTTTTCATGCCAGTACTTTTCCTCTTGATTTATTGATCTACTAAATATTACCATCCTGACAAATTTCTGTATTCTTACTTTTTTTTTAATCAAAACATTTAAAAGGATTTGACAGATTCTTAAACAGTATGCCCTTAAATGGATGCTAGGTAGGGATACTGTCCTCTAACATCTATCGTAAACAATTCTGGATGCTGGAGCTTCATCATGTGAGGAAGGATGCGTAACAATTTCAGCTAGCAGTCCTCACTAGGAGACACCACTTGTTTCTGAAGCAGTGAATGATGGGGGCTCAGTTCCCTTCAAACAGAGGGATAAGTTAAACTGTCGTATTTCAAAACTGTGGGAGTATCCTACCTACTGATTCACTGGACAGAAAAAGAACCACCAACACTGGCAATTTTGGGAGTCTCAAATTTTATTTACCTTGGGTTTGTTACAAGTATCTAAAAGTTAAATGTGTAAATATGGCCAAATGATTTGCATTGACATTTCTAGAGTTCTCTTATTAATTTCCATAGAAGGAAAAGTGTAATTCTGGTCAGTCTGATCTCAAGTTTTTATTCTCTTTATCTTTTGACTCGGAATTAAAACTGAAAAATTAGTTCTTTACATATGCTACCACCTGACTGTGTGCAGCTGAATCTGCAAGAACTTAGGGGTGTGACTAGTATAGCCTGTAATAAAAGAATTAACCTGGCACCTTTGCTAAGAATGGCAAAACTCTGAATTACCTTTAACCTTAATTCTTTAATTATCATTCACATTATCTTTGCTTGCAAGTGAAATGTGGATAACTATTCTGTGATAAACAATTCAGATTCGGTTCTACACAACTTGATGTAGAAACCCTAAACCTACTGTGTTGTATTAAATCAATGCTAGGTTCACTGGAAGGTGACAATACATCTCTTTAGCCTTCACAATTGCAGTACCTTATTACTTTGTTATACAGCAGCAATGGTTATAATAAGTCCTGCTTAAAAAGGACAGATATCTATTATTTGTGTGTTTGAAGTCTTTATTGGCTAAAAAGGCTTTGCTGAGCTATGTTTTATGGAAAGTTAAGTTACTGGAAAATTTAAAATGCCTTTTATTTTGGGGCAACAATCAGTTGCATTCCTACTAAAGCACAGTCATAATTCTTTGTTGGCACACATACATTTCACTGCAGCTAAAGGCCTGAACCACATCCCAGTGAACTCGGTGAAAACCCTTAAATGAACATCAGTGGACTTTGGATCAAGCTCCTAACGAATGATTTATTCAACTTAAAGACCTTACTTAGCTTTAATTCTGTCTTATTGACTTCAGTAATAGGCTTTCTTGACTTAATCTGTCTTGACACTTAGAAAATATTTGTTATTACAGGGTGTAAAATAATGAAATGTTTCACTTTCTTCTGCTATTAATTGCCAGGGCTTTTAAGAGCTGCTGTATATATTTTTGTTCTTAAAGTGTTCATTATGACCACTGTAATTTGGCACGTGGAATAAGATGCAGGTATTGTGCATTAATGTCTTTATTTTGTGATAAATTCAATAATGTAATAATAATTTTTGCTTTAAAGCTCCTTTTTATTGACTACTAGAGAACTTATATTTAAAAGCCTTCTAACACAATTATCCTTGTGTATTTTTTAATGTAGGGTCAATTTAGAAATCTGGAAGAGAAGACAAGAAATTGTATCTACTATTATTTTATAGTTTATGCAAGTATCTGCACTTTTTTTTCACAATTTAGACATGAGGAATCAGAAAAATTCATTTTGCCTCTTGAAATCCAAGCTTGTTATAGAACCAAGTCTGTACTCCAGTAGGCAGTTCTCTGGGCTCTGACAGAGGGCAATGACACTGACAGTTGTGGCTAATAATTGCTCATTGCATTTTTTTTTTCTTTTGTACCTAGGTGAAATGTCTACAAAAATGCCAAGCATTAAACTGAAAATTGATCCTCGGGATCTGCAGATCCAGACGTTTACAGTGGAGAAATTATTGGAACCACTGATAATTCAGGTATTTTAGTATTGCAGAAAATAAATTAAATAGCCATAGAGGGAAAGGAATAAGGCTGAAGAACTTTGGCTAAGGTCACTATTATGAAAGCCATGCCCACAGCTCTTCTGTACTTGTAGTTTACTCTGGCTCAGAAACTGTCCAGGGGGATCTGTCTTCTTCCAGATTTGGTCATTCATTAAGTCACTTCCATATTTGCAAATGCTACACAGTGTATTGTAGCAAATGTTGCATGTTCTAGCTAGTCTGCAGTATTATCTAGTTGAGGTTTAAATGTAGAATACACTGCAAATGGATTTCTAACACATGAAAAGTTTCATATTGTAAGTAGTGGACAGAGTGGAAAAGAAAAGCCTTGAAATCTGTAGGTGAGTTTCTTTATCAGAATTTTGAAAAGAATTACTTTCTGTTGCATTTCAGAAGAGATGCACTAAGAACAGTGCAATTGTTGCATATTGTATAAACCTATAGTAGCACTTTTTCTTCCAACTAAAGAAAACTTGGACTGAGGGATTTAAAAAAATGCTTTCAGGTAGGTAGTTATTTTTTTTTTTCTTTTTTAGGAGGACTAATTTTACTGCATATTCCGGTTCTATTTCAAGTAATTACTGGTTAAATATGCAGTGCTTAGTGTGTTAAAGATTCTCTCATTATCTCTATATTTGGTATGGATTAGAAATGTCTTTTTTAAAACAATGGAAAGGACCCACTTGCAGAAGACCTGCCCTCATTTTGCAAATAATGTGTATAACTAAGAAAGTGTTAAAAGACCTCTGTAATAATATGTTACATGGTGAAGAACAGAAAGGACATCTTCTGTTTTGAAACTCAAGCTATTTTGAATTTTCTCTTCATTGTACTTAGAACAAAGATGTTGGGGTACCTGCATTTAATTTGTCCATTACACATAGCACAAGTATGCCAGCTTATCACTGTCCTTAAGCCTTGCCAAGATGTTGTAGATCAAACTACTTGTCACAGCTGTACACTGCTTATTTAGTATTCTTTTCCTGGTGCCCGAGGGCATGTTTACATGGCAGTCACTGCTCTGGCTGCAGTTTGGTCACAGAAAGGTGTGGCTTCATTCAGAATTTTCTCTCACTTGCTTATGTACATAGGATACTTCGTTGTTTTTCAGGTTGTGAAGATGGTCAGGTATAATGGCTATAAAGTAGTTTCAGTGGTTGGTTGATTAAGATCTTTCCAAACTCTTTGAGTAATGCCCCTTACAAGGCAATAACTTTTTGTTAAATAGTTTATGTTAATAATCAACAAACAAAACTGATACTGGGAAGATGACTGTTGGTAAATAGAGCTAAGCCAGATTGAATATTGTACCCTGGCTGTTACTCTATTTATATACATGTAAGAATTGGGGATATACAGATTATTAAAAAAGGTATGGACATATATACCAAATTTTCTATTATTTCCATTTTTTCAATTTGAAACTTCTCTATTTTTAAAAAAGAGTTAAATAAAATCTTTTTAATTAAGACTGAGACAATTATTTGGACCAGTATTAAAGGAAAAAATATTTTTTCTCGTACAACTCCTGGGCTTCATTTGACTGCACTCAGCCACTTAGGTACATGGCAAATTTTGTTATTCCAGGAATGCAATTCTTTTCACACATACTGCTCTGATGGCATCTTTCCTTCTCTGTCCTGGGAGCCACTCCTTTTCGTGCTGTTTCTCTAGGCTTGCCAAGGGGTGGTGCCCAGATACAGGGGAGCAGTCAGATTATAATTAAAGCAGCAGCACGTAATGATTGGAGGGAAGAATACAGAGATGAAAGATGAGGACAATAAAATGATGAGTGTGTTTGGTGTGATGGTTCTTATTTTAATTTGGACTTTCATATTGGAAAAGTCCTTAATTTGTTCCAGAAGTGCTGTATGTGCTCTAAAAGCTAGGAAAAGCAAAGAGGTGCTGATATGTTTTATAACAGTTGTAGAAAAGTTGTTCTTAAAAATCAGTTAATTCAGTGAAATAAATTTTAAAAAATAAAGTTGTATTTTCCCCATTTGAAACTTTTGCCTCTATCTAACTCATCCAGTTTCTTTTATTAATTTTTCATTATCATCTTTGACATCTCTTATTTTTTGCCTTGATCTTCTTTTCCTCCATTACTCATTTGTCCCTTCTGGAAGATTCTCTATTTCAGAAAGTAACCTTTTCTTTTTATCCTTACTTCATTTCCAGCTGTTACTAGCTGAGCTGCCTCTCACTCATTTTGTCTGCCTTTCTTTATTTTTGCCCCAGTGTGATTGACGGTGTATAAAACCTCAGTTAACAGTTCAGTGGTTTGTGGGAAGTCGTCAAGCTGGAGCATCATATGTGGATGGATTATAAAATTACTTTCAGAGTAGTAGGAAAAGATGTCTTGATAGACTGCATTTTAAAACCTTCTCTTGTATTACCAATAGGTCAGACTGTGCTCAGGAAAGCTGCAACACTGTGGGTATTTTTAGAGGAGATGAGGAAATGCAAATTTTGGCCTGAGTTTTGCAGGATCAAAGACACCTGACAAAACAAAGAAATTCAGTTTCAGAACTAAACAAAGAAACCATCTAATTTTTTTTTTTAAAGCTCTCTTCAAGCATCTTTAGAAAGCTTGAGTCTGTTAAAAATGGAAATCCTTTGGTTGAAAGAGAATGTGATTTTGGCTGTCTGTTCCCCCGCTCAACCTTAATGCTTTGTTTGTTTCATAACAGAACTGTGGAAGGGAAACTTGCAGTTTGAGTGGGGAGGAGGCTGAAAAATTTTTGAAAATGCAAAAGCAGGCATTAAAACCAATACTCAAAGAAGGATGATTGTGATGCTGGAAAGGCAATAAATGAAGACTGATCTATGATTAGAAAGAGAATCAGACCACTCACAGATAAAAATGAATAGTATTATGCTCTGGCCTGATTCACTTGGCAGCTGCTGCTTTGAACACAGTTTAACTTTATTTTGAGATTTATGTTCTAATTTATTTATTTGTCTTGTAATGCTCTGGTAGAAAAGAGGCAGTGGAAGTGTTTGAGCTTTTCTGAAGTCTGTCCTAGCCAGTTATGCTAAGTGTTAGAGCAATCATTAAGTTAACAGCATCAATATGAGAGAAAATGAATGCAAAACCAGCCTATGTGGAAGTCACTTTGCAAATGACTGCTAGATTCTCTCTCTTCCCTGCAATCTGCAATTGGCACTGGTTATCGCTTTGAAACTGTGAAAGCAGTATGACACATTGTTTTGTATAAAACCCTCTCTGACTTGGCAACTTCTCCATCCTTGGAATAAAACAATGCCCCTAAATTACTATGTTCGGGGGATTGTAGGGGCAGCAGTCTCACTGCATTTCCCTCTTTGCACCCCAAACAGTGGCCTAACCCAGGGTGGTAAGTTCAAATAGTGCTGTGCATGGCTCTGCAGAGATAGAAACTCATATGTTGGAAGTGGCATAACTGCATTAGTGTAATTCTGTGTCCAGCCTTATAAATTGTACTATCATGGGGATGTACTACTAGCTGCACTCTGTTTTCTAAGTATTGCAAAAAAGTTTCTTTAATCCTGTCCAACTGCACCCTCACCAGAAGGGGTTCTCTCTGTCTGTGGCCTCTATTTTATTTTATTCCAGGTGCTTTGAGGACATTAGTTTTGAAAGGAAGTCTTTTAGGTAAAGTTCCCTATCAATGCATCTTGCACACTAAAAGTGATAGTTGTCAGAACTGACATCATTCAGCTGACAGCTGCCTTGATGTAAATTGGGTACATGCTCAGACAAACAATCTTGCTTTAATTCTGGGTTTTATCAGAGATGTGCTCTGTCATGGAGCAATTAGTGTGAAGCAATCAGTAGATCATAAAGCATTTTCATTGGCATAGCAGATGTCTAATATTTGTCATGGCTGTGCTAGATTTACTCACAAAATATAACAATTAATGTAATGGAAAATATCCTCTTGTTTTATCTCATCCTCAGAGACTGAAGTCTGTTTAATCTCTTTGCTATACTATGTAATGATTACAGTTATGGCTAGGTATAAATTTGCTTCTGTAGCAAACTATTATAAGAATTTTTCCTTTTGAAGTTACATACATGTAAAAAATTTTGAAAGGTATGACGATGAGATTGATACAGCTTAATCAATTCATGCAGGAAACACTGTATAACTGCCTTTGCTCTGCAGTCATTGCAAGTCTTATAAGCTGTAAATTTGCCGCTTATTTGGATATTGTATCTAAAGTGTTCTCTGTATATTTGTGTATACACACACACTTAAAATATTTGCTATGTGTGTGTATGTATACATAAGTAAATATTTGTAAGAGCTTTTCCTTGCCAAACCTCTTGTCTTCCATCTGTTTATGGAAGAGATAGGTAAATTTACAGAATATGTAGAAACATCCATGTGTTCTAGAGCCCCTTGCATCAATGATGAAAATACATAACTTCAAAGGCATTTGTTCTCACCTGTCATTCACACTGACAAAAGTTTGCTCACACAGAAAGCATATACTATTAGTTCTACGCACACTGAAAGTGACTAATCAGTATTTATTTGTATGGGCAATACTTTGTTATCCTCAAACTGGGGTTTGAAACAGTGAGCAGGGGGTTCTGCTGTTGTCATTAGATCACTGAGTTCGTGTCTTGTTTTTTCAAATGTCTAAGAATTGCAATTACACTGAACTAAATTTTAAACAATGAAATGTTTTATGATTGATGCTTTAAGATACTTTTATATTAATATCAAAGGTGAACCAAATATTTTGATACTCAACGTACCAAGGCGTTGTTTCCTTAACTATGTCAATAGTAAAAAGATTATCTGTAAAGGCTGGCAGGAACTGAATATAGTGTTGGAAGAACTGCTGCACAGTTCCTTAGGAATTCAGTATTTGGGATAACCATGACAAAAATCCCACCCCTTCAGCCCTATAAATAATGGTAATAACTGGCAACAACAACATGGTTCAGCTTTGCATCTGTGATGGCATATGGGCTCGAAAATCTCACTTAAAAAAATCCTTGTGGCTGTTGCTCCTCACGGAGATACAAAATAACCTCTTGACAATGATTTCTGTTGAATGCTGGGAGACCTGCTGTATATGGCAATAAGAAGGTGTTAATAACTGGGAAATGCAGTTGGGCATGAGCAGGATTAATGGGAATGTTTTTTCTTATAATGGTATCATTTTGACTGTGTTTTCTGCCACTACAGTACAAGCTGTGTTGACAGTGGATCACAAGGGCATGCTATATTAGCTACTGTGTAGTTCAATTATTTCTGTGTAAGATCTGCATAAACTTTTTGCATTCAACATTGGGATTCTGTGTTAGAGAATTCAGATTCCAATTTCTTCCAATTTCTTGTTGGAATTATCAGCATATAATCTCTTTAACTTGGTCTTAAAAATATGATCAGTGAAACTGCAGTAAATGCTCTAGAAATAATGTTATAGGGTTTGTAAAAATAAAATATATTAAGATTCTTTTTTCCCAGTGCATTCTCTACCAGCTGGCTGCTTTATGTGCAATAAATAATTTCATTTACTTTCTTCGAGCCACAGTCAGAAAAATACCCAAACCCTGTCTAACAATCTGAGCCAGAGTTGTTTATGTTGCTGTCTCCATGTGACATGCTGAAGCAGTTGATGTCAAGCAGCTGGTCCTTTTTCCCCCCAAATCCCACATAAACGATGTAGGGGTCAGGGCTTTTGTCTTTCAAAGATGTGTTTATAGAAATGCTTCCCAGAGGGTGTTTGTTAGTTAATTTTAAGAATACTGATTTATGAAAAGCACTAAAGTGCATGAATTCATGAACAAGATCTAAAGGTGAGCAAGGGCACAGCCAGCACACTGTTCTCATTTTATACCTGAGAATGGAGCCCTTTTCCATAGACCAGCTCAAACCACAAGCTGTACAGCAGTCATTAGCTAAGTTTGCCTGAGAAATTCATAGACAGCTTTTGCTTTGCTTATACAATATTGTTGATGATTGGAATGCCATTGAACAAAATGAAGCAATTAAATAAAATGTGTTCATTGAGCTCCGAGACTAGATCTGTACTTAATATTGTACTATCCATGTTCTGGCACAGAGAACAGGATATAAGGAGGATTAAAAAACATCAGTGAACTTAATGAAAATAAAGTATGTTTTAAAATATCTGTATAACACTTTTCTTTTAAAATCTTTTAGGAGCCTTTCCTTAGTGTGACAGCTCAAGCAATGCCTTAGAGAACAGTCTGTTAGAAACATTCTGTTGGAGTGTGGAGGCTGTGGTCAGATGATGAGGAATGTGGAGTGGGATGCTATATAAAAATAAGTTCTTTATGGATGTTGAAGTGCATTGGTAAAAAACATAGTTAGGACAAAGCTGCAGTAAACCTACATTCTGAGTAAAATGACGTACAATTTTAATGTTGAGAGCCTGCCTGAGAATTCTGACATGCTGACTTCTGAGCACTGCAATCTTCCTTTGTAAGAAGAGAAAGCATTTTGAAATGTATCTATACTCATTTTGGGTATTTGCTTCTGAGATAACTTGGGAGATTTAAGCTGGAAGTATGGGAAGATTCAGCACTGATTATTATTCCTGCCTTGGCTGAAGCTTCCTTAGTAGCGTTAGTAATTTTTTTTTTTAGCATGAGGAAATTTTGAAATAAGCAGTGTCAGGAGTTTGCATCAGGGCTAATAGGACAGTGAGATTTTTATTGAATTTGCTTTGATCATACAGAAAGAAGAATACGAAGATGAGGCATATTAAGTAAAATTATCTGTGAATTTTGATTCAACAGTTTTGCCCATTCTCAGTATGTATGCTGAGCTTGCCTGTCTCTAAAGCAGGGGGAATCCCAGTGCTTATTCTCAACTATATTAATTTGTTTTTTTTTAAGTATGAAAACAATGTAAATTCATTTATTATATAATTTAGACCACTATTGTCTTTTTTGTTTATTTTAAATGTAGGTTACAACACTAGTGAACTGTCCACAGAATCCTTCTAGTAAGAAAAAGGGCCGTTCCAAAAGAGCTCATGTCTTGCTAGCTTCTGTGGAAGAAGCCACTTGGAATCTGTTGGACAAGGGGGAAAAAATAGCCAAGGAAGCAATTGTGTTCAAAGAGGAACTTCATGCAGCACTCGCTGATGTCCAGAAAGAGAGTAAGTATATGACAAATAATTTAGGCACCACAAGGATTTAGTTTAACCATGTAACAGTGGTGTCAACATGAAGCTAGGATATCCACAAGAAATATGTTTTGATGTGCAAGTGTCTGAACTTTGAGTTGTCTAATTGTATGTTCTCAAATACCACTTGTAAGGAGGTAAAGTGTGCAAGCTGGGCCCCATTGTGGAAAAACACTTGTATCAGTGAAAGTTTTGTTGGTGGTTTGTTTCTGTGGGTTTTTGTTTGTTTGTCTGTCTTTTCTTTTTCAGTGAAGACAGGATAGGATGCCCCTTGTTAATTTTAGTGGCTGTTAAGCACAAGTTTAAGTTAATGCATGTTTTAACGCTCTTCTTGAAAAGACCTGTTTACCTCAATCTGGGATTGAGGCCTTTTAGTTAAAAATTTGAAAACAGAAATCTTCCCTCTTTTGTGTAGTAGTAACAGTCCCATTTTGAGACTTCAGTAGGAGGAAGATGGATTCTTTAACCCACTGCAAGAGTTTTTCCCTCATGACAGAGTAGGTCATCTTTGGTGCATTTTGCCGTATTCCATTTCCTCGTGACCTATCTCCCCATGTCAAACCAGACTCCCAGAATAGGACTAGGTTTTATGATCTGCTCAAAATGCTGTATTAGCCACTTTCTTTCAGCCTCTTTGTTGCTTTGTTGATTTTTACTCTCCCCATGGATAATCAGGGCCTACTGGGTGAATATGAGGGCCGGAGTCAAATAGTAATAAGCTAGATGACAGACATCCAAGCTGTGTTCCTGCAGAAATCAACCTTGAAAAATGATTCAGGAGAAGGTTTCAATGGAAAAAGGAGACAGAAGAGTAATGCTTTTAGTGCCTGGTCATTTGAGAATCATGTCCTTTCATCAGTGCTCCGTGAATTTTGTAAACAAATGTTTCCCAACGGTTGCCTGGCATCAGATTAACAGGGGCTGGTGAAAGCCTCCCCAAACAACTGGGAACAGGTAGGCAAAGAACAATGGGCTGTACCATAAAGTTTTTATCAGGCCATGTTATCGAATGAGCTAGCAATCAGGCTTGGTTTTATGAAGGGGCAAATTGGACTTCAGTAGCCTTTTCACTACTGAGCAGTGTGGTATATGTTCTTATGGCATGTGATAACTTGTGCCTGAAGGACTGTGTGTTAGCCATTTAAATCAGGTCTTTATATCACCCTGCTCTTACTAAAGTTGCAACTTAATGAGGATATTTTTCTTTTTATTTTTTATTTTGTCTTCCTCCATGTGCAGCTGGGGCAATTTCCGAGACCCTGCTATTGTTCAAAGTGGTGATTACTAGCTATTGGCTTCCTCTGGATCCAGAGATGGCTGTGCTTTAGAGTGTGATATATGCATGTGGTGTCTGAGGTACCTTAAGGTCCTTTGTGATTAAAAGTGTTATGACCAGTAAATATCATTGTTATCTGTCACACTGATCAGCTGAGGCTTTTTAAAAAATCATTCATTTTGGAGTACTCTTAAAATGTTAGCCCATCCATTCCAGGCTGATAACACAAGACAAGAATAAAATATATAGTTTATATTGATTTTTATACATAGATAATATAAAAATATTTCACATTTTCAATTTATTTATTGATTCTCAGCCAAGACCAGAGATAACTACAAAAATAAATAATACATAAAGTAGATTATATGCGCCTCATACATTTTAAAAGAAAGTTAAGTCCATGTTATCACCTATCGTTATGCAATGACAAATTGAGTATTCACAGCCGATCTTCCTCCAAGGATTTGCCAAACCGCACAAGTTAATGTTAAGAAGTTGGTGAACAATTGCAAAATAGATAGCAGTTTGTTAATTTTGCAGATATTTTTAGTCCTTTAAAGCTGTGTATTATTTTTAATTTGTGGTATGCCACATCATATGTAACTTTATTGCCTGTTACTCAAGTCACATACTGCTGCTGTTAAATGTCTCATGTTATTTACTTGAAGGTCTTTGAAAGAATGTGGGACATAAACTGTGCTTGTACGCAGTCACCTGCCACGCATGTCATAGCATATAATATTTAATTTTCTGTGGGTGTATTTTTCTGTGGTGACTGGCAGGTATTTTATTAATGTGCTCTTAAATAAATTATGAATTTTTGCAGGTGGCTACAGCTTGTATTTACTGTATAATGGAATTTTGAAACAATGCTGTAGATAACTTCACTCAGATGTGAACCAAACTATCAGTTCCAGAGTTGCACACCAACATCTGGAAAGAATAAATACTCTTACCTCTTTTCGCATCTTAGCTTGTGTCTCTCACTGAGCTTGTTGAGTTGAAGACTGTACCATGAGAATTCAACACTTATTTCTTTTGAATATCAATCGCCAGTGTGAAAATGCTGCTTTGTTACTTTTGTAGCTGATGAAGAGGGATTCCTTTTAGAGGAGCGACAGACTTTTTGCAAGCTGCTGCTGATAATCCTGTTCATAATAATATTTTGGGGAATAAAGGGGCAAATTAGTAAATTAGATAAAAGTGAACAGTGGAGATAAGTAGAAGATTTGTTATATTTAATTCATCTGATGCATTAGTTACTCATCCAATGTCTCCAGAAATGGGAACATGGATAGGGCTTCACTGGCTACAGTTTGGTCTTGACAAACACTGTCAGTAGATGAGATTTTTGTCTCTCAAATTCAGCTGAGTTCTGTTAGTGACATCTGAAAGAAGGTGTTGCTATAATGGATGGCAGGCACATTCTAGTTTCTGCTTTCTTTGACATCATTAGTTTTACCTAAGATTTATAGTCTTGGAGCTGATCATTTTAATACAGAGGTCATCCGCATTTTTCTTTGATTTTCCTCTTAAGAAATTACTTTTTAAGGCCTATCTCTATCCGCATCTTGATTTGCCTTCTTCTGGAACTCTACTAAATGAGTTGCCAGGCAAGCCTGTGGGTGGTGGACTATGTGCATCACGCAGAAATCCACCAGCCTAGTACCTGAAGAACTGCTGTGTTTCCTGTTGATCTGGTTTGGTGAAGCTTGGTTAAAGAGTACTTTTTATTCTAAAATAGTGTAATAAACCCAAATATAAATATTTTGAAAAATTCTCACTGCTAGATTTCATTTATACAGCTTTTCAAAAAATTGCCTTCTGGCTCATAATGTGCTGTGAATTGATGGTAAAATAACTGACCCCTATACAAAGGAATAAGAAGCATTGTTCAGCTGTGAATGCTTCTGACACTAAACATAAGACTATAATTTATGTCCTGATTCTGATATTTAATAATTTTTAAGACAAAACAGTAATGTGGGGAAACATTCTCTTAGGAATTGTCATTAAAATATACCATTATACTTAGGATAAGGATTTCTTGCATTTACGTCAAGGTGTGATTGCTTATAGTTTTCAAACAGCTTTACAGGCATAGCTAAAACGTTTGGTATTTATTGCCATTGCTTACTGACTATATATGGTCAGAAACACAACAGTTGTTGTCTGCATTGTTTCTATCTATTGCAATGTCAGTGTTTCATGCGTTTAGCTGTTATCATGCCCCAGTGTGTTCCTAGATAAGCCTTTCATCACACATAACAGTGAACTGAAAGCAAGTTACTTGCTAGAGTTACATTTTGAGCCTTCAGTTACTCTTTAAAAGGAAATTAAAAAAAAAATTGATATTTTGAATGTCCGTATTTAATATATTTTGACATTTAACAGGAGAGGCAAGACTTTGATGGCATGGAAGAAACTACCATTCACTGGCAAGAAATGAGGAGTCTACTGTAAGGTTATTTACTGAAAGAAGGGGATAGTGATCTCTTGTATTATACTATGTTCTTATTTGTCCCGTTCCACACCCCCCTCCACCTTCCCCCCCCAGTTCTTAAAATATGCTTAGCTTTCTCATTTACATTGAGGTACATGCATGTGCTCTACACCCAAGGGACTTTCATTCTGGAAGAAACAATTTAGATATTCAGGTGGCTTAAAATAACCTGTGCTGTACACCCTTTTCATCAAACCAGGAACAGATCCCTTGTAGAAAAGCTTCTGACATCACCGTCACTGGATCAGGTGTTTCTGAGTGGGAAAGGGGGAATGAAGAGATGGGTGTAAGGCATGAAGGGGGTGTGTGGTGGCTCTGATTACACATTAGAAAGAACTGTATGAGATGTGGAAGTGTAACTTCCTGGTATGCAGTGGTGAAATAACTGCAATACAACAGAATACAGTGGTATCTGAGTGGGGTAAGAGACTGTGTGGCAGGAGAAAAATGTCCTGTAACATCTACAGAAAGCTAGTGTGAGAATCTGAGTTATCATGGTGTTGAATATTAGGAACATGCAGGAGGTATCAATCTGCTTTGACCTGACACTGATAGTGTCACTTCCAGCTGGCTGGCTGAAGCAGAATCCTTTATTTGCTGTACCAGATGGGGATGGTATTTCTGGGAGCAGAACAGGTGATTATACTAGTGACTAGTATTGTTTAAGCTCTTGTTTTTAGGAAGGGTAGGTTGTTTTGTGCTCTGAGGTGACATTGACGCCCAGCCTCCTCTGGTACTGACTCTGCTTGTGTGTTAGTTCATGCCTGTGGAACTTGAGGCTGCAAATACTAGTGTAAATCAGAGTTTGTAAGTTTTCTATTATTGGTATAAACCATTGATTCCCCCCCCTTCAAGTTTGAGACTAGAAAGTTTTTTACTGACTCTGGTACCTCCCTCCCTCCCTTAGTCAGTGGGCTCCCTTTGAGAAATGTGTTTCTCTGGAACTGTAAATGTACGAGTCTCTAAGGGTGCAGTTCACTTGAGTGGGTGAGAGGACTTTCTTGGCAACAATACCTCGGTGTGGGAGGACACAAGAATGGCATAAAATTCACAGCATTCCTTGTGGATTTCACACTGCTGCAGTTAAAAATAAAAAATGAGAGGAGAAAGCCAGACATAAAAACAAATAGAAGAGAGAGAAATGTGATGCTTAGATAGGATTTAGTAGGAAAAAGAAAATCTATTCAAAGAAATCAAAGAAGAAAGCATAATTCTGATGGTTTTTCCTAAGCCTATAAAGAACATTTAGCTGTTGCCCGAGTGTGATGTTGAACACCATCTCTGAGGGGTGCTCGCTGACTGCAGTTAGTGGTATTACAGTAAGTATCTGTACAGACAGATTGTGTGCCATCGGCTAGCAGCCCAGCGGAAGTGTGTACCTTTTGTCAGCTATTTGCCAACAGCAAATTTGCCAAGAGGCTTACAGTTAGTTGACTTGTTTTTTAAATGAATATTTATGTAAGTTTTTGGATATTTTTGGTGCTGGGTGAAGTACATGGATCCTCTAACTTTTTTAAAAATTACCTGTGGCTGGACTGGGTTTTTTTTATTTTGTTTTTTTTTTTTTTAACCTTTCCCTATGCTCAGGCATATATTTTTGTAAGCACACACATAAGTAGTGGTCATTTGACCATAGCAGTCAGTAGCCAATTAGCTAATGGTAGTAACACTATTTACGTTGGGAGTCATCTGTCTGTGTGTGCTCAATAGAGTCCTGGAAGTATCAGTCTTCCAATAATTATGTAGTTATGATATATCTTGACATTGGTTCTTTAAATTGCTTCTCATTTGAATGTCTAAAACAATTGAAATACTGTGAATACTCCCATCTTTCTCCTTCCCTATTTGTGCCACTAAAAGGGCACTGTCTTTCATGTTTCATTGTTTGTGACAAATGTAATTATGGAAGAATATCCATTCGATGGGAATTACAATGAAATGGATGAAATTGCATTGAACTGTCATGCTGTCTAGTGCATTTTAAGAAAGTTCTAACATCATGTTGTTGTCAGAGCTGTTATCTTTGGCTGCTTGTATTCATAGCTCCTATCTGCCTAGGCTGCATCTCACTGCTCTGTTTTAGGGTCATGATTTTTATACTTGTTCATCTGGCCCTCCCAGCTTATTTCCAACTCATTTCTAAGGGATTGGTCACATTCAGACCCTTCTGTCTTGTCTTTGCTCACACACTCACTCACAGAATCACAGAATGGTTGAGGTTTGAAGGGACATCTGGAGGTCATCTGGTCCAACTGTGGCTCAGGCAAGGCCAGCATTCTGCCCAGGACCATGCCCAGTCAGCTTTTGAATAGCTCCAAGGATGGAGACTCCACAACCTTCCTAGTCAGCCTGTACCGCTAAGTCACTCTCACAGTGAAAAAATGTTTTATGATGTTTATACGGAGCCTCCTGTGTCAGATTGTGTCTATTGCCTCTTGCCCTATCACTGGGCACCACTGAGAACAGTCTGGCTCCATCTTCTTTGTGGTTCAAGTACCCAGAAGATACCAGTGCTGAAATGGTACTATTTTCAGATTTTAGGATTATTTGAGGTTTTGAAGTGTCTCAGGTGCTTGAAGAACACCCAAATCCAATGGCCATTCTGTTCTGGAAAGCACAATAGCAGAGACCTGGGCAAATAATCACATGTGGGGCCTGTGAACATGCCGTTCAACCTTCTGTTTATGGGTAGGGTGAAACATTACAGTAGAGGTATCTGAGGAGCCACTGTGCTGTCAGAGGATTACATTTTTTGTTCCCAACTTTTATTAAATATTCCTGGTAACAACACTGTCTCCTATCCTCAGCTAAGCTATTTCTCACTTCTCTCCTGATCCATTCAGTTACTGACTCATAGGTTCACCATTCACTCCTGTCTGGGCTTCTCACAGCTGAGTACTTTCACTCCTTTCTAATCAACCAGTTCCTGTCAAATCTGCTTTCCTGGTCAGTTTTGTTTGGCTGCTTTTACTGTGCACAAAGAGACTGTACTAGCAGGGTATACATAACTTAAAAACTAAAAAGTAGTTGGTTATTGGCTAATGCATACAGTAGATAGCTAAGACCAATGAGTAACTGAGCAAAGCATTAATGTATTCATTACACCCAGTAATGCTGGCCACTTGTCAGTCATGTGGGACAATGTTAGCCTCTATTGCTCCTTTGGAACTGTGGCTCAGTTTTGCAGAGTTGTTCCTGCAGCAAGTTCCTGGCTCTTTTGTCTAAGGTTTATAACTTTTCATGTCAGGATTTTTTCCTCTTGGATTCTTTGACTGCTAATTACTACTATCTCTACAAATCAGCTTCCGTCTGTGTTTTTACTTATCTTATGTGATGCTAGCTAATGTACTTGCTTGCACCTTACCAAAAATTTTCTCAGCTAAGGTCACACAGTTGTACTACACCAAACTAGGCCTTGGATCACAGAGAGCTGAACCACAGGCCTGATTCCACATAGTCTTCCTCTGGTTGGTTGATTCTCTCACTCTTCCTCTCCCTCCTTCCTCAAACTAACCAGTTCTATTGTATTTTCTTATTGCCTTCCCTTCATTAATTCTCCTCTCGGTTTCTCCAGACTTAACTAGTTTTCTACAGAAGTTCTTCTGAACTGCAGCAGATTCAGTGCCTAAGAAGTTTTAAGTTCCCCAAAGGTCACCAAGTTGACTTGATACTTATCCTTTTATCCTGGGAAGTTTGTGAGGTTAACAGGCCACGTTTATCTTGCGATAAAACCTACTTGCAAATCTGGCTTAAACTGCTGAGTTAAAATAAGTCAATAGCTGCTTTGCCTTTGCTTGGGTGACCCAAGGCACTGCAAAAGTAGTAGTGAATTGTGTCTGTTTGCTTACCTTGTAAGTAAATGCTAATAAATAACAGGTAGTAGAATACTGCATGCTGTTTTCTTCTTCTTATAAACACTTCAGATGTTCTCTATGTCTAAAAAACCAAAAGAGTCAGTCGTTAAATAGTGTAACAAGGAGAGCCTGTCTTCCTTTAATTTTGCATCTCAACACTTCTGTAGATTCTTGAAACTTAGTAGTAGGTGAGCTTTTGCTGCCAGCCCCCGCTTGCCATCAGTAAGGGCTTTAACTTGTTCTCTTTCCTGATTTCCTATTTTCATGGAAAAGTAGTTAGCTCACTTTGAATATCTGCCTCTGTGTAAAAATTTTATTGAAGTTGGTTAGGAAGTTCAAAAGTTACCAGATGGCCAGTCAAGCAGTGGTTATGTTAATTTTATTGTCTTGGGAAACAGCATCTCCCTGACGCTTTAGTCAGTATTTGTTAAAATGAATCCTGAGGGACCAAGGTGGACAGCTCCATACAGGCATCTTAATTGCAGAAAAAATTTCCATTGTTTCATGCTTTCTTGTCTTATTAAGACATTGCATGTGTCAGCTTTCTGCTTTTGTGCAAACGTTTTTAAGAATCTGACAGTTATAATGGTCTGAATTAATACTACAGTGTACACATTCCAAATACATAAAAAACGTGATGTTAACTTGTACTTTTACCGCATGAAAGATAACATGTCAAATTTAAGATATTCAAAACCAATAATTGGCAGGACAAACAGATGGTAGTTAAATACTATGAAAATAAAATGGAGACAGTTTTTGTTATTCATTGACATTGCTTGTTCTCAGAAATTTGGAAAGTTTTCTTTCTATTTGAAGTGTTAAGAGAATGAAAGGGCAAGGATTTTAGTTTTATAATAGTGGGTACACACTGTATTTCCTATGTTCTTACTAAGACGCAGGGAATTTCCAGAGTTTGTGTCTTAAATTCCTACTAAAACTTCCCAAATTGCTAATAATTTATTAACACTTGTAGTAGTCACCTTCAAAATTACATCTAAAGATATGTATGCATGTAAGCAGGATTTACACTCTCTGTTTACTTCCCCCCACCTCGGATTACTGGGCTCAAATCAGTGCTTTGAAACTTCTAGTACTGCAGACAGTACTCATCTGGAGAGGTGTTTCTCTCCATTGCATTTGGGGAAATAAAAAACCTTAAAAATCAGTCATTCTGATTAATGTTTGATTTTTATTTCCTGTAGTTCTATTTGTTGTGATGTGCTCAGCTATGGTGCATTATCTCACCAAATACTAGACAAAAGTTCTCATTTGCTGTCCTGACCACAAGAAGTTTTTTTACTTTCACTGTTTTGAGATGTAGCAGGTGCTAGAACCAGGTCTCAAATTAGTGTGATTTTTATTTATTTATGGTGTTTGCTAATCACGTACTTGAGATACATGATTTACACAAAGACTTTAACAAATCCAAGAGAAAAACAGAGTAGTATAAAAGATGGGTGTTCCTGGAAATCTGAGGAGCTTCAGCATGTTGGAAGTATTCAGTGTTCTGATAATCAGGCCAGTACTATCTCAGGTGCTGGTATGGAGACTCTAGTGGTTGGTAGGTTAATTTCCGTGGCCTTTGCTCAATATTTTTCTCAAATGCAGTTTCTAGTAGCTGCTGTGTTTTGGATTTAGTATGAGAATAAAGTTGATAACACATATTGTTTTAGTTGTTGCTAAGTAATACTTATATTAAGTCAAGGACTTTTTCAGCTTCCTATAGAAGTGAAGAGGGAGTGTAGGCAGGACAGCCTGGCCAAAGAAGTATTCCATACCATAGACCACATGCTCATATAAATGAGGTTGGCTGGGGAGTGGTAATCCACAATTGCTGCTAATGGTTATAAAAAACACATGCTTGGTTCAGGTAGCAAAACTTTTTGCATGACTAGCGTTGACTCTACTACCAGATACTCTGAAGTAGACATGCCGATAGCATTCCTGCATGAGGCCTGTCCAGACTTCTTACCTTTGAATGAAGCTATACAGTGCTAAGGGTATTGTGAATTTTATTTCAACAGGCAATATTGTCTCCCTACTTTTGGTCAGAATTTGTAGAAAAAAAATTACGTGTTCTTGCACTCTCTCTATGTAGAAAACCTCTGTGATACAAATGACTGCTTGGAGAAACGTACTCCATTCTTATAACAAGACTTAGGTAATTTAGATATAGGTAGAAAGAATATTGCATAATAAAAAAAAGAGTTAACTTTGGAGCAATGTTGAATTTTTTTAAATGCCATATTTTTTGTTGCTGTTGCATTCAAAATCCAGGACATGCTTAAGGCAGTTGTCAGCAAAGGGCTGGCTTCATGAATATGTAGTCTTTTAATAGCTACATTTACTAATGATGTTTCCTAATTTTAGCACGGCTGAAACTATTCATTTTTGTGACTTTTGATCCATCTTAGGTTTCCAAGCTGATATAGAGAGTTTAATGGGTCAAATGTTTATTTTAGCAGTTTGTGCTTGTCTGACAAGCTGACTGAGTTTTTCAGTGCTGGTCTGTGTAGCTCGAGTTCTCTCAAGGTTGTGCCATCACTAGCAAAGCTCCTCAGGTGATAATAGACTTTGAAAAGCTTTTAGAAATGAGTGTAATGGCATTTTTTTTTTTTCTCAGAGCAAGTCTAGGTGACAGACTGCTGAAAGTAAACTTGGGTGTTTGTCATTGTTATTCTTGTTAAATTTCATTTGCAAAACTTCATGTTGCAGAGCAGTATATTGTTGTCTACTGGCACAGTTATTAGCTCCACTGCACAGATTTCACATATTTTATGTCCGAGTCGGATGTTCACGTGTATGAGATTTTCATTCCATTAACTTATATTTATAATGAGAAGAGCAATATTTGATTCCCTTCTGTGACCAGGAATTATTTAATAGCAAGTACATAGTAATATAAAAAGCAGTGACTAGAAAAGTTCAACATAGCGCCCCTGGCATTGTTGTGTACAGTGAAGAGTAATGGTGTGATTGCCAAGGGAATTATTTTAGAATTAAATGATTCAGAAGAACAGAAAGGGGACATCATTCAAAATGTGGAACATTCTGCATGATCTATAATAATTGACCTTCATTTCAAGGCAACAAAGAGATGCCAAATTTATTGGCAGTACTTGTGACTTGCCAAAGAATGGATAGAGTTTTAACTTTTTTTTTTTTTCCTGGATTTTGTGATATAGCCTAAGGAAATTTATGTCTTCATTTTGCAGGTCAAGCCTTAAAGGTATCAGCAGAGGCATTTACCAGTGATCCCTGCTATCTGCCTAAGAGGCAGGCTGTTGTCCAAGCAGCACGATCTCTGCTTACGGCTGTCACAAGGCTTCTAATTCTGGCAGACATGGTTGATGTGGCATACTTACTGGAACATTTAACTGTGGTGAGTAGAATTTGACTTAACTCAGTCTCCCTTTAGCCAGAGAAGTGTTGGCTGATGGTTCTTTCTGCATTGAAAATTCTTTTTGCAGATCTCATGCACGTAACACCTTGGCAATTGGTAAAAGTGTAGATCCTAGATGAGACTTGTAGAATGTACCAAAAAACCAAAAGTCTTCAAAACGCAACATATTTGATCTGGGGAAGCAGGTGGTTATCCATACAATTATATTTTAACTTCCTTTTATTTCTTAATTCCTATTTTCTTCCTTGAATTGTTGTACTTGTATAGCTTTTTATGCATGAAACCTTCTTGATGTTTGTGGCAGTAGTAGGCAATAATTTATTTGTGGAGAATCTTAAAGGTGGAATTTTATGTGGATATTTACGGAGGGAAAGAACTGAGTAGGAAAGGGTCTATCTCTGGGTTCAAGTCAGTTAGTAAGAGAGATCAGCTGAAAGGAGAGAGAGATGTGTGAGAGAGGCCTCTGGCAACTCCCCATCTCCAGCTTTGTACACTGCAGACCAAAGACTAGAAAGTCCTAATGTTGGCAAAACTTGGAAAATTGTGCAGTAGAAAATATTCTCTAAAAGCCACTTAATTTTTTCACTCAAGGGAATAAAGTGTTTCAGAAGTGTGTATCGTAATAGTGCTATGTTTTGGGTCATCTTTTTTTCCACCTGGTTCCCTTTATACAAAAGAGATCATTCTTCTGTTCCCACATAAAACTGACCAGTGGTTGTGCCACTATTGCTGAATTAGGCAAAATGTCCACATTTCTGTTGTTCAACATCAAAATACTCTCCTGTCTACGTAAACTTGAGCTCCTTTAATGTCAGCCATAGTGTCCCATGTGAGCAGGCTTCCTTCCTTTTTTGAACAGTGTGATTTTAATCTTGCCAGCATCATCTGTCTGAGCACAAAAATGTGTTTACTGAGTTTTTTCTCTGGCTGCTTACTCCATTCAATCTGGCGTGTATCTTTCCTGGAAGAGCTGGAGATAGTTCTATTTTTGTTTCCTTTTTCTTTTTTCCCCCTAACTTTTTCAGTAATGCGTGACAGACTGATAAAAATTCAAAGTTTTATTGACTTCTTGATGTTTCAGGGCAGAGGTGAATAATCAGTGCCACTTCTAATAATACCTCATACCACAAGAGGAGCCACTGACTTAAAGGAGAGTGTTTTGAAGCAAGTTCAGTTTGGTGAGGACAGGGGAATGGAAATTTAGCTCCCAAGCAGAGTAGGAACAGTATTTCATAATAAAACAATGTTGTGTGAGTTTCAATGCTGTGTTTGAAACATCCAACATTGACAATTGTTGGAGATGCAGTACAGGCTAAATGAACGCTGACTTGCAGAAGCTTCTATGTTGTTATATATGTATGAAATTTGCCAGCTGTAAGAGGAGTGGTCCACATCTTTTGTACTGTTTGTGGAAAATTTTCTTAAATTATGATATCTGTCATTGGTAGCCTATTATATTTTTACATATGTATTTTCATAATCCTAGATGTGCCCTTCTAAAATTTTTTCAGTATTTTTTTACACGAGAGAACTAAAATTGGGTTTCCTAGAGTTTCAGTATTTCTAAGCAACCATATAATTCACTTCGTGATTTCCTGTTGAAAATGAAAACTAGCAATAACTGAAAATCATAAAAGAATGCAAAGTATCATTCAGGAAAAATGGTAAAGAGTTTCTTCTTCTTTCATACTTTAATTTAGTTCTCTTAATAGGAGTAAGAACTGAACTCTTCAATTAACTCTTAGAATAAATTAGAGTGGCATAACACTCTCCAAAATGCTTATGTAAAAAGACTTGCCCTAAGTCCTTAGGGCAAGGTGGTACCTTTTCTATAGTTATTTAGTCTCTCTTCTGGCTGTTGAACTTGCCAACAGTGGTATTAGCTGTAATGGTGTCTTATGTTGACATCTAATTAGGAAATCGACTTAAAAGATAGAGTAATTTCAACATATGCTACTGAACATCCTTCAATTTATAACAGCTTTTGGTCATGCCTAACTGAGCCAGATTTAAATGCAATTAAATATTTTAATGAGCCTCAACTTTGCTCTTTTCAAAGTCCTTAACTTTAATTATTGTACTTTAAAACTCCCTTAGGAATTCAGTTTTTCTTCAACGTGGACTTGCTCCAACAAAAAGACATTGCATTCACACAGTGGCTGCAGCGTAGAAACTAGACCTTGTCTTTGCTGTATCAGCTTTAATATTCTCAATGTTTGTATGCTCATATGATTTGAAAATCAACTCTCTTTAAAAGTCATTAGCAATTTTTCTTTGAACTTGTTCTAAAATTTTAATACTTTTACCATGTTATCCTCTTCTTCACAAAGACATGGATGTTACAGCTGTTATTAATCATTTAAGAGATGAGAAATTTTATTGCCCTTTATTTCCATAACTCTGAGCTCTATAATTGTCATAGAATAAAATGAAGAGATTTAAAGGACTGAGCCAAAACAAATTTTAAAAATAAAAAAAGGTAACAGTAGAATAAATGAAATGAAAATTCTAACCAAGGAAGTTTTTTTGTTTGTATATATAAAATAAAAGAAAGTGGTCCAGCATCATCAAAGAACTCTATAGAGTATTAATCAGATCTTATTCAATATGGAAGTATTTCATGGGGAATTACCTATTTATGTATCTAATATTTTTTAAACCCATTTATCAAATAGTGCTGAAAAGTTTTTAGTCTTGCTCACTCAGTAAATCTGGTTAATTCCAACACTGACATTCAAAACATTTGAAACCATACTTAATTCTACTGACAGAATGCAGTCTGGATCATTAAACTTTAGTTTCCTCTGTAATCTGTGAATAAAAATAGAAAGGAAACAATAACAATGCGACTAGCTGTCATAATAAAGCTTTGACTAGTCTTACCTGTCACATCTGCCATTCTAAGTATATCTAGAAAAAAAGATGAACCTCAGCTACCTCCTTTCTGTTTATGTAGTCTATGAGTGTTGTTTTCTGCACGTTTTACTTAGACTTCAGACTGTTTTTGACTTCTATATAAAACAGAGTATAATGCTGAAAATAACAAATATTTTTGTCACAAAAATATTGAAATGCAACTCAAACTAGAAATAACAGGTCGGTCTATTTGGAAGAATTTGATAAACCTGGCAGGACTTCCACTCCAAATGTCCAAAAGTATACCTTTGTGAACACGAGATTAGCTTTTTTGAAATTTTGCTAATAAAGTGGAGAGAATTTTGGTTGTCTTATGGATTTTATAGAATTTTCCCCCAGCAAAGTATGTATAAAATAATGCATATTAGAAACCAGTACAAATTCTCAGTGATTGATCATATTCTGGCATAGTATACTTCTAGCCATTTGTGGAATTTACAGCCTTATAAGAGTGTGATGGTGTGGTGCAAACAGTGAGCTCATTTTAGAGTTGACTGAGAAAATAAAGTACATCACACTGATAAGAAAGGTTTTGCTTCTTTAAACAACTGATTTTTTTTAAGCAGGGAAGAGTTTAAATAAATAGCTGTCTGTATCTGAGTTTCCATACTTATTTTAGAGTTTGAAGTCTCTAATCATAAAACTGAGTTGTGAAAAATGTAGTCAGATAAAGGGCTATCTCATGTGTTGCACTCTGTGATTCAGAGCTGTATTACCAGCCTCATTTGTTCTGGTTACTAATGCTTGATATTATTTAAGTGAATTAACAGACTAATGGCATTGCTTGAATTTATTGATCAGAGGAGAGCAGCAAGAAGGTAACAAGTTCTGAGAATTTCATTCAAGTGCATTGGCAGTCTGTCTTTCTCTAATCTATTTCAGATCATGCTGAGCCAACATGTTTTATCTGCCTTTTTTCCCTTCTTGTCATGCTTGTAGATTTACTGTTAAAGTCTTCATATTTTTCATGAACGCCTCAGACAGCGTGATCTTTATAAAATGCTTGCTTATAGTTATTTAAAACTCTTGCCAGGAAAAAAAATGAGAATGGCTACAGATAAGAAACAACTTGTGAACTTGGGCCCTGTGGGCATAGTGCTGTCTGTTCCACCCTTCCCTGCAGAGTGTTCATCAGCATTAAAAATGTTTTGAGCAGGAGAAAAACAGTATGGTTACATAAAGGAAGAGAGGTAAGTCATGTCAGGCCTACCTACGCTTCAGATTTAGGTATTTGGTTCGACTCGCATAACTCTGCTTAAACTAGAATTTGACTTCCCCGCATTACTGTCTGACTGTGTTGGTATTGTGGTATCATGCAGTAAAACATTAAAAAACGGAAAAAGGGCAAACAAAAACGTAGACTACCCCGGGGGTACAGAGCCAGGAGTTTTAATGACTCTCTTCTAACAAACTGTTGCTAGGGAACGGAGTCCCCACTCACTGCAGTTCTGTTTATATAATATCTGGGTTTGGTCTTAGCATGGGAAACACAAAAAAAGAGCATTATCCTTTTCTTGCCAGTCAGAAACATGGCTTTGAAGGGACCCTAATTGGCCAGCTTCAGGTACTACAGTTCCAGAATTTCTTTGAAGTGAGCGAGACTGAAGGCTCCTGAACGTGTTTTACCAGAGCGCAAGAAAACCTAATGAAATATAATGGCTGTATTTCCAAGAGAAAAACACAACTGCTGGCTTAAAAACATACTTAGGATCATAGAATCATCTAGGCTGGAAGGGACTTCTAAGGTCGTCGACTCCAACCATTAACCTAACACTGCCAAAACCACCGCTAAGCCATGTCCCTAAGCATCACATCAGCACATATTTTAAATGTGACTCAACCACTTCCTTGGGCAGCCTGTTCCAATGCTTGACAACCCTTTCTGTGAAGAAATTTTTCCTAACGCCCATCCTAAACCTCCCCTGGCATGACTTGAGGCCATTTCCTCTTGTCATATCTCTTGTTACGTGAGAGGAGAAACGGACCCCCACCTGGCTACAACCTCCTTTCAGGTAGTTGGAGAGAGCAATAAGGTCTCCCCTCAGCCTCCTTTTCTCCAGGCTAAACAACCCCAGTTCCCTCAGCCGCTCCTCATAAGATTTGTACTGTAGACCCCTCACTTAAAAGGTTTGGAAACAAATCCAGTCCTCGCTTCTTTGCAGCCTGGAGCCTTCCCTTCAGTCTTATTTCTAGTTCAGTACCTCTCAGCAGATTCGTGTCTGCAATAGACTCTTCAGTGTCATCTTTGTGTGTATTGAAAACTTTTCTTTGCTGTCACATCTAAGACTTAGGTGCAGGTCAGCTCCCTCAGGAATTTCTACTTCTTGGGAATTTCCTAGTTTTGCTTCTGCTGCAGGCACCCTGTCTGCTATCTTTCACTGTTTCCTGTCCTACCTAGTATCCTAGAAGGATCTCCATGAGCAAAGCATGTTTGGTAGATTTGAGAGAGGATCATTTCGATTTCTTCCAGAGTGCCTGCATGATTTGAGTACAGTAGGAACAGGCTCTCACTCTTAGCAGTGGCAGGGCAGATAAATATGCAGTCTTCCTCCCTGCTGCTCAGCCACTGCCTTTTTAATAGAGTCATGGGTCATAATAGCAAAAGAAAATCATGCCCATCTACTGCACTCTAGCCAAAAAAAAAAAAAGGGGGGGAATAGATTGCCCTCTTAAAACTCCTGTCTGGGAGGGAGTGAGTTCTGACATCTCTTGAAAACTGTGGGTAGACAGATCTGGGAAGGGAGGATATAAACTTTTCTTATTATGAGTTAAGAAAAAGAGTTAAGGAATAGATTCCTAAAACTGGGAAAAGTTTAAAGCTGCCTTAGACAACAGGGGTATCTGTTTGTATCCCTGAGGCGATGAGAGAGAATGTAAGCAGCAACCTGTCAGTTATACAGGAGAAAATAGTAATGAAAGCAAATTTAGGACCAAGTGAGTCCAGATAAGCTCTATACAATCTATTTGCACAACCCAGGTATAAGGGGAGGAGGAGTGAAAGAAGTAGGGCTTATTCTGAGGGGATAAGGCTTTTTTAAAGTAAGGTGGAATTTTTCTTGTTTGGTTTAACATACATAGTATGAAAGATATTTATATACAAATTTTTCATAAAAATAAATAATGGTAAAATTGTGAGAAAATTTCCAAATGAAGTAAGTTGTAAGCATAAAGCTTGGGGAGATCGTGATACAAAGGTGGTTTGTAGTGTAGGTTAACACGGAATGCATGAAGTTGCTAGAAGTACAACTGAGTTTGAGAACCCTGTATTATGTCTGGTGATGAAGTTTGAAAAGTATTTTGGGAAAGTTGGAAGGTGGGATATTAGACGCCTATTTTAAATTATTATTTGGACTATGTAAATTCCTGCATGCTCCAATCTGTGACTAGGACTCCATTGCAGTAGACTCTCTTTGAACCTATCAGGAAAAACAGTGTGTTGCTAAATTATTTCCTTCTTAGTAGTTATTACTGTGTTTTGTTTCTACAGCAACACTTACTTAACAGTGAAGTGCAGTACTTATAAGAGAGTAACATGGAAGTGACGCTCTGAAATTTCCTTCTAGAAGTGCTAATCTTGGAAGGCAAATTCTAGGTTAGTAAAATAACCTTGAAAAATCAGTTTCTCTTGGCAGATTATTTATTGGTAGTGTAGTAATGAAGTCAATGTAATGCAGAGTGGCTTGTCTGATCAACAATTATTTGTATCTCAAGCATGGACAGATCATTCTGATGTAGAGAAATTTATTTTATAACTCGCTCTTGCTTTGGGAGGCGAAAATGAGGAAATGCATGCAAAACAGTATCTTCTTTATCATCAAAATGCACGTCTTCAGACCTTCTTAAAATGAGAGCAAAATCATCTGCTATTTTCTGAATGGAAAAAGCTGTGTGACCTACTCTTCATAAACCTCTCCAAAGAGGCCCATTGCCCATTCCATTACAGCAAAATATTGGGACAGCAGCTATGTTCTCATATGTGTTCAATAATTGGAATTTAAGAGAGGTTTTGAATGTGTTTTTTCTTTTTCCAACCATATCTCCTGGTGATTTAAAATAGTACGTTTAGTATAATTTAGTCTTTTAAAGAAGCAGTATGTTATAAAACAGGAAGCTATTTTTTAATGAATGGCTCCTTATGTCAGAATGGAAATAAAATTTGCTTCTCATCCTAAATTCAACTTCTTCCAATCCATATGAAAATGAAGAGAAATATTTCACAAATGGATAGAGTAGTTCAGTGCTATTTTGCTGCCCTGCACAGTGGAAGATGATGATATTGATATTCTGAAAGACAAATACTCTTTCCCTTCTGCAGCTCTAGACAAACCAGAAAAGAGCCATTTCTCCTTATTCTTGAAGAACAGACTGGCTTTTTGCAGCATTGGCCCTAAATCTGAACCAAGTACACAGAAGGAGATCAAGTAAAGGGTGTGCAGCAGGACATTTGATTATGTCACCCTTAGGACTTAGCTGGACTCCTAGGCAAATGACATTAAAGGCATGTGGTTTGTCAAATGGCATCATTCACAAACTGAAGAAGCAGTATCTGCTGCTTCCCATACCTATTTCTGTTTATATGGAGATTGTAAGATTATTACCAGGAATAAGACTTTGTACTCCATGTTTAACGACGTCTCCTCCCACATCTCTGAATTGTAAGCAATGAAGTGCTTTACACTGCGTTATTTATGATCTCATATTTTTGTGGCCTAGCCTCCTGTTTAGCTGACAGGCCATCAATTTTCATGGCTCATATTGAGGTTCCCAGGCTTGTCAAGGGAATCCCATTAAACTTGGAGAGAGTTTTGTCCACCTGAGGTATTCTTGTGCTCTTCAGAAATGTGGCCTATACCAAGTCCTAGACTAGGATGATTCAGATCCAAATTAGATACTGACCTGAGCCAAAACCTCAGACCAAACAAGCTCCAACTTGTCTACTGCAGAAGCTATTTTCTTGGGATTCCATAAAGGATGCCATGAAGTGCAGCTGCAAAGTTACGTTATTGAAATGTAATAATTAAACTAGACTTTAAAAATCAGACAGCACCTACCTTTAATATCATTACTTATTCCACAAATACTTATATTATGAATCAGTTTGCTTGCAACAGCTAAACACAGTAGCAACAATGAACTTAATGTTTTACAGAAAGATGCAGAGCTAAACTACAAGGAGAGACATTTAAGTCTTTATTAATTTGGATAAATTAATTTGAATGAAAATCAAACATAGTAAATTTTACCTTAAGTCGTATCAAACTTTTAGTATGATTTCCTCTTGAAACATTTTGCAGCCACTCTGTTTATGCCTCTGCCTCTTTGAACTCATTGCCTCATTTCCATTAAGTATGACAGAAGACCGGAAGTTCCAAGGTTCCTGAAAATAGGTAGATGGCTAGTGGAGAAAAAAACTAAAAAGGCTACATCAGGAGCTTGGAAAGACACCAGAGGGTTCTCAGCCCTTATAAGCAGCTGTACTGCAGGAGAAAGTTTGGTCAGAGCTCATATCTCTTCTTTGACATTACAATGAATAAGCTGCGATACAATAAGAAATTTAGTCCTTATGCTTACAGTCATACTTACTAATTAGATAGAACCATGATCATTGTCTGAGAGGAGGTTGCAGGACTTCACCATACTAATCAGGGGCATCATACTTATGAGGAGGCCATATTAATAACACTCTTTCATGTGGTTCATCCACATTCTGGATCTTCATTACTTTCAGAGTTTTTGTGGTATCTGTTCCTTCAAGATACCTAAAATGGAACTATGAGAGTTGCTCCGCTTAGTTTAAGACACCCATTGTGTGTTGGTTTCCAGTCAGATAAGCACACAGTCTTCATTAAGCAATGTCTTCACAGTGCATGTTCAGGACACAGCATCTGATGTGTTATCCACTTTGTGTGTATTCGTGGCAGGGCAGTTGTTGCTTTGGGTTTTTTTTTATTATGAAAGGAATGTTGTAATGTTCATGAATGTAATGTAACATTCTTATGTTTTGAAAAGTTATAAAGTTGGCTGTGTAGTATGTGTGCTATGAAGTTATCTACATGTCCTGGTTCCGGCAGGGATGGGGTTAATTTCCCCAAGGAGCCGGCTCGGCTGNTGCTCTTCTGTTAAACTGCACCATCTCAGCCCACGAGTTTTGTATTTTTCTGCCGAATTCCCATGGCTGTGGGAATTGAGCGAGCGGCCCCGTGGTTCTTTGCTGCTGGCTGAGGCCAAACCACGACACTACAGTAACTTGACAAACAGAAGCAGATCTTCAGAATTGTTGAAATACTGTATTTCTTCTCTACTTGTGGTCCAGCTTTCCTCAGAGGAAAAATTAGTCCAGGTATTTACCCAGTAGTGCCACAGAGAGCAAAAGTAATAAAGGAATGTTATTTCTCAACTTCCAGAAACTATGTTCAAAGTACTTTGAGAAAGTGACAGGCAAAAAAGAGCTTCTGTGGATCTCTTATGATTATTTATATTTGGTTATAAGTGAGAGATGGAAAAAAAATTAATTTCTAGAGTACTTGCATTTCTTTTTACCTCTAGACAGTAAAAGTTTTGGCAAGAGAGGTTTTTCTTGCCACTCACCCAAAAATGATGGTTCACGTTGATAGCAGAATGATACAAGAAGATCTAGATGTGGTTTTAAGTTTGAAACATGTTCTCATAGCCTTTGTGTGTCCAAGGCACGTTTTTCTGATTTGCTGTTGATGGCAGTGAAGAGAGCGTATGTATGTATGTATGTATGAAGAGGAGCAAGGTACTGGTGAGGGCCTGCAGCCCTTAGCTCCAGTATGCGCTGGCTACACTGCAGCAGGATCACAGTCTTGCGTAGATGAGCCAGGAGCTCGAGGACCAACAGGAGCCAATGGGGAGGCACCGTTAGTACACAGCAAAGGAATGCCGCCTGGAGAGCAGCGCAAGGTAAGTACAGCTGCTCCAACCAGGTTAGCCTCAACAAAGACAAGGCTGAAGTGCCTCTATACAAATGCACGGAGCATGGGGAACAAGCAGGAGGAACTAGAGATGTGGGCACGACTCCAGGACTACGATCTCATTGGCATCGTAGAAACTTGGTGGGACGACACCTATGACTGGAGTGTTAGAATGGAAGGCTACAGGCTCTTCAGGAGAGACAGGCTGGGGAAAAGAGGAGGTGGCGTTGCCTTGTATGTTAAAGAGCACCTGGAATGCATGGAGCTTAGCCTGGGGATGGATAAAGAGCCAACTGAGAGCCTATGGGTTAGGATTAAAGGGAAATCGAGAGCAGGGGACATTACGGTGGGGGTTTGCTACAGGCCACCCGACCAAGAAGACCCAGTGGATGAAGCCCTTTATAGTCAGATAGGGGTGGCATCACATTCGCAGACCCTGGTGCTCATGGGCGACTTCAACCACCCTGACATCTGTTGGAAAGGCAACACAGCCAAGCATAGGCAATCCAGGAGGTTCTTGGATTGCATTGAGGACAACTTCCTTCTCCAAATGGTTGAGGAACCAACGAGGAAAGGAGCTATGCTGGACCTTGTGCTTACCAACAAGGAGGGTCTGGTAGACAGTGTCAAACTCATGGGCAGCCTGGGCTGTAGCGACCATGAAATGGTCGAGTTCAAAATCCTCGAAGCAGCGAGGAAGGTACACAGCAGGCTAGCGACCCTGGACTTTGGGAGAGCTGACTTTGGCCTCTTGAAGAATCTGATTGGTATGGTGCCATGGGATGAAGCGCTGGAGGGAAGAGGGGCCCAAGAAAGTTGGTTAATATTCAAGGACCACCTCCTCCAAGCCCAGAACCAGTGCATCCCTACAAAGAGGAAGGCAGGCAGAAAAGCCAGGAGGCCTGCATGGATGAATAAGGAACTCCTGGACATGACCAAAAGGAAAAAGGAGGCCTACAGGGAGTGGAAACAGGGGCGGGTAGCCTGGGAGGAATACAGGGGAATGGTCCGAGCAGCCAGGGATCGGGTTAGACAAGCCAAAGCCCAGATGGAACTGGATCTGGCAAGGGATATTAAGACAAACAAGAAATCTTTCTTTAAATACGTCAGCGAGAAAAGAAACACTAGGGAAACTGTGGGCCCTCTCCGGAAGGTAACACAAGAACTGGTTACCCGGGATAGAGACAAGGCTGAGGTACTCAATGACTTTTTTGCCTCAGTCTTCACTGGCAAGGACTGCAGCCACACTGCCCGTGATGCAGAATGCAAAAGCCAGGATTGGGAAAATGGAGAACCGCCCACTGTAGAAGAAGATCAAGTGCGGGACCACCTGAGGAACCTGAAGGTGCACAAGTCCATGGGACCTGATGAGATACATCCGCGGGTCCTGAGGGAACTGGCAGATGAAGTCGCTAAGCCACTAGCCATCATATTTGAGAAGTCGTGGCAGTCTGGCGAGGTTCCTGATGACTGGAAAAGGGGAAACATAACCCCCATTTTCAAAAAGGGAAATAAGGAAGACCCGGGGAACTACAGGCCAGTCAGTCTCACCTCTGTGCCTGGCAAGATCATGGAGCAGATCCTCCTGGAAACTCTGCTGAGGCACACAGAAATCAAAGAGGTGATTGGTGACAGCCAGCATGGCTTCACCAAGGGCAGATCATGCCTGACTAATTTGGTGGCCTTCTACGAAGGGGTCATAACGGCGGTGGACAAAGGAAGATCGACTGATGTCATCTACTTGGACTTGTGCAAGGCATTTGACACTGTCCCACACGATATCCTGGTCTCTAAATTGGAGAGACATGGATTTGACAAATGGACCATTCGATGGATAAAGAACTGGCTGGACGGTCGCACTCAAAGAGTTGCGGTCAACGGCTCGATGTCCAAGTGGAGACCAGTGACAAGTGGCGTTCCTCAGGGGTCGGTGCTGGGACCTGTACTGTTCAACATCTTTGTAGGAGATATGGACAGTGGGGTCGAGAGCACCCTCAGCAAGTTTGCCGATGATACCAAGCTGTTTGGCGAGGTAGACACGCTGGAAGGGAGGGATGCCATCCAGAGGGACCTGGACAGGCTGGAGAGGTGGGCCCAAGCCAACCTCATGCAGTTCAATAAGGCCAAATGCAAGGTCTTACATCTAGGTCGGGGCAATCCCAAGCACAATTACAGGTTGGGCGGGGAATGGCTGGAGAGCAGCACTGAGGAGAAGGACCTGGGTGTGCTGATCGACGAGAAGCTCAACATGAGCCAGCAATGTGCGATCGCAGCCCAGAAGGCCAACCGCATCCTGGGCTGCATCAAAAGAAGTGTGGCCAGCAGGGCGAGGGAGGTGATTCTGCCCCTCTACTCCACTCTCGTGAGACCCCACCTGGAGTACTGCGTCCAGCTCTGGAGTCCCCAACACAAGAAGGACATGGACCTGTTGGAGCGTGTCCAGAGGAGGGCCACGAGGATGATCCGAGGGCTGGAGCACCTCTCCTATGAGGAGAGGCTGAAGGAGTTGGGGCTGTTCAGCCTGGAGAAGAGAAGGCTCCGGGGAGATCTTATTGCGACCTTTCAGTACCTAAAGGGGGGCTACAGGAGAGCTGGGGAAGGACTTTTTACTAGGGCATGTAGTGACAGGACAAGGGGGAATGGCTTCAAACTGGAAGAGGGCAGGTTTAGATTGAACATTAGGAAGAAGTTTTTCACTTTGAGGGTGGTGAGGCACTGGAACAGGTTGCCCAGAGAGGTTGTTGAGGCCCCATCCCTGGAGGTGTTCAAGGCCAGGCTGGACGTGGCCTTGGGCAACCTGGTCTAGTGGGAGGTGTCCCTGCCTATGGCAGGGGGGTTGGAACTCGATGATCTTCAAGGTCCTTTCCAACCTAAACCATTCTATGATTCTATGATTCTATGTTTTCTAAAAATTGCTTGCTTGTTTTTTATTACTTTTGAGTTAAATCTTAAAAAAAGTGTTTTTCCCTTGCATCTAAAGACAGACTTCTTCTAAGTGGATATCCTGGCCGTTACCCATCTACTTTATTGAAGTATATTACCCTTACAGTTACACATTTGGTTTGTACTTACTCATCCTCACATGCTGGTTCTTATATCTCTTTCCAGAGAGCCAAACGTATTATGAATGGTTGGGTTGCTTCAGGACATAAGGAAGTGCATGAGCTTGCTAGTAGAGTTCCTGCCAAAGGAAGAATTGAAGCTATGGGATTAAGTACATCCTTAGGAGGGATTTGATGGTGATGATTCTACAACTGTACTACTTATTGTAGTCTAACATGTTGATGATGATAAAAGCTCAGAAAAAGATTGTACCTTATGTCCACTTAGTGAGTTTGGGAATCATTAGAGACCTTTCCCCTGTATTACTCAACCCCATAGCAGGGTGCAGCAGCTTTGGGGTAACTTCTGGAGAAGTGTGTCATGATTTGGAGCTGAGGGTGTAGCATGAACTTGTACAGATATATTACGAGCAGTTTCTTACACACTTATAAAGAGGGAGCACTATGGATAGCTTTTGGTCAGCTTAAACTGTACTCAGGTCTTGCTTGCAGATGTTGTGATTAAATTGCTTCCACCTAATGGGGATACCCTGGAGTGGGAATTGGTGAAAGTAAACATTGCAAATTCAAGGCTTTCAGAGCAACTCTGAAGCAGAGAAAAAATCTGAAAACAACAGATCCCACAAAAGGTGAAAGATAATGAAGTTAAACAGAACAGAATAGTCTTGTGGTTTTGTCTTAACATTTATGTTCCGTCACCTATGTTGTTACAGAATTCATAGAATCATAGAATGGTTTAGGTTGGAAAGGACCTTGAAGATCAAGTTCCAACCCTGCCATAGATAGGGAAGTATATTCAGTGAAGTATACTTTGGGTGAGAAAACTTTCTTTTATTTTTTGGTAGCAGACATTTCAAATGCGACCAGAAAGTCTTCAGTTAACGTCCAGTGGTGCTGAATGAGATATAATAAGATATATTACAAATAGATATAAACGCTGCCTTAACTTAATTCTTGGTTATGAGAGCAGTGAGACTGAAATAAAGACTGCAATGTGGCAAACAAAAAGTGCTAACTCACCTGAAGATTCCAGGATGTGTCTGTATGTTGTGAATCATCAGTTGAAATCCACTGCAGCTGCTTATTATCCCCAAAGAGGAATTACCCAGTGGCTGTTCAACAGTGTGTACAACTTGGGCTTGATCTCAGTCAAATGCCCACAGAAGGAGTCACACTGTGGAGCAGTCGACATCCACAGCTGTCAATTCTGTTGTCAGCTTTTTAAAGAGGGACTGAAGATGAGTGGAGGGTTTGTTTTTTCTCTTTTACTCCTATGGTTCATTTTTCCAATTCAATGATTAGTTTTAGCAAGGTTATAGAGAAATGTGCGCAGTAGTTACTACTGAAGTAATTGATTTTCCAGAACTGACTGGAAAGTGGTCCGTTTCTTCTGGTCTTTTGCCTCATTATCTGGACATTAGTACCACATGCAAGCTTACAGTAGGTAGTTCATCTATAGGGCCTGTAACTGTAATAAGCTAAGTCAGTATTTTGGGTCAATTTAGAAGACAAAGTTCTTCCTGATTATATCAGTGTAAATAAATGTTTATAGACTTGCTTCTGGTGGTAATCACTGTGGTAACAAAATATTTCTAAACCACTTACAAGCATGTGACAGCTGTAAAATTGTGAGGTGAAAAAGAGTATTTACAGATGGGGAAACAGACAAAGTCAGAGGAGACGGTTCATGATTTCCTGAAGGTAGTGAGGAAGCTGTAGCTCTCATTCTCCTTTCGTACAAGCCTTTCTCTTAACAGTTCCCTACAGATTGGTTGGTATTGTTCATCTCTGAAAAATACCAGTACTATTTTTAATAATAGTGTATGCATGAAATAAATTCTAAATTTAAAAGTAGGATCTGAAACGAAGTATAATTAACGTTATCACAGCTTTCATACAGAATGTGAGCACATTGCCCAAGGTGAGTATCCGGTTTTGCAAATTACTCTTAAGTAAATTAACTTGATAAGGAGTACCCTATTATATACAAGATATACAAGATCTACTGTTATGCTTGATAGAATGAGGAGTTCATGGCCTGTATAAAGTTGCATATGCTTTTATTAGTTGAAAAAAAAATTAAAACTATGTGAATATATTCCACCCTGTAACATGGCATAGAAAAAGAACTAACCTTTAGAGGTTGTGTTGATTTGGTAGTGTTTTGTCTTACGCAAGTCTCACCTATGATGTTAGATGATTGAATTTAATTAAACAGGGCCTATGTAATTTGCTTTGAATTCTGGAATTGATTTCAAAACAAAATTGTAGGCATGTCTTAAAGGTGGTATACTCAAGAGGTGATACAGCTCCATAACGTTAGTATTTAGTAGAATAAAATCCTAATACAGCAAAAAGTACAGAAACAGTGTGAATGATGGTATCTGGTGTTTTTTTTTTATCATCACAGTTTCAAAGAACGTTTGAATCTTTAAGAAATATATCCAGTAAATCTGATCTACAGAAAACCTACCAGAAGTTTCAAAAAGATCTGGAAAATCTTGATTATTTGGCATACAAACGTCAGCAGGTAAGAACATGAAAGCGTGGAGGGAAGACATAGAATACTGGGCATAAACATGGTGGGTGGTAAAACTAATGGGTTTGATAGAATTATTGTTCAATCAGTAGGGTTTTATGCTTTCTGTAACGTCATCATGTAAGCCACTAGGAGGAGTGACAATTCTATTGAATGCATATGATGTTGGACTACATGGGTTTTGATTTCTCAACAGAGAGACAGGTAAAGCAAGTAAGTAAGACTTAGCAGACTATTAAACTTTGTATTAACACATAACTTTTTTTTCTAATTATAATGGGTATAAAAGTACTGTTAGATTTTTTTTTAACTTGAAAAAATGAACTAAATCCACATAAGTTAATGGAATCAAGTATCGACTGTGCATACAAACCACTCATTTTTTCTCCTTCAGAAATGAATTTACAAGTCTAGATTGCATAAAACTTTGAAGTGTATGCGGTCTTTGACTCGTGCTTGTAAGATCAACATTAAATTGAATTGTTAACATGTATTTAATGTTGGACATACTTATGTATGGCTTCTGTGAAAATGTCAGCTCTCATAATAGGTCTTCATGTCTTTTTTGTGTTCTTGGTAAAATAACGCTTTGCCTCTTTCAGAGCATACTGATGAAATGCTCTAACATTTCTATGTGGGGGTTGTTTTGGTTTATATTTTTCTGAATTCTGTCACTTGGTGTCAGTGTTGTCAAACACTTCATTTGCTTGGGGGCAGATCACTTACAGTTGTTTATATCAGGTAATGGATTAGATAGTTAAAAATTAGGAAAGGACTCAGGGACAGATGGTATCTGAACACATGAATATTTGATTCTTGAGGCAGGGAGGTCAGGGAGCAATTGGCTTGGGTGAGTTTTGGTGTGGTGGGAGCTGTTAACTCTGGTAGCACTATAGTATAGTTCTTCGTGCCTTCTGGCACAGGGCTGCCAGCAACCAAAAGACAATGTTTAACTGGCAGCTAATGTGGGTTTATGTTATCTGATCTCATAATTATGTCAAACATAATAAATGTCACATCTGCCAGGGCTCAAAGAGTGTTTCTGATCCAGGGAAGTGTAAATTCTATAATGAATTCTTAGGTTATCATCACACTTTTATTGGGAGTAGCTTTCTCTAGTCTGAATTCTCACTCTTGACTTTGCAAAATTCCTTGTTGTTTCAAGTGATATATGTCTGGTTCTCTAGTAGACTCTGAATATGCTTCAGTAACATACTTCATTTCACCTTGAGCGGGGCATCTTTTCTCCTGTTTTCTGATCTTCACTACCCTTCCCATCTCAATAGTTTGCACTTTCAAACCATTTGGAGAATCTCAACATCATTGTTTAATGTCAGGCATGCATGTATCTCTCCATGCTGTTTCTGCTCTCTATTTAACTATGTGGGCAGAAGCTTTTGCATTTGGAGGTACTAAAGGTGTATTGGGTGTAAAATCACTTCCTGCTTTCAATCACAGAACAGAAGATAGGCTGGTTTATCTTCTGTTCTGTGACTGAATCTTTCTAAAACTTTCTACAATGCTATTAAGAAAATAAACTAGGCAAAAGCTGAAGTCATTAAAAAAAACCAAAAACCCCAAAACACAAAAAAACCCAAAACAACCAACCCCCAAAGCAAAAACAAATGAGGGAAACTAGAGATGTTCTTTGTATCTTAGTTAATTTGCATTGTATACCTGATCAGTAGTTTTATGGTTTTCTTAAGTAGAATTTTACCTGGTTTTGATACTGAGATTTTCATCTCAATAGAACTTGGTTGGAGAATCTGCAGTGAGGGATTTGAAAAGCTGCCATATATGTTTATTATAGAAGATGCTTTGAATTGTGTCCTGCTTTGAAAAGACAGTGATCTCTGTGAAAAGATTAAGATTTGGTTTGAGTACTGCGCAAAAATCACAGACCTGGATTGGGACTGAAGTTGTTCTGAGTTTGTCACATTTGTATCTGAGTTTGTGGATTTAAAAGTTTGCGCATTTAATCAATAACGACTTATATGCTCTCTTGTTAGATTAAGGGTATATTTATAGCCCCACTGGCAAAATGTTGAGTCACTACCATCTGTTTGGAGACAAACAATTGTATACAATATGAATAGGAATCCATTCACGGTAAAGTAAGTGTTTTATGCAGTCAAAGTAATGAATATTGCTTTTGAATGAAATATAGTTATCTGCTTCTGTCCTTATTTTTTAGACATGAGACAGAAAGTGCAATATAGCAATGTAATTCTTCATTGGTGAAGTTTACAGGACAGATGGGAAATTAAAACTGTGCTTTTTAAAGGATGTTTAGAATGACCCACGTTGACTCTGATTTATAAATATAGACCAAACTTCTATGAGTGGTAGAAGTATACAAGAGGCAAACATGTTTGGGATGATGTTTTATATTAAGTAATTTTCAACTGGCAATTTTCAGAATGGGGTAGAACGTCTTGAGTTTTCAGATAGCCAACAGATTGCCAACAGAAATATCTCTTTAAAATGGGCAGTAAAGTCAAGAATTCAGTTCTGACTTGCTTTATACAAAACCCCTAAACTTGTTAGCATATGTTGGTCAAACTTCTCAGAGCTTTCAGATTCTAATTTGGCAAGTAGGCTGAGTGTATGTATGAGCTGGCATAGAACTGGTCAGGGTGGGTAGATTCTTTGGTGATTACAGAGGAGGAAGATGGGAAGTTCTTGGAGTTGGAAACTTTGATGTTGCAAAGCTGAACTGTGTGGATGGCATCTAGTATTGTGGCCAAGAAGCCTGAACAATGCTTTTCGCCATTCTTCTGTGTCCCAAACACAATATGAAGTACTGATGCTTTCTGTGATGAATTCCCACCATATTCAGGTCTGCTACCAAATATATTGCTGCGTTCTTACTTTTGGAGGAGCTTTCCTCCTTATTTTTGGTTAGTGAAACACACATTTCCATCTCTACACACTTGCCATATTTTTCCAAGAGAGGTGGCTTATTAGCCAAGTTAGTTGAAAGTATGTTTAACTCAGGACAGATGAAGATAAAATACAAACAAAACATTTATACTCAATGGTGGAATGTAGGCTGACCCCTTGCAAATATTGATAAATGATGCAGGTGAAGAAGTGCACAGGATCTGCTCACACTCAGCTTGTGGTGGCTTGGCTGGCCAAGCTAAGTGCTGGCTACTGCAGACACCACCACCCCCCCTCCCAGCTCTGGCATGGGCTTCATGTTCTCGTGCCTTTCATTCTTCCCATTATGGCACTTATGTAACTCTGCATAGAGATACTTTAGTGTGCTAAACTGACTTAAAATTACTTGCTTTTTGGTGATCTTATTATTTTGTTAATCAGTTGCTCACTTAGCACTCTCTCTCTCCCCCATCCAGATGGATGTCCCTCCATCCGTCTAATTTGTGGTGACCTAATCTTTCTGCATGCTTCTAGGGTTGGGTTACGTCCTCTAGAGAAACGTTTGGGTTGAGAATATCAGTTTATAGCCAGTTTGTCATTTTGAAGCGTTACAGGAAATACCTGTCTCCAAGAAATGTAGTTTTTCTTTCTTGTCCAGGAGATAGTTTGGCAATTCCTTTGAATTAAAGCAAACTTTTAATTTCCTTGATATTGACTGTCATCTCTGAAATTTGACTAAAAAAGTATAGGTCCGTGCCACAATGAGTAATAAAACTATTCTCTTGCTCTGTGACTTATTGGAATGTTTCCAATAAGAGCTAAGTAAGCTTTACATTGAGCATTGTTTTGTATCAACTTAAATATTAAACACATCTGCAATATGAATATTTACAAGGGAAATGAGATAGAATGAAATGGTAAAGCACTTTGGGATGAGGGGACTTGGTGATAGATCTCAACACTCTTCTTGGGATACTGTAGTAGGTGCATGCTTACTTTTTTCTTATATGGGACCTTGTTCCTATTGAAGAGCAGTTGTCCCTATATTGTTTGGCTGGAACAGTACTGGTTTAAGGCTGGTCTTTACAATGGTCTTACTCTAAGGTCATTTCAGGAATGTTGGGCAATGGCTACAATAAAAATGGAATGATAATAAAATTCAGTGGTATTTAGCACCTGTCAAACTGAAAAATTACCGCTGCTGTTCTTAGTGTTAACAATGCCTTTAGGATGCCTGTAGCAGTGCTGGCTGTAATTCAAAGACACTTAGTTTTTGCCTAGAAGTCTCCAGCAATGTGGTAATCTAACAGTTGACAACAGAACTTACTTCGTATGTGAACATACACAAGAGCAGTATCCTATTGTAAAGGTACGCTAATTTAAGGTTTACTTACTTGATTTTGATTGTATGCCCTCAAGGTAATTGTGTGTTAAAAGTCTGAATCTACACGAAACCATTTTGGTTATTGCAATTAAAAATCTTTTTAGGATTGCTTCCTAATGATTGTTGTATTTAGATATGTTTTAAGACGTTGCATTAGAAACTGAAGGAGTTAAGGCTGTATCAAAGATGTTGATGGGGCACACAGTAATTTACTGTGCTTATGGGAAATAATGTTTCCAGGAGATGGAGCAGAGCCCTTAGCCAGTTTTACTTCAGAGCAGTCCATCGTTATCAGTATTGCAGTTGTCTTCATGATCACATGGGTCAAATTTACATTTTAAAATTCTTAATTTTGGAATGAAGACTTGTTTCTACAGTCAAGTGGTATTTCTCTTTGTTAAAATGGAGTAAGTGCACTTTTATTCTCTACCTTTGCTTGTTCACTTTGCTTTTTAAGATGGCATTGTGTTGAGCATGATATTTGTTCACCAAAGTGCTCTACTCCAGAAACTGGAGCCAAGTTTTCAAAAGAGATTATCACCTGTCAACTGGCAGGTTTATTGTGTGACAAACGCTTTTTAAAGTATGCTGAAAATTGGAGGGAGTTCAGGATAGAGGCGAGTTATTTGTTGTCAAGAAAACAAGCATTATGGTGGAAAACTTAAGGAGCTCAGTCATTGTAGCTTATCTGGAAAAGGTTATGGCTTGGAAATATCACAAATAGAGGTACTTAATGAAATCTTTATTCCAGTACACAGAAGTATGACAAAATCCAATGGGTGGAAGTCAGAAAAATTCAAACCAGAAAGCAAATGAACGTTTTGACAATTAACTACTGAGATGGCTTAGTTAAGAGGCACAGTACATTAATCGCTGCTTGTAGCCTTTATATCCATAATCCATGCCTTTCTAAAAGATGTGCAGTAACTGAGATGCAAATTAAAGGACAGGAATTATTATGGAAATTTTTAAGACTTGTGCTATTCAATGAATTTGAATGAGAATTCATAGGGTTTTTTCCTAGACTTAAGAATGACAGTACATTTGGTTTTATATTTGAGGGTAAAGGCAGAATTATGTCTTTTGACTTGCCATCCTGGATTAATAAATGGGTGAGTTTGTTTACTTTTGAATTTACCACTCTGCTGCTGTTTATTCTTCTGCAGGGTCAGATGTGTTGAGTTCTTGTTTATGAATTTTCAGACAAGCCTAGCACTTCACTTTAGAGTAATGTTAAGGACATGTAGGCATTTGATTCCCGTAGGCTTTTCTGAAAATGCGTTGTTTCCTTTCCTTCTTTAATATTTAGTCATACAATATAAATTATAAAATGAGGTTATAGGTTGTATTTCCAGTATTCTAGCTTATTATCTTCCTTTGACATAAGAACAACTATCTGTTGTGTTGCTGTGTACTTAAAATAATCGATTTATCCACTCATTTTAAAAAAAGCAAACAAAAATCAGCCTCAGTAGCGAAGAGAGTGAAAAATTATGACATTTCAGTTTTCAGTCTCCTGACGTTTCTTGGTAGTTTCGTGATTATAGCTCTGTCATTTAGCCATTGCTTCTGTTTGTCCTTTGTGTCTGTATGGTTTGCGTAATGGGTGAAGATGTTTTCCTTTCCCCAGCCCACCCGAAAGTGCTGATATCTCTCTGTTTATAATTTTTTATTATGTGTTCAGGGCAGTGGGATGGAAGACTTGTATCCCCCATCAACTTTGCCATTGCATGCACCATAGTTTTACAGCTCAACTCTTCAACTGGGTTTGTCTATCTGTAGTGCTAGTTTTGCATGATTTCAAGCTGCAAGCAGTTCACATCTCCATGTGCATGATTTTTCTATCTGTGCATGGAAGCCAGACCTCTGAGAAAAAGTTTTCCATTTGAAGGAAGGAGAAATCAAATGACAAGGAGGGGGGGGGAATAGACATGGTAGATAATTTCTTTTAAAAAAGCAACTCTTTTGCAGCTTCTGTGGGTTTTTTTTGTGTATGTGTGTGTGTGTGTCTCATGATCTGGAGATTTGGTTTGTGCGCTGTGCAGCTGCACGAGGAGCAGGAGGAAGGTTTTGCTAGTCTTCTCATAGATACCATTTTTACTTGTAGAAATCTGAGCATCAAAATTAGGCAAAATAGAGAAGAAACCTTAGGGGGGAAACCAGGAAGTATAGTTGCATAGTTGGTCACATTTGCATTTAAGTTCCTGATTCTGTGCTAATGCCAAAGCTGCCTGATGCTGATGGCTTCAGAATCCAGCCTGATGTTACTCAATGTAATGAGTGAATAACAAGAAGTTGACTTTCAGTAAGTAATTAAAAGTGCCACTGTAAAGGGGTTCTCTGATTTTTAAAAGGTATTGAAATTTCTGCTGAAAGTATGAACACTGACAAACTGAAGAGCGAGTGGGATTCCTCTTTTGGACCAATAAAGGTTCATCCAAAACTCAAAGAGGAACCATTTGCACTTAATTGCTTTCTCCACAGCTGTGATAAATGGGTGAAATTTAAAGAAACAGGGAAGTATATATTTGTCTTCCAACTGTAAAAAGAGAGAATTAGCCACTCAAATCCTGCCAAAAATCCAGTACTGAAGGTAAAAGCATGTCTTGCATGTCTTTGACATATTCTCATGTGAGCTAGTATAAGTGTTTTGGAATTTGGGGGAAATGGACAGAATTTGAATCCAGAATGAGAATTATGAGAAATAATCTCTTTCCCCCTTTCACATAGTCTGTGGAGGATATAAGTAGTGAGTATGTAAAGCCTTCAGCCTCCAAGATATGAAGAGCCGACCTATTATCTGAGGTGCCCATGGCAAAAAGCCCTTAAAACTTTGATATTAAAATGGAAATAAAATTAAAATAAAAAAAAAGAGGAAGTTCTGAAACAGTTACATATTTTTTCTGGGATAAAAACAGTGGTGCTGTAAGGAGGTTCATACAGATGCGTGGGGTTTATTTAAACCTTCTTCTCACATTCTTGAGAAAACAGAAGGGGACTTGTAGGGAGCCTGGGACTTGAGCAGAGGGTTAAAAAGGCTCCCCCCGGAATGGTCTTTCGAAAGCTCGATCTGTTGCTGTGTCTATGAAACTGGGTTGCTGTTACCTGTGCCCAAAATGTCCTCAGTTTGGGTAAAAGATTCCAGTCTAGTCTTGTCTCTGATAAATGTATCTAAAACATCTTGGGAGCCAAGGGTGGATGATGCTTTAAGCTTAACCATGGAGTGCCCACGTAATTTAAAAACAAACAAACAATACAAAATAGAGTATAACAGTGGGAAGGAAATGATATCTTCAGCTAGGAATTAAATTACAATAACAACTAAGTAAGTAATGCTAAAAGGGCATGACTTAAAAAGCTGATAAAGAATGTGTGTGCCATGGGGCACTTGCCAAGCACCACTGATTTTGTACCTGAACATTTGGTATGGTACCATGTATGTGTCCTATATGAATTTTGATGTTTGGGTATTTTATTTTAGTGGTATCTAGTGGCTCAGATTAGAACCCTATTCTTTCAGTAGACTAGAATGCAATTTCCACCTTCCCCACCTCCACCCCTCCACAATGAAATATACTGATACTTCAGATTATATGTTTATTCTAATGTTGGACAAACATGGAATTTGTGGAACATAAATGGGACCTGAGTCTAAAGAGAATGGTACTTACTGATGCAACAATAACTGGTAATATGACAATTACAGTATTCTGTTAGGCAGCAATGCCCTGTCAAGGAGCTAAAAAAACTGTGTTTATATAGCAGGCATGAGGTGAGCCTTAAAAGGAATAAATCATTTGGGTTAATAGTTTTTGATTTCTCAGGAGAATTTATTTAAAAAAAAAAGACTACAAAGTATTTCTCAAGTGTATTTTAACAGTTGACATCACTGATAAAGCACAGTTAAGTAGTACAGCTCTGTTTCGTGCTGATGCTAGATGAAGCTGTGCTGCATGCTGAGCTCCCCGGGGCCGCTTTTAAAAAATAGTGATTGATTACCCTGACCTGATTTAATCAGTTGCTAATCACCCATGTCATCCCAATGAATTCCTGTCCCACAATCTGTCAATGCTATGGTTAGTGGTGACACTAGTCTCTCCTTGCTGCTTCCCATTTACTTGCAAATGTTGACCAAAAGGATTGGCTATTCCCTAGCCAGGACCTTGTAGAGCGCAGTTTTAAGGGAGCTCAGTTCTACTGCTCTAATCGCAACCGAGGAAGTAAGAAGTAAGGTGGAAGGAAGGAAGTATGGTGAAAAAGGGAGAGGCAGATTTTCACTGATGAACCAGCCAGGGTTCCAGGTGATATGTTAAAGGGGATATGTTAATTTCACTTTGCAGCTCCTGCTCTCCAGTGACACTTCACTGGGCATTTAAGTACATGTAGTGAAAAATGTCATTTTGCAGATAGCGTACTATCTTTTGAAGTAATAGTAGCTTTTGATTGGCCTTCAGGTATAATCCATAGCAATGTATGTTTTAACTATTTAGCCCTAATCGAAGCTGTGGGAAAGCAGAAGATTATTTCTTTCGGATACAATCTGCTTTACAAACAGGGGTGTCCTTGCTGAAGCTTTTTACTACAGCTTAATTTGTACCCACCAATGGGCAAAGGTGTGGCTGTTGTAACTGCCTATGTCAGTAAGCATATTGTGGATTAGGGAATGTGATGATTAAAGCATGACCTTAAGTAGCAGAATAGAATTCTAATGATGGAAAAATGGTGAGATGAGAGACTTCTGGAAAACCACTCCCGTACAAGCCAGTATTTGGACTTGTTTCTATCAAGAAGATACAGTGCAAATTTAGGGTGATGCAGAGATTCAAAGTGGAAAGATTCAGTGCTCAAAAGAGAAGCAAAATGATTTAGAAATAATTTGATTAAAGACTTATTCCTTCAGCCTTTCCTTAGGGAAACCTATTGCTAACTTTGAAGTGGTATTGGATTTTCTTGAGCAGAGACAGTAAGATCAGGCTCTCAATCCTAATGATTCGGATTTTTAAAGAAAGAGGTGTTCTTTGAGCTGCTGAAGATGCAGTGACATTAACTAGATAGGTGCATATGTTGAGAATCTAGGATTAGAGAGTGGTTTGACAAAGTGACTACTTGCCCTTATTTCAATGATAACTTTTCTGGCCTAAATAATCTGAGTTCCTCATGCTTGCAAGGAAGACAGAAATAAAGAGCATCTGATATGGAGGAATAACTGTGGGTGGGACAGATACAGTGCTGTAAAGTAGGTTATATGATTTAGCCGAGAGTAAAGGTGACATAATGGATCTGTGTATTAAAATGCGCAAAGGAATAACTCTATGCTACAGAGCCTAGACTCTCTGAAATGGCAGTTGTTAGCTGTGACATTTCTGGTGCAGATAACTGCTAGAGTTGGTTGGATTTTTTTAATTAAAAAGTTATGTTTGCGTCTCTTTTTTTTTAAGAGCATAGACAGACAGACTGACTGACTTCTATCCAAAAATAGTATTTGCTCTAAATTCAGATAAAAGTTCCTGTTCTATTTGATTTGTGAGGCTTAAACCAACACGGTCTAGCGAGTTTGATATTTGTAATTCTGGGTAATGTGTCTCTTCTCTTGACAAAGGTTTTTCAAAGTGCTTCATTTTCTGGTCCACTGCAAAATGGGAAAAATCGTGAAATCTCTGGGATGATTTTAGAATTATAAGTGGTCACCAGCACTTCTGATGTACAAACACAAGAGAAATCAATGTGTTGCTGCATTAACATTATGTCTGGTGATCCAAAATATGTTAACCACTTTAAACGGATAATTTTTTAAAAAAATACATTGAAAGCAACTAAAGACAAGGTTCATGGTACACTGGCCTGTTAGTTGTAAAATCCTAACAGCACTCAAGTAATCACTTTGGTAGAATTCAGCCAGCCACAAAGAGAAATTCCACTCTTTGACCTTAAAGTTATAAAAGGCATACTTTCATACCTCCAAATGCTGATATGGAACAGGCACCTTTTGCTGTGGACTTTGAAAATCAATACATTTAAACTGTTTCAGCATGCTCTAGTATTTTATAAGACCATGAAGAATTGCACACCACTCCACTATCTTTTCTGAAAGTTGTCTGGGTTTGCTTTCTTCTGATAGAAGTCGTGGCAGTCTGACTTCACCTGGAAGTTTCTGGGCAGTCAGTGCGGGTCTGCATTCTGGGATATTGCAAGGGGTTCCCGGGCGGTTTCTCTGGCTGAAGAGATGCCACCTTTCCTGGAGAAAAAAGGGGCAACACAGTGCCGTGGCTGTAGGCTCCTGTTTAGTTCAAAACTCAGGGGTAATTGAAGTACTGTCTCCTTACAAATTCTGCTGGTTGTGTTGCAGTGAGAGGCAGCTTGCTGCTCTGGGCATACAGTGCATCAGATGATTGACAGTGTTTTGCCTCTGAGCTGATTTGCAAGGCTCCTCTGAGCCCCTTACCCTGAGTCCAGGATACACACAGAATGAGACACAAGCTGCATTTCTGTGTGGCTTGCCTTGCCCACTTTCTGATCCACAGCTGAACTGTAATCAATGCAAATTTTGTCATTTGTACACCATCAGCTTCTTATTCATGAATTCTCTCCGTAACAGAGAATGAGTCATAAATTTTAAGAAAAAAACCTGGATGAGTTTATGCTGCCTAATAAGGGAATCCCCATGTTAGCCAAATGGCTTTGAGGTATACAAAGTTTTTGAGAATAATTGGAAATGGCAAGAGAGCAGTGGTTTGAGAAACATATCTGAACTGGGCGTACTTCAAGTTTATATGACATATTTTCTGATTAATGGAAGCTCCTCTGAATAGAGGATTACTTTAGGATTACTTCTTAGTTAATTTCTGTATTGAGGAAATCATCAAGGATCACAAATGATCCACTTTGCAGGGGACTTCTTTTGTACTGTCCTGCCTGCTTCCAATTAATACTTTGTTTTGTCCAATGTCTCTGTTACAATCAGTATCAATAGATCTATATAACCTAGGTGGTCTATGGAGACTGTTTTGAGAATTACCATCTTAGGTTGTCTGCCTTCCATTTTATTTTATTGATTTCAATACTTAGTTTCTATATTCTGAGCTGACTTTATTTATACTGGTTTAAGTCTGAAGTAGTTTCAGGAAGTTAATAGTGTTATAAACTTACACAAATATAGCTAAGGCCAGAATCTATTCTAATTGGACAAGAGCAATTCCAGTAAATTAAATGTTTTAAAACTAAATTGCTTGCCTCTTACTTTGAGGCCTGGCTTTGTTCGCTACCAGCACACAATTCATGTGAATTGTACTCAGAATGAACATTAAGAAGACACAACAGTATTACTATTACTGTAAAACTCACTTTGAGATAATGGAAAAACTTTAAAAATTGTCTTACTTTGGTGGCATGAGTAGACTTATTCCACAGGTATTTTCTATGCAGAGAGTACCAAGATGGTGTTTGAGTGTGTGTTTTCTTTGGGGTTTTTGAAGTATCTGTAGTTGTAATTTATTTCCTTCCTGAATAGTCTTGTGTTCAGGAGAGACACAAAGCATTCTACCTTTTAGAAGAGTCCAAAGAATAGTGTTTCCAAGAGAGGTGGGAAGAGAGAGTAAACAAAGAATTGAAAGTACAAACATAGAGAAGACAAAGTACAGCCTCAAACTTGATCACAATCCTTGTTCGTGATTGTTTCTTCTGCTAATTATTCTGACCAAGAAATTTGATCTGATCTTTAACAGGATCAGATCATACTTATTTCATATATATGTGAAGCTACATGAAAATTAATGGGATTGCTTGTTGGACATATTTGGATAGATATCCTTTCCTGTCTTGCAAAACTCCTGGTAGGATGGAGAACATCAGGGAGGGAGAAGAAGCAGCAGTAATATGGGGCGGGAAGGTGGTTGAGAGAGAATCTGAGGAATTCTCTCTTCTTTCTTTTAAGTGCTATTTTGGGTCAACCCAAAGTGTGCCTGTGGATATGGAAGTTTGTATGTGTTTTCTGTGGTTGTCAATAAGAGTCGTTTGCATTAGAAAAGTCTAGAACATTAGAAAAGTCTAAAGATAAGTGTAAGTGTTACCAGAGAACCCCTGACCTTTCAAGCCTAGTGCTCAGTGGGGGGACACCCTCTTGGAAATTAAGGCTGTGCCTGATGCCCTTGTGCCTCAGAACCATGGTAGGCCTGTGGTTGTGGGCTATGTGGGTCTTAAGACCTGCTTCTGCTGTGCGTAGGAAGGTTGGGAATATTTTCTTTCTTCTTTCCTTAAATGTGTTTTTCCACTTCTATAAAAGAGTAAATTATACAGTGTTCAGTATCTTTCAGTATTTTTCCCTTTTTTTGCTAAACTGTGGCTTTCTACCTGGAGAGCAAGTTATATTCTGTTGGCTGTTCTTATTGGAGCAATAGAACTTCTAGTTGTGAGTTGAGTGCTGTATAATTGTCTCAGAACCAGGCAAGGAAGATCAAACCCTTCTATGTTCAAAAAGTGTTCAGATTAAGTGTAAATTAAGTTTCCTGTGGTTCAAACCACATCTCAGGAAGTTATCATTAACATATCTTTGATGGACAGAGAAGTAGCTGAGGAGTATTTGAAGGAATCATAGATGAATTTAGGTTGGAAAAGACCCTTAAGATCATTGAGTCCAGCTGTTAGCCCGACACTACCAAATCCATCACTAAACCATGTCCCTAAGCACCACTTCAAGGAGTGTGTCTTTGGGAGCGTGTTCATCTTTTATGGCTCTGATTTTGCCTGATAGAAAATATTTTATCGATGGAGATTTTACATGATACATATGAGAACCAACATGTAGCTTGTTTTAAGCAGTCATCACGCTTTGGAAGGAATGTCTTACTGTTGATGTCAAGATATTGCAGGGCAATCTTAAAAATTAAATTGGGCTGAAAATAACAGGGTCAATGCGTAACAGAAGTTTCTGTGATTGTGGCAATCTATTCTGTGTACAGAAACAAAACCTTTCTAGTTCTGGTAAGTCTTATTTTAAAAGAAAAAAGAACAAGAGAAAGAACTAAAAAAATTTAAAGATGCTAAGTATAGTTGAAGTATACATGATTAACAGAGGAACAACATGCAAACCTCTTTTACAGGAAAGATGAGTGTTTTGACGGGTGTGGTACGTTTATCACAGCACTTGTCTCTATCATACAAATAATATTTTTCTTTTCTGCTTTTGTATGCCTTCTCCATTGGATCTGCTATTTTAGTTTTTAGAAAACAATGGTGTTGCATGCATCGATGGGATTGTGGTCTTCCTGACTTCCATTCTAGTCTGCTTCCCCAGGTGATATGCTGTAGTTTTTGTAAGATTCTGAATACTGGAAACGGATCATGAACTCATCGGGAATCACCTCCAGCAAATAAAAGTGCTAAGCTTTTCTCCCTAGACCTAGTCCTACTGTATTTATGCCAGACAATTTTGAACCTGAAGCTCTGCCAGTAGACAAGGTCCCTGCAGTCAGAAGCTTTCTGCCTTCTCTTTGGAAACTGTATCCTCTTTTATCATATGTTTAGATAAGAACCTTGGGGGTAAAGATCCTGGCATACTATATGCATTGCACAATGCCAAAAGCATCCAGTGCTTGAAACAATCTAAGTCTTCAAAAACTTCATCATAATGCTCTGGACTGTGAATGTCAAGAGGCTGTGGAGCTGCCAATTGTCTGGGTTTTCCTGGGCTTGCTCTGGCCTTGGAGAATGGTTTTTCACACAGTGCTTTTTTTTTTTTTAAGGCAGAAAAGTCTTAGCTATCTTGATTTTGGGGTACTTCCTTCTGTTTCCCATTAAAAAACAGATGATGATCGGTGACATGAACAGTGGGGTCGAGTGCATCCTCAACAAGTTTGCTGATGATACCAAGCTGTTTGGAGAGGTAGACACGCTGGAGGGGAGGGATGCCATCCAGAGGGACCTGGACAGGCTGGAGAGGTGGGCCCAAGCCAACCTCATGAAGTTCAACAAGGCCAAGTGCAAGGTCTTACATCTGGGTCGGGGCAATCCCAAGCGCAAATACAGGCTGGGCGGGGAATGGCTGGAGAGCAGCCTGAGGAGAAGGACCTGGGTGTGCTTATCGACGAGAAGCTCAACATGAGCCAGCAATGTGCGATCGCAGCCCAGAAGGCCAACCGCATCCTGGGCTGCATCAAAAGAAGTGTGGCCAGCAGGGCGAGGGAGGTGATTCTGCCCCTCTACTCCACTCTCGTGAGACCCCACCTGGAGTACTGCGTCCAGCTCTGGAGTCCCCAACATAAAAAGGACATGGACCTGCTGGAGCGTGTCCAGAGGAGAGCCACGAGGATGATACGAGGACTGGAGCACCTCTCCTATGAGGACAGGCTGAAAGAGTTGGGGCTGTTAAGCCTGGAGAAGAGAAGGCTCCGGGGAGATCTTTGTGCGGCCTTCCAGTACCTAAAGGGGGGCTACAGGAGAGCTGGGGAAGGACTTTTTACTAGGGCATGTAGTGATAGGACGAGGAGGAATGGCTTCAAACTGGAAGAGGGCAGGTTTAGATTGAACATTAGGAAGAAGTTTTTCACTTTGAGGGTGGTGAGGCACTGGAACAGGTTGCCCCGAGAGGTTGTTGAGGCCTCATCCCTGGAGATGTTCAAGGCCAGGCTGGACGTGGCCTTGGACAGCCTGGTCTAGTGGGAGGTGTCCCTGCCTATGGCAGGGGGGTTGGAACTCGATGATCTTCAAGGTCCTTTCCAACCTAAACCATTCTATGATTATTTTTTCTTGAGGCACCCATTTTTTTTCCCCACCCCATTTATATCTACCTCCCAATTCTCCCTTACATCTTTATGTTCCTAGGTGATTGGTGTATAAGGAAGAAGGAGAATATTAAAACAAAAAATGTGTAAAAGAGAATGTAAATAGACCCCCTACACGTGGAGAACTCTGCGAACAAGGTGCTGAACTTGACTGCAGAGAGCATAGATGGACATGGAGAGCAGCAGGATGTTACAGATTGTGGCTTGCTCAGGGTGCAGTATACACTGATTCCAAGCAAAGCACCAGGACTTTACCTTGCTTTGAGTAGATTTTATTCAGTTCTGTCCTTAAACACGCAGTTATAGCCCCTGGTATTTCAACTGTTAGTTGACTAGGCTTTCTCAGCCGAGCTTAGGCATAGGTTACCATGAGCAATTGCTGAGATTGGCTGAATGAAGGGTTGTAGTATTCGCGTCCTCTGCCTGTGCTTCAGGTTGCATCAGGCATAAGATCACGGCTCCTCTAGCATTCCCTGTGAGGTTGGGTTATTTCCATGTACCAGACTCTGCTTTTATGGAATCCCCCAAGACCCTGTGGAACACTGCAGCACGCAGTTGTGTCTTGGCTTTTTGCCTTCCTTCTCTCTGTTCTCAGACAGCTCTCCAAAAAAGGGCTGACATGATACATTTTCCTGCATCCTGATGCTGGGCTACTGTGCACATCTGAGTGGATCTGTTTAATGTGGGAAAGTTCAGTGATACTAAAGATGTACTATGCGCTCTGTAGTATTTTATGTAGCTGGGTATGAGGGGGAGGGGTGTGGTAGCAGATATGCTCTATAACTTTCTGAGAGCAGGTGGAAGGGGAGTACTTCAATGTTTTTTGTGACACAGAATGTGTCTACCTGCCCCTGTCCTCCCTGTCCTTGTACTTTTTTAGGCCTTGGACAACACATCCAATACAGCCCTGTGAAATCTGAGAGGCAAGTGAGAACTCTCTTTTGGAACTAGATTGAATATGCTTTGGGGAAACTTTTGCTCACAGGACCCCAATAATTAGCTGATTATTTCTAGTGCCTTCATCCATCTACAACTGCCTGAAATGCTATGGCTCCCTGCCAGTTTCATTTCCTTAGGACTGACTGTGCTGAAGACCTGATCTTGGTCCTCGAATGATGAACACAAAATAGGCTTACCAAAATTATTTGTCTGTGCTGCTGGGAGCATTTAGGACTAATGATTTTCACCTGAAATGGGCCTATTAGAGTTCTTTTTTGTATTCTAGAGAGAAATGCAGAAGTCTGGGAGGAGAAAACTAAGTGGTTGTAGGCCACAGAACACAAAATTTACTCATAAGACAACAGTGATTTCGTGCTAGACAGCTGGTTGATAATTTTCTGTTAAATTCAGAAACCAAAAAAAAGTAGTTTTTCTAGTTTTCAACCTTGTTTCTTTTTCACATCTTTTACTCCATGTAGCAATGGTGGGAGTAAAATCCAAAATGCTCCTTTTTGGCTCTTAACAGACAAGGGGTGCAAAGATAAATATATGAACAGAGTTAACTGAAAACTGCCTGAGAGCAGGAGAATCAGCAGCAACAAAGCACTGAAACAACGAGCTTCATCAATTACAAAAGACAACTTAAAAATCTTTAAAACGTGGCAGGCCAGTTCATAGCTTCAAAGTGATTTCCTGGCACACGCTATGTGTACTTGCAATGAAAATGGAGGACGAGGATGACTTAACAAAGAACACTGGTGATTTTCTGTAAGGTTTGTATATCCGATGTGAAGTTTGTTATCATGACTTTTCCTCTGATTTTCACCACTTAAGAAATAATTTCCAGATTCTATCTGTGAACACAATTTTGATGAATGCAACTTAGAGGTCAAGCACAGACAGACTGCTGGTGATACCTTCCCCAGCCGGTGCTTTTTTTCTTCCATTTACCAGTCTGTTGCTGAGCAAGCTGCTTAGCCTTGCCAGTAAAGTGTCAAAGCAAATCTGATTTTTGTTGCTGTTGAACTACCCATAACATACATGTCCAGGTGAGGGAGAGAAAAATATACAAAAGAAAAAAAAGATATGAACCAGCATGCGTCTTCCTGCTGCCACTGTGAGAACCAGCTATTACATGTTACTCTCTCCTTTCAGTAAATCACCGCAGTGAAGGCTGTAAGAAAATTAAATACATCAAGGTTCCATCTTATTTCTTGTATGAATGTGGTTGTGCTAAAATGAATGTTCTCACTGCTGAATGAGAAAAACAATCACAAGCCTAGATGTCTCTGAAGATAAAATAGAAATATATTACCTTGTGGAATATACACATATTCTCATAATTAATACATGAACATAGAAACTCCCTGGTGATCTAATAACCCTAAAATAAGCCAATACTTTCCCCACTAATGAACTGAAAACACATTTTTCTTGTATATATGTATTATTAGTTATGGAGTTGGCCAGGTATTTTATATTGGAGTCATCTGATGGGAGAAAAACGCTCCATCCTTAAATTAAGAGGGTCTTTATCATGTGGAATTGCACTTCAAGGGCATCAGACTGACTAAATTCAAGCTATTAAGACATGGATACTTTATGTCTTAAACTGTGGCATTCAGCTGAGTTCAGCGCAGCTGAAGATGTAATATGAGGACAGGAAAAAAGGAGTAGACTGTATTCAGAACATACAGAACGTCAGAAATGGGGAGGCAACAGAGCATTTACTAGAACTTGCATTAAGCAAGTTAGATTTATATCAAATGTTAGGCTTTTCTTACTGGTATTGACTACTCTAAATAAAGTAGTGGGCCCTGATAGCTTCTTAAATTTGTAACAACATTCTGTTTATAGTAGTAGTCCTGGAAAAATATTCATGACATATACTGTTGCTTAAACTCAAATCAGTTTCATTCCTCCAGATGGCAAATATCTGGTCCTTTGGAGTTCATTCAGATATGTTGTCTTAAGGCAGGTTGAAGAATACTAGCTATATCAAAAATTGTTCTCCTTCAAGTAGACAGTACATTTGTTCAGTGCTCTAAATGTAGCTAAGTGCATTTGTTTGTGAGGAACGGCATTTTACCTTTATTTTGCATGCAGGTGTCATTCATGATTGTGTGTTGGTACATTGATGTTAGACTACTGTTTTGCTTTAATGTAGTGAAGTGTATTTAATGTCTTCTAGTTGTCATCATCTTCTCTGGAAGTGCTCCAAATACTTTGTAAGACTATATATGAGACTTCCGTAAATTAACAAGTAGGGGAGTGAAAATATATATAAATCTCATAAATTGGTCTTGAGGAATGAGTGTTGTTTCAAGAAGAGTTGAATGCAAAATGAAAACAGGGATTTTTTTTCATTTGTTTTTCCACATCATGGAGCATACAGTAATTAACACCCTGACTAGGGCAACAGTCTGCATTACAATTAGACAAAAGAGAGAGGAAGGTATCAATCTTAAGTTAGAAGACTAGACCAGCTAAAGAGAAAAAAATCTAGAAGCATATTGCAGATAAGAACATATTATATTTTGGATTATGATTTTACTGTCACTGTGACATTCCCCCCAGCTAACTCAGTTTAGGCCAGCACATTACAGCATGTATTACAGACAGAGCTTGTAATGTACAAACTTGAAACTACTTCTTCAAATAAATGTTACAACAAAGTACTGAGATCCAAATCTTCTGCAGCATTTAGGATATAGTTGTTCACAACAATGCACTGTTGAAGTATTTAATGATATTTGTATAGCCTTTGGTTTGTAACCCTACTATGTGTGTAGGGGTAAAAAGAGGTGATAGACTACTAGTATAGCAAACCAGAGATGTCTGTGCTCTGGAAATGCTTCCAGCTCTCTCTGTGGTTCCAGTTATTTCTTCAATGGTTTACCAACTTCAGGTTCACCCCTAAACAAGTATCTGACAGCCATTTGCACCATCCAGTCTACTAGTGAGTGTTTGTTTTTCCTGTGCTGGCATGTGGTAGTGCCATTCTGCCAGAAGAATTGAGGAGTGCTTCTCCTGGAATGCTTTGGTAATAGGATTAGTGTTTGTGTGGGTTTTTTTGTGGTTTGGTTTTGGTTTGTTTTTTTTTTTTTTTTTAATGGGACAAAGTAATTATTTTTGTACAGGCCTGTGGCGTTTTCAGAATAGGAATGCTGCACAGCAGATCATCGTGATAAAGTAGTATGCGTGCTTGTTATGGTTTCTTCTATATGGATGTTATGGTATACTTGTTTAGGAGAATATAGAGAAAAACACCTTTCTTTTTCTCTGTAACTTGCGTATTGTATTTAGTTATAAGGTTTTGGTTTGGTTGTCTCTCTATGTTCTTCTTGACTTAAAACGATTGAAAACATTCTTGGCTTTGCTTGCCCACTCTGTGATCTGCAGAAGTCTGTGTCCATGTAGACTTACTTCATAGCTACTTGCAGTGCAACTTAAAATTACTGAACGAAGTGTTCTGATTGCCCTTGATATAATGTAGAAAGTACTCCTGGATTTTTCCAAATTAATATTGCTATTTAAGTGTGAGTGGGGGTAAATGTTTGATTTGTGTCTTTTGGAAGAAAGAGTTCATGCTTGTATGTTTTTAGACTGCGTTGTTCATGCAGGGGAGATAGCAACACAAGTAGATTTGTATGAATATAAAGTATCATACGGGAGTGGGATGTTTCATAAGTGAAAGTTTAACCTTTTACTAGAGCCATCTACTTGCTTGTAAGAAAGTGATTGGGTCTTCATTTTTATAAGAACTATGAGAAACTTGAAAGTTGTACTGGTGCTGCTTCTTGATACTAAATTTGGTTGTCAGATGTTAAACCATTTGTAATTTTTATTTTTCCATATTTACCTCAAAGTTTGTTGAGACTGAAGTATACCTGTGTCCTGGAACTGAATGAGTGAATATTTTCAGAAGTAATTTGCAGGTTCAGGTGTGGTTTCTTTTATTTTCTTATGCTGTGATTTGTGCGTATGCATTTCTTTTTGTATTAGTCAATCATGTGAAATGTGTATATGGGGGTTTTTATGAACACGGAGAAGATTTCAACTATCCCTTCTCAGGACATCCTACCTCTATTAAGTTTTTGTATGTTGCAGAGTTATGTGCAAACCCTGTGAAGCTTAAGGAAGCTCGAAGTTTATTGACTGATGGTCCTTGTTAGCCTATTAATTAACCCAGCAGGATGTCTACAAGCAGTTTAGATTCCAGTGGGAGAGCCAACACTCAGAGATTAAACCAGAGGGATTTNTAAGAAAAAAAAAAAAAAATAAAAAAAGATTTTTGCAAGATTGGTTTGTCAGTCTTCCATTTATTCTTGGTAAAGGATTATCTAGTTTTTGTTGTTTGTTTGTTTGTTTAAAAAAAAGGTTTCTTCTCTGTCTAGACAGTAAATGGAAAATACTTTTTAGTTTTTTATATGACAGGGTAACAAACGTGCTTGCTCATAGAAGTCAGTAACCTTTTTTTCATCATCTTTCAAGGGCTGAGGTAGCAGGGTTGATGCTCAAACAGTTGTTTCAGTAAATTTCCCCTGTTTCTGCTATCTAGACTGTCTCACGTGGAAGCATATTCTTATTTGCAAGGAAATCATAAATTTCATTCCAGGTAGATCTTCCCACAGCATAGCTAATCTGTCTGACAAGAAATAAACTCACACATTAGATAAAATCATAGTGGGATGACGGCTCTATAAAGCTGTGATATATGCAGAGTCGAAGTTTTACTGGTAACATCTTTAGTTTAGTTGAGTCATGTTTCACTTGATCCGTGAAATTCAGAATTTTGAGAACTTGGGTCAATTTTCTTACAATAAAAGGTTGCAACGTGCAGGACAATGAAAAGGACAATGATACATAGTTTGCTTCACAAAATGCTTTGAATTTCATGGAAGAAAAGTATGGTGGTGTCTGAATTTGACTGCAGAAGCTCCAGATCACTGTGGACAGGCCACTTCAAATTTTTCTCTCTCTCTCATATCAAGAACATTAAAAAAATAAATCATAAATTTCTTAACATAACTACACAAGTGAAGTTCTCCATATGGGTACAGCTTATACCAACAAGGAGAGTTTATTTGGTGATATAAATGATACCTTTTCTGGATGGAATTTTGTTGGTATTAATATATTGATGAAGCCTTTGTGTTGTAATAGTCTTTGTGTCAAACTACTTTGGGAGTTACCATGAGTATGGAAAAAAAAATCTGAAGAAAAATTGTATTTAAATCTATTTGTGGTTTTTTTTTTTTTTTTTTTTTTTAACATAAACTAAANTTTTTTAAACATAAACTAAAAGGTATATCAAGAGAACATTGTGCTGGTTTTCCACTATATAATTAGATAAACTTATTTTTTACCTCAGTCTTCACTGGCAACCTCTCTTCCCACAATTAGGTGGATGGACCACAAGGCAGGGACTGGGATGCCATCCAGAGGGACCTGGACAAGCTTGAGAAGTGGGCCTGCATGAACCTCATGAGGTTCAACAAGGCCAAGTGCAGAGACCTTATTGCAGCCTTTCATTACTTGAAGGGGGCTTATGAGGAAGATGGGAACAGACTTTTTAGCAGGGCCTGTTGTGATAGGACAAGGGGTAATGGCTTTAAACTGAAAGAGGGTAGTAGATTCAGACTAGAAACAAGGAAGAAATTCGTTACGTTGAGGGTAGTGAAACACTGGCCCGGGTTGCCCAGAGAGGGGGTAGATGTCCCATCCTTGGAAACATTCAGGGTCAGGTTGGACAGGGCTCTGAGCAACCTGATCTAGTTGAAGATGTCCCTGCTCATTGCAGGGGGGTTGAACTAGACAGCCTTTAAAGGTTCCTTCCAACCCAAACCATTCTGTGATTCTATAAACTATATCAATAATGTCAGACTATGACCTACTCTGACAGTTGGTCTTTGTCTAAAATTTTGTTAAAACCTTCAGTGACAGATTCCACAACATCCCTGGCTGTCCTTATGTTTCACTGAAAGTTCCTTTTCCTAACTTTAATCTGAATCCTCCTTAATACTTTTAAGATCATTGCAGCTTGTACTTTCTACTATGGACATAAGGATCAGATTATTCCTTTTTGCTTTGCTGCAGTCTTGTGTGTATTATCGTGCCTTCTCTCAGGCTTCTCTGCTTTAAAACAACTAGCCACACATCGTTCAGTCTGTCCTCCTAGGGCATGCTTTTGACATCTTCTGTTATATCCTGGGGCTCAAATGGGTCTACCCCTTTATTAAAGGATGCTGTTGATAAGTGGAATGGAAGGATTTCTTCTGGTGTCTTCTGTTTACACATATGTTATTTGTCTTTTCTCATAAGCACAATCATCTTTATGATCCTTGAACAATTTCCTGTGAATTGTTGCCTAATTAGTTGTTTCTAATCATACGTTGTGCAGCTGACTGTTCCTGCCTACATATGATGACTTGTACTCATCCTTACTGAACTGTGTCCTCTCTGAGAACATCACACCTATTTATAAACATTATTTTGAGTTCACATCCTGCCCTCCAGTGCCCTAATAGTTCCTTGTCCTACCCCCTCCAGAAATCCCTTTCTCTTTTCTTATCCAAGTTATGTTGCATAGTGAGGCACCGTAAACAGACCCCTGCAGAAAAACATTTAATGAATTCTTCTGTAGTGGTAGTGAATCATTGATAACTGCTCTTAAGAAATCTCCATTGATTCCATAGTAATTTCATCTATTTTGTTTCCCCATTTATATATGAGAAAGTCACATGAGACTGTCAGAAACCTGGTCATATTATGAGACATTTGCTACTAATCCTATGACTGCAAGAACAGAGGGAGAAAGAAATTAGATTTATTTGCCAAGATTTGCTCTGGACAAACCCGTGGTGGCTATTACTCATTCTTGTGTTTATTTCTGGATAACTAAGTAGTGTACATCATTATTTGTTCTATTTTTTTCCCCAGGAATTTAAGTGTAATTGGGTGGTCTAATTCCTTGTTTCCTCTCTTTGAAAAAGGACTAGTTAAGTTTGCTTCCTTTCAGTCTTCCATTGTCATGCAGATCTCCATGCTCTCTCACAGGGCAACACTGATACCAAGGAGCACTTAATAGCTTTGTTATCAATCAGTGAGTTCTCTGTTGTCGTAGGATGATGTTTATTCAACCCAGCTGCCTTAATGGAAAACGTTGATGCTTATTCTGCAGATTTTCATCCTGCCTTTCCAAGAGTAATGAATGCCATCAATAAACTGAAGTGGCTTTCAAAACTTCACATAGTTTCTCTACGTTGGTTAAAATCAAATCTAAGAGTTTCCCTCTCACCGCTTGCTCTACCTTCCTTATCGAACACTCATGCATTTCAAGATCTTGCTGAACTTTTTCTGTGTTACTATATTCCCTTCCCCACCGGGTAGTTGAAAGCCTATGTTGTAAGTCCTGTGCTTTGGATGCTTCTACCAGCTTTATACAGAAAAATTTCCCTTATGTTGTGTTCTCAGTATTGTTTGCTGTACAAATCTTCCTCTCCCCTGCCGGTTCAGTCTTGCAGAACTCCTGTTTGCAGCAGCTTGTTTGCAGGTCTTGCTGGGACCCGGGACTGCTGGGTTTTAATGTCCTCATTCACACACCTGTCAAGATTCCTATATTATATAAGCTTTGTGTAAAAGCTTATGCAACATTATGATCTGTAAAGTGTTACACTCTAAGGAACTTTGACAAAGTTTTTTATCAAAAATATTATAAAACATAACACTTTCATATTTGTGCATGAGAAGCAATATTTATATTTGGGCTAGGTCTAAGTGCTGACTTTTTATCTCTGGAAATAATAAAAATTTGGCTTGAAAGCTGAAATACTTAAGGGATGTTATTTTCAAAGACTGTGCCAAGTTCTTTGTCCCTGTCTCATAGATCTACAGCTTGGTATGTTTTTCTTAGTTGAAATCATCACCTAGTAAAGTGATGCATGATTCTTAGCCATAATTGAAGGAGAAAATACATTCCCTAATTTTCTGGCAAGTAACATATCTGAATATTCTATGAAAGAAGCAAGAATTATAGAGGATGCTTCATTTGTTGAACACTACCAAAGGTGATATACATGCTATTTTGATTTGACCTTCCTTTATTTTTTTGAGTAAACCAGTCTGGACCAGGAGAGAGGGGTGGTGTTAGAATAAGATTTTCCTTACTGAAAAGTGAAGAACAAGAAAGAGTAGAGGGAGAGATGCATATAAATGTCTTGCAAACATTTTCAAATTTGCTTTCTCACAGTATTCTTGTGTGACCTTGAGGAAGCCTCTTAGTACCAGACCTACTGGGGGACATCACTAAATGCCTCCATCCAAAAGTTAAAAATCTGTAGGTGTATAAGGAGTTGCTGGTAAAATTTTGTGGATACTTGAAGTTCCTTTTGTCAGACTATGATAGATTTATGTCAGACTAGGTAAGTCCTGTCAGCGTAGGAGGATAAGAAGGCAGGAGGTTGGCCCCTATACTAGGCCAGTCTGGTATGGGATTTTCATATTAGGAATTTGCTCTCACTTGTCTCACCTGGGTGAACTGGTTCACTGAAGTTCAGTCGAAGCACAACTGACACACCATTACAGGATCAGAGGCAGCATAAAACATATAGTCTGAGCCACCATTTTTGTGTTTGTGGTTCACTTATTTAATTAAAAAAAAAAAAAAAAGAGAAAATTGTTCCAATGCAGGAATAATGCGAGTTAGAAGTGGAATAACAGTTTGGAATGTAGAGCCCTAATTAGGAAAGACTGTCTAATGAATGCTGTTATGTCATGGTGAAAATGACAGTAATAGTAGTTGGTAAGAGTATCTGAAGGGAATGTTATATTGTATTGATCCAAGCCTGACAGATTTATACTAGTTTCTCACAGAAAAATATATTCTCTTATACAATGTTTCTCTACCTTGGCACTTCATAAAAGTCAGGTTGGATGAAATTCAAAGCTTTGCAAAATGAGCTGTGAATGGAAAATGGTTTGAGAACATAATGCTTGGGAACAATGGACAAATCCTGCAGGAATGCTGTTCCTGAACTGCTTGCTCCAGAAACCCTTAGCACACAACAGCAAAAGAAGATTCTGCCAGGAGCAGTTGTGTCGACTTGCTGTATTTTTCTAAGGCTGTTGTGTTGCAGTTACCAGGCCCTTACCTCTTGCCCATACTTCAGTGCTTTGATAGATAGAACATTCACATAGGAAATAGAAAACTTGGATTTATTGCACTCCTTGAACCTGAGAAAGTTAGTGCAAGATGTAGATTTATTTATTTTTTTTTTTTTCTTATGGGGATACTCGTAATTGCCTGGCCAGAGATTAGGAGGTAGAGGTAGGGATCACTGTGTCTCCTATGAAACTCAAGTTCTGTAACCAGTTAGGATTGTGTAACAGGTAAGCTTCATAGGTCACCCCTGGCTAACAATCTTGTTTTAAGGGAAGAACTCATAAGCCCTATTCGTGTGGGTTCTGTCACTTTTGAATAGCAGGTACCCATTCAGCCTTTGGATTCCAACTGTTTGAGGATCCTGCTAAGCTGGATCAATGCTACACAGGGCTGAAACAAAACCCTAAAGATAGAAATCAGTGTTGCATACACTAACAAATTATTTGTTAGCCTTGTCTTGAATCCAAGACAATATTCTGACTTTGCAGTTTGTGACATTATTGAGTTGGGCTCTTAGTCCTTCTTTTTGTATTGTCTCCCTAACATGCCCCCCCCCCCCCCCNNNNCCATATTCTGCATGAAGTTGCATTTTATATTTTCCATTTGCATAATTTTACCCATGTGCAGTTTCCCTCTAAAACTCACTCTACACAGCACTTACATTTTGTATCCAATCACTCTGCATCAATTTTTGTTCAATCTGTCTCCTTCCTTCTTGAAGGCTTTCTGTCATCAACACCTCGTTTCTGTTTATTTGTTCTAAAGGTATTTACTCATTCATTTTGCTCACAGAAAGATGTTTATTGCATTAGATTCAAACAAACATAGTAATTATACCCACACATATACTGTTTCACTTCTGTCCGCGCACAAAAGACACAGTACTGTTGGGTGTTGTATTGGGTTTGTGTGGAAAGGTTTTGGTAGCAGGAGGCTACAGGGGTGGCTTCTGTGAGAAGCTGCTAGAAACTTCCCGTGTCCTACAGAGCCAATGCCAGCCGGCTCCAAGATGTACCTGCTGCTGGCCATTCTCCAGCCTCTTCTGGAAGTAAGCAAGCCTGCTGCTGAATTCCTTGTTTGCAGAAACCTAGTTGTGCTCCAGCCCAGGACCGAGTTGTACTCAGAAATACTAGTTGCGTTCTCTGAACTGTTCACATACTCACAAACCATTACAGGAAGTGGCGAAGGCAAAGGGCAAGTATGAGGCAGAAGTCCTTGGAGCTGATGGTGTCAACAACTTTGATATATATTTTGAGTAATAGCTTGCTGGTTTGGTTAGTTATTGATCCTCTTCACTGACTGATACAGATATTATACTAAGCTTCTAGCAAGGGTAGACACTAGATAGAAGTATTATACGTTCCTTCATACATTTAGATGAGTAAGCTAATGTTGTTAGTCTTTGCTTGGGCATCTTGAAAAAATACTGCAGTATTTCTCCTCTTCTGTTAAGTTAGTAGAGGCCAAGAAATTGTTTCAGGATCTGAACAGAGTGTGCAGCATGACATTTAACTTCCTTACTGGTTATTAGTTTATAGACAAATAACAGACATGCCAGAAATGAGCTGCTTGCCATGTCTCTGGGTAAGATTCCTGGCAAAGGTTATGTTTTCACTAATAGTAATAGCCAGCATTCTTAGAGTAGTACTTTGCATGTCAAGGATCCGAACCTAAATGGAGAGGCTAAAGTCCATGGAACGAAAATTTATTTGCAGACCAAAACTTTGGAGATGTTGATTATGTTTATGCTAAATTGATTGATAGAGTATAGGTACAGAGACAGTATAAGGAGTAATACTATCTCTTTATTTTCTTCTCTTTTTTTCCTTCCCTTCCCTCCCCTCCTTCATTTTACAAATAGGTTATCGGTTTTAAACACTAGCAAAATGATAGCCAAGTGTCCTCATACCCTTGAGCCTATGCCCTCTGAATTCAATGGGAAGTGTCTGTTAGAGAAGTGGACTACATTTTATCACATGAAGGGTGGATAGATTCGTTACTATGGTATGTATAGAATTGAACCTAGGAGGTCAGGGAAAGGAGTTAGTGAGAAAGATAATTGAAAGCATGCTAAAGAGTTCTTGATCCTGGCCTTGGCTACTTTCTTGGCTTATTGGAAATGAAATGGGAAGGTCTTTATGTTGCCCTGGAAAATGATTCATTAGAATTTCAAAGAGCTAGCTGAGAAGCTCTTAAGAGTCTTGAAAAGGTTAGAACAAATGAAGATTAATTTAAAGAAGTGTGTGTATCTCTGCCTGCATGCTGCATGAATCTTGTCTAATCTTTTTCCACCACTATTGCCAGCAGTAAGGATAGTGCAGAAAGGCAGTGTACTCGCTTTCCAAGTGTCTTTCATAGTTTAGGAGAGAAATGACAGATGCTTCTGACATAGTTGTGAAATTAAAACAGTTGTCAGGGGAGGGAGGAAAGAAGGCAATTCTGAAAAGAAAATATGAACAGAAATAATGTAAAATAGATTTGAGCACTATTTGAGTTCTCAAAAGAAGATGGAGGAGAGAAATATTTATAGAAAATTCAAAATAATTTCAACACATTCTCTCTATCCTTTCTTTGCTGCTTTTAGTAGTCTCAGTAAGATAACTCTTAAAATATTTGTCTGTCAGTAGAGATAAACCTTAACTCATCTTACAGGAGTCTTGAAAGGAGTGTTACTAGGAATGAGACTTCAAAAAATGTTATTAGAGATGACACCTTCAAGTTTTTATGCAGGGAGCTGTCACCTATCCACTGAGCGCTGGTACCCTTCCCTTTAGGAACCGGTACCCATAGAGGAAGCAGAACGGAGGATACCGACCACCCACATATCTTAGCAGTCTGCAGGCTGCTGGTAAGCGAGTCTGCCATAGGTGCAACTGTACTAGTGACCTGCAAGGCTATTGTTCATACATCTGTTCCTGCTACTCTATATTACTCTTATTCTCATGGTCCCACAGTTTATGGATCTTTTCTCAGGGCGAACTGCCCAGTGTATGATGAGGGCTGTCAGTGGTGTTCATGCACATCGGAGTGGCGTATGAGTTTGGTATTGTTAATGTGAGCTCAGGAGAGGCAGTACTAGCACTGGAGGGAACTGTTCTATAAAATTTTTTGGCACAGACAAGATTTATTTAGCTAGAAAATCAAAGTTAAAAGCTGAAGCATGTCCATTACTTAAATATTAAAATGCATACTTGCCTTTTAGCAAGATGTGTTTAATTGTAATACTTAATCCTCTTTTTTTGAAGGACGTAATGCTAATAAAATGTAACTAGTTAAACCTTATAAAAGTTTTAAATTAGACATTTTACCATGCATACAAATTTTACTATGTTCATACATACTATAAGAATGGTTTGTGAACTTTTGTGTAAAGACTTCACACTCTTTATAAGTCTTTATACTCTTGTATAATAATCTTGCGGCAATATTATTTTATATGTCACAAAAATGTCACAAATATTTATTTATGACTACCAGCTCCTCTAGTTTCTCCTTACAATTGTAGAATCACAGAATAATTCAGATTGGAAGAGACCTTATGAGAGTTGTAGTGCAACCTGCTGCTCAAAGCAGGGTCAGCTTGGGAGTCAGATGAGGTTGCTCAGGGCAATATCCAGTTGTATCTTGGAAATGTCCGAGGACAGAGACTGCACAACCTCTCTGGGCAAACACACTGTTGGGTTGTCCTCCTGGGGAAAAAGATTCTGCTTAAATCTAGTCTGGACCTTTCTTTGTTCAACTTATGCCTGTTGTCTCATCCTCCTACCATGCACTGCTGTGCAGACCTTGACTCTGTCTCATTGATGACCTCTTTGTAGGTACTGGAGGGGCTGCTGTTAGGTGCACCCAAAGCTGTTTCTTCCCCAGGCTGAGCAAGCCCCGTTTTCTCAGTCACTCCCTAGAGGGAAGTGCTCCAGCCCCCTGGCAATTTGATGGCCCTGAACTTACATCACCACAGCTTACCAATGTCTTTCTGGTACCAGAGGGCCCAAAACTAGACACAGTTTTCTAGATGTGGTCTAACAAGCCCCAAGTAAAGGGGAATACTCACTTTCCTTGACCCCCTGGCTATGATTCTGTTAATACAGCCCAGGATACTTTCGATTCCTCAATTCCTTAAGAATCTTCCCAGAGAATAACTTTGGCACTATATCTGCAAGCTCATATCTTCATTTGCATGAGTAGTGTCAGAGAAGTAAGAGTTCGAAGGGTTGAGGCCTTCTACTATATTGTGTGTGTAAATTATACAGCAAATCCTCTTTCTGTGGAAGATGCATTTAAATAGAATATAGTGCATAGACTTTATAAATTCTGTTGTATAAATAGAATGGTACATCTGTTTATGGTTCAGGTGTTGTTAAAGGTAGTATCATAAAGCTGTTTTCTGTATTTCTTTATGCATGAAGAAACTTTTGCCTACAACCTTGTACACCATTTCCTTTTGTAACTTGCAGCAGTGGCAGACCAAATGACTTAAAATTCAGTAGGCTGGGAGAATCAGGGGCCAGTCCAACATATGGTTGTCTTGAGTGGAAGAGACTTTAATCTTATTTAAAAATTGTTTTGCAGTTGTCTTAGAAGATGAATTATTTTCCAGTATGTCTAATCCTTAGATTTTTTTTTGAGGAGAGTTGTCTCAAAACCAAAAGAAGCAAATACTTGCTTGGCTTGTAAGAAATGCCATCTCCTGGCTTGTGTTTTGTAACTTATAAGAAGAATTCTAAATAAATAAATCAGTATCCTTGTTCTTTGACTGGGAACAGCTAGATAGAAATGTGTGATGGTGTTTCACAGTAGGTAATTCCTCTATATTTGTTACTTCCAGAACACATTGTGAGATCCTGACAAGTGGTGCTTGTAATCAGGGTGGCACGAGAAGGGGGAAAGGCAGTCTACCTGATTATAGAATTGTTTCCTTGTGTTGGTTCCCTCATCTCTCTGGAAAGAGTTTGTTTCCCTGACAACATCTGATTCTTTGGGCACCTCTGAGTACTACTGAGGGGCCATCTATTTTTTTTGCGCTTTTCTGAAACTTTACTTTTAATACTTTCTCCTCACTGCTGTTCTTATTTTTATGTTAGGTCCTTGGAAGCATTGTTCCTGCACCTCAGCAGAGGGGCAGCCCTGGGACAGGGCACTTTCTATGGGTTCTGATAGGCATTCAAACGCTGTGTCAGCCCCTTTATCCAGAAGAAATTGCGCTAATAAAATTTTTACCAGGTGTTCTAGTTTGATACCTGTACTCCTTTGCTGCAAAAATTATCTGTGTAAATGTTTACTTGGAAGAACTGTAGAACTCATAGCTATGTGGTTGTAGACCTATTCATAGCGTACTAATAAATAACTTGTGAAAATACTGGAGTTTTCGTAAGAGAATTTCTGCCACGTCCACTGTTAAATCTTTCCATACATATGGGGAGAGACTTGGAGAAGTTTGTGAATTGACAGGTTTTACCTGTAAATTGTAATTCATTATGACATTAATGAGAATTTCTGTGTCACATAGAGGAAAAGTTATTTTCGTAATAGAAAATATAAAATTGTATTTTTATATCATGTCTGTTCAGCATAATCCTGTCATGACAGAAAGAGAAGAATGCGGCTGCTGCATTGGTAACAGAAGAATGAATGGCAATATCTCTCTGCTACAGAGAATCATTTACTGTTGCTTTTTTTTTAATACCATTTTTAAAGAGGAACAAATCAGAAATTTTAGGTATAAATACTTTATGAACAGGACTTTGGGACAGCTCTGGTAGTAACCATACCTGTTTCCCATGAGCTTTTTACTCCATGACCTGGACAGTGGCTTATTGAAATGCTATTGTTGAGTACATTTTTATAATTATATCTTTCTGTTAATATGTATAACAGAGACAAACAGATGATGTGTATATGCACATACTATCCATTCTAAGTTTAAACACAGAGACAATGCAAAGAGATATCTACCTTTTCTGTTTCATGTCTGACACTACCTGTCATGTACATTATCTATTATATTTATTTCTGGAGTATTGGTTAATTCTGATCACGTAGAAAGGTCCCTTCCAACCCAAGCTATTAAAAAAAAAACAAAACCCCAACAACAAAACAAACCGCAACCACGTAACTTGACCAAATGAAGACTTTCTTTTTTTCTTTAATTCTCTTTCATTTCTCTTTTATATGCTCTTAAGAACAGTCTTTCAAATATTTTACTTAAGAAATTGTTTTACTCTAGCCCATTAATCTTTGGCTGTGATTATAATTTAGGTTCTCCAGTCAAAACTAATAATTTTAAAGTAGATAATGTCTTGCTAAACAGAATGTTCTTTCACAGATATGTTTGTATTTCACTCACTGGAATTTTCCCTTCACCTTCCCAGTCATTTGGTTAAGTCAGCATTTCCTGAACATCAGCAATAATTTTCTATATTACCTATATATATAAAAATATATATTAACTTCTGTTTGGTTTTGTACCTATTAACGTCTCAAAACAGATGAAGCACTGGATACAAGGTGTATTCCTTGAAATGTTCTGGCATCTAAATCGAAATATGAGATGATGAGTTTTTAATGTCAGCTTCTGAAACTTTTCAGCTCCTCCTGCCTATTTGTTTTTTATAAAGGAGTCTTCCAAAATACCAATTCATGTGCCCAGGGAAACTTTTACTGTATGCAGTCTTGTTCTTTGGGTAAGTTAGACCTACATGAAGTACAACACTTTGCAGCACAAAGTTATGTCCTAGCATGAAGGTTTAAAGCCAGTGATTGTGTTGTAGCTGTAGCAGTTTGAAGATAAAAACTTGTCCAGGTCATAGGAGAGCTAATATTTTTATTAGGCTAATAGACAATGCTTTTCCAAAAAAAGCGTGCCTAGTTTTTTTTACCGGATCCATGAATTGTTCTAGTAAAATATATTAATCACCCATAAAGAATCCCATTGTTTATACGAACGCTTTTTTCTTTTCTTTTACCTTCTGAGAAAAATCTAAAATAAATATTTTCTCTAGTTCAAAGGTGCTATTTTTCTGAAATGGAAACACAAATCTTAGTTTTTAAAAAATCTAGTTTCTTTCTTATCTCCCTAGCCTACTCTTTCCTTATTCTAAATTGGGACCAAACATTCATGGGTCAGAGTGGGACTGAGATCTAAGGATTCCAGTTTAGCATTGGCTTGCTTCTAAGAGCAAAATACAAAAAAAACTGCTTCATACTTTTAGTCAGAGAGCTTATGGAAGCAATGACCTATCTTTGACAGTCCTCGCTATTATGGAAGTGACGTTTTTGTATTTGCTTCCCACATGTCTGATTGTGTTGATATGAATAGTCTTGATGATGAGGTGGGGGCTATACATGTAAGTGAAGCCTTATGGTTTGATTTGAGTGGTGGTTTGTATATGTAAATACTGACACGTTGTACCATGACCTGTAGGCTCGCTTTTCAGAACGACCAAGGAAGCCTGCTAGACCAAGTGAGGGGGACTACCATTTTGCCATCAGATGTGTTGATTTAGGAAACTTTCCTTGCTGTTAAATTTTAGTAGCCTTGGTCTGCTGTTTAAATACTACTGCCATGCATAAGGTCTGGATGTGCATTAGGTAACAGTGAGCCATTTTAAATTTCCTGGAGAGCCTGGTCTTTGAAAGCTAGTATTATATATTGTGTGGCTCTGTTGAAAACCAACCCCCCCTCCCTGCCCTACAAAAGCATTGTATGATGTTAACTTGCTGTCAAATACTGTGTGTCTTCATTATGGGATTTAATTGTATTGCATAAATGCTGAACAAATATACTCTGTTCCTTGAATTTTTCATATTATATTTGATTTGTTACAAACAATTTTTTAGCTTTTTGGCGGTAGTGCTTTTTCCTTAAGATTATAACATTTCTCCATTGTGAATGGTTAGAAAATAGTTTCATAGCAAACCACTAAACCAAATGTTAGCTTTATCCCGTGATTGAAGATAGCATGCAGTTACAGAAGCATTTCTATCTGGGAAAACCATATTTTTTCATCTGGAATAATTTGAATAGGATAATCTTTGTTCAAGTGACCTTTTTATGATTTGTATTTTTTTGCAATACTGGTAAAACTCAACAGAATTTAGTGCAAATATTTAGCATGTTATAAATACTTTGTATTCATATTTATAATGGCTTATACGTTCTTGGGAATTTAATTAAATGGATGGGGCTATTGTAAGAAATTCAGGAAGGAATTAAAAGACAGTGGCAGAATAAATCTTATATGACCAGCATTCAGTATTTTCAGGTTATGTACTCTCGTCCTCTGGGAAATAAGTTGTTTCAGTGGCCCCTAATTGCCTTAAACACAGTATTAATAAAAAACAGTTTTTCAAGGGGATGAACTGGAGCAGTTTTTGAGGTACTACAAAATCTGCCACTGCAAAAAGTGGAAAGTCGCTTTGCTAGGCTTACAATTTCTTACCATTTGATTCTACAAAGATTTCATTAAGGAGTTGTAAGGGAAATCAAAATGTGAAGTAGTACATTTTGAAGGTAAAATGTGAACAGATGCACTGGACAATAGGAGGGCTGCATAAGACAGTCTGCGGGTGTACAGAGCAGCAGGAGGTTTACACAAGTCAACATTCATCTTCATTCTGAAAAATTCAGTAATAAAACCTGAAAGAACTACATTAACATCTTTATAATAGGGAAGTCATTAATTACCACTGAGTTACAGTGCATTGGGGAAGACTGGTATGGAAGTAAACTGTGTGGTTTTTTTATAAAGTTGAATATTTGTGGGGATATAAATGATATACACTTATTTATGATAGAAATAAGACCAACCATTTAGAAATACAGACTGTAATTTATTTTCCTCTATATCTGTGGAAGTCTGCAGGATGTTAATGGTTTGTTCATTAAAGCAGTACTCACATGAGTAATTTCATTGGAGTCCTGTATTAGCCACCTTAGCATAATGGAGCAGCCAACTTCTAAACTAGTTACTTTAAAAGATGAAATTCTTTTCATGTATATGTCTAAATTTGTTGGTGCAGAGGTAAAGAAAACAACAAAACAATAAAAGTACGTTATATATTTGCATTGTAAATGTTTTAACAGTCACTGACTGAAGTCCAGTGCTTTACTTCAGAAACATTTGTGAAAGAACAGGCCTTATCATTTTTAAAGAGACAGCTCTAAGTTTTGGGCACAAATATTTCCTTAGGGTACTGCATATTCCATGACTATGTTAATTCACCCTTAGGAGAATAAGAAGTCAATATTCATATGATACTATAATCCAAGCCAAAAGGCCATATGGCTTTGGTTCTGCCATTTTTCAGCGGATAAAAATCCTGTTGAGTTGAATGAGACTTCTGTGTACAGAGATTTAAAGCATCAGCCTTCATGGCCATAATCCGATAAAACTGTTTAAATGTGTAAGTAGATTCACATGCATGGAGTGGTAGCATAAACATAAGCAAAAATACATTTATATATTGCAAAATTGCTTCCAGGAACCAGTCAGCTCTCTAAAAGTGTATGACTTGTGTTTACCTTGAAAAAATTGGAAAATGATTTTGTTTTTGAAAATGCGTTTCCATTGAAACTATCTTACACAAAATTATTTTAATATTGTCAACATTTCATTTCTGAGAAACTTTTAAAAAAAGGAAAAAAACCCGAAAGGGCCAGGGAGAGGACAAAATGAGTTTTGACTAGATGGAATTGCTGTATTTTGACATTTGTTGTCAAGGGAATGTTAATCAACTACAGCAAGTTTGGAAGGTCAGTTCAGCACAGCTCAATCACTTACTGAGTAAGACTACAGTCAACCGTACAAAAAAAAATACAAAGGGGTGTAAGACAGGAAAGAGTTTCTCAAAATGCATTGCAAAATGACATTTCATTGTCCATAGTACTTCCGACAGCAAGTAATAGTGACACATAAGATATCCTTGTGTGTCCTGGCTTATATGTGCCACACTAAAAATATTTTCCTCCTCTATTGATTTCCAGAAAGTGAAAAACATAAACAAAATACTCTGCCTCTTCTATATTCGTGTATACCCATCCCCTTGATAGGTGCACAGCTGCACAGTCTTTCCAGTGACCCTACCTCTAGAGACCCATCAAAATATCTTGATTATATTGTCTTAAAAAGCTTCTGTAAGATTAGTAAGGAGTTAAGTAGGAAATCAGTAATGTCTGTACATGTGCAAGCAAAGAGAGACGACTGAGAAAATTCTGTCTTTGTTAACTAATCATCTTTAAATTGTGATTATTAGGAAACAGGGAAATACCATGCTATTCTGTATTTATTCAAACAAACAAAACCCTGGGTTGATAGTTGGTTTAGACCGAGTAAATAGAGGTTATGACAGTTGTTAGAGTTGCTAGACTACTTCTAACATGTGAAAGGATATAAGATTGTAAGAGATAGAAATTCAGTGGTGGTGCTAGCATTTTTATTGCTGAAATTAAAGCAATTTATTGTAGCACTAGTTTGTAGTGTGTAGTGCCTGTAGTTTAAAAAAAAAAAGTTCAGAAACTGTGACAAGTACCTGCTGTTGTTCTTTAGCACGTTTGTGGGGGTTTGTCACACAATGCTAGCTTCTTTGTTCTGAGCTGTAAAGCTGCATTGGAAAGAAGCTAAATCATAGAGTGTATTTCTTCTCTGAAAAGCGATTTAGTAACAATGGAACAGTGCAGCTATATATTTGTCTCCGACTTCTGTATTGAATATCCTTACAACAAAAGTAGAAAATTCACCAAAATAATCTCCAATCTTAAAACAGACATTTGGTTGGAACTTGGTCCTTTAGATGCTACTACAGTAATAGAAATGCACCACAGTGTGACAGTGGAGTTTTAATCTTAATAATTATAAAATCCAATTAATAATGAGTGAATTATTAAAAAAAAAACCAAAACACCATACAAACTCGTATCCCCAAAATCAGATTGGTTTTGATTTGGTACCTGCAACTAATCCCATTATTATGCTAACTAAGTAGAACCACTTGCAGAGAGTTGTGGGTTCTTTGTCTTTTGTTTCCCCCTCCCCTGCAAAGGGCTCTGAAAAGCCTTTTGGGACAGCATTCATTGGGTTCAAAGTAATTCTGGAAGGCATAATTCTGGGGATTGGCAACAATTCCAGCTCTGTGAAATCAGCCTGTCTCTGACAGAATGGCTTGCAAGAAAAGTAATCAGGGAAAGGTGTTTTTTAAAAATCTGAGTGTTCCCCTCCAGCCAGGGCGCGGTGGCTGCAGCAAAGGCTGTATTCAGCTCTATAGCCCTTGCTTTTAAGCATGTTTAACCATAACGCCGTGTCCCATTATGCTACAGCCTTCAGCAGTGCTGGAGTTGGGTCTTTTTATTATGGCTTTTGAACAGATTACAACTCTGAATGTACGCAGAGGCACCTTGTGCCCTCTCTTGCCAGATGACAAACTGAAGCTTCACTAACTAACCTTCCTCCCTTTTAAATTTGAGAGTTTTAAACTTCAATAATAGTCAGTGAGATTTCTATACAGGTTTGAAGGGTTACAGTACTGTGTGTAGACACTAAAACACATTTTTAAGCTCTGACAACCAGCATATCTCCCTTATGTGTCTCGGCAGTTACATCTTCAAAGAACTCCAGCAGATTCTTTTTCTCATTCTCATCTCAGACTTACAGGTCTGTAATTTCCTTATGCATCTATTGAGTGCTTCCTTAAACAGTGTTGATGCTTAGTGTTCATCTCTCATCCGTGGTCAGTCTTGAGAGTATTTTATGTATGGATGAAAACCTAATCTCCCCAGTCTTTTTTAAAAAAGAAACACAACAAACTAAAAAAATTTGCATGCGGAGAAGCTTTGGATTCCTTTTGAACATTCAATAGCTCAGTATGGTTCTGGTTCTTTAGGCAGTCAATGGCGGGAAACATACTTAAACAGCATAGTTTGTCCGGCAAGAGAGAAGGGTTATAATTTCATTTTGGTTATTTTCTTACTGCAGTAGCAGTGACTTTACAAAATCACAGAATGGTAGGGGTTGGAAGGGACCTTCGGAGATTGTCTAGTCCAACCCCCCTGCCAAAGCAGGGTCACCTACAGAAGGTTGGACAGGAATGCACCCAGGCGAGTTTGCAATAACTCCAGAGAAGGAGACTCCACAACCTCTCTGGGCAGCCTGTTCCAGTGCTCTGCCACCCTCAAAGTAAAGAAGATTTTTTTCTCATGTTGAGATGGAACTTTCTGTGTTTGAGTTTGTGCCTGTGGCTCCTTGACCTGTCGCTGGGTACCACTGAAAAGAATCTGCTCTCATCTTCTTGCCACCCACCCTTTAGATATTTATAAGCATTGATGAGATCACTTCTCAGTATTCTCTTCTCTAGGCTAAACAGCCCCGGGTCTCTCAGGCTTTCCTCATCAGAGAGGTGTTCCATTCCCTTGGTTATCTTTGTAGCCCTCCACTGGACTCTCTCCAGACATTGGTTAGGTGAATCTCAAGGTTTTCAGTACCATGCAGTTCACAATTCTATTCTATGTTAGATTTATGGTGCCTCATTTTAGTAAAATAGTGCCTTAACTTGATTCAGTATAAACTGCAGTTCTGCAGTCTTTATTAAAGTCAGTCTATATTACGAGGCTTTATGGTGAAAAGAGTCTTGTCTTGTGTCTTAAGTAATAAACTAGAGTACAACTGTAGAGGTATGAATAAGCTAAGAATAATTGAGATTGCTGCGAAAACATATTTACAGTTATTCTTGTTGTTTTAGACATCTATTTGACCTATATAGTAGACATGATAGTGTAATACATAAAATACAAAAGCACTTCAGAAGCATCATTTCTAGATAGCTGCATTGCAAGGCTGGAAAGGAAATTGAATTTCATGTGTATGTGCCCTCGTTATAACTGTTAGGATAATCAGATCTATTTTTATCCATTTTATATGCTGAGTAGTTTGTTAACCATACCTGCATTGTCCGCTGTTTTGGACACAAAGTACAAGCATCCAACTTCATGGACTTGTGTTGACGCCATGCATGCAGCATATTAGAAACAGGGTTAATTGATTTCTAAGCGATCAGGAACCATCTTCGTTTACATGTTTTGTGAAGCCAAACCCCTAGGGCCTGCCACGTTGGGATGGCCCTGTAGTTGACCTAAAAATCTCTGATAAACTAAACTGATTTTGCTTCTCTGTTCCTGCTGTGATGACGTGCACACAACTGTGACCTTAGTAATATGCAGTATACGTGGAAACAAGATGTGTAGTCTCTGCCCTGCCGGTTCGCTATCCCTCTTCTAAAGGCCAATGTTGTGGCACTTTCAGTGTACAAAAACACCAAGCAGAAAGGGTGAAATTTAGACCCCCTAGTGGCAGGATCCTCTTGATTCCAGTGTAGCAAGGATTTCATGCCTGATCCTGATCACAGCCTGTCAGCAGGTAGAAATAGTCCTGAACTGGAGGCATCACTACTTTTGGGTCTCTTCAGCAGTCCTGGTTTTGAGTAGTTTCTCTGGATTTCACTGGGAATTATACTTAAGGAAGAGAGCTGAGCAGAGGCTTCAATGCAGAGTATTGTGTTGCACTACTCGTCTGTGCAGGAAAATGTTTCTATAAACGTGGAGAGTATGGTATTCAAGGTAATATTGATAGTAAAGCAATCTCATTTTTGTTGATCTCTTAATATACTGAAGGACCATGTTCAAATATTTCTAGTGGGATCTTACTTGGTATACAGGTAGCTAATTTGTTTTTTTTTTTTTTTACAGTTTCTGGAAATGCTTAGTTGAAAGGCAGTGGAAGAAAAAAAAAATTTCCCACATTGAAAGTTAATTTGCTTTTCTAGCAAATATAATTTAATCTCCAAAGCTCCATTATGTAACATTTCACAAATGTCGCAGTATCTTATAAGTCTGAAAGACTGCTGTTAACAAGGTGGAATTGTATTATTCCTGCATTTACAATTTATCAGTGGCTTATGTAAAAAGATAATAACCCATCTTTCTTCCCATTGCTATGCCTAGAAGGCCAAGAATTGTGGAATGTTGTGAATCCAAAAGGTGTTTTTCAAGATCTGCTGTGAATGAATTGCATGGACTACTGTCAGGTGTGCTCTTGCCCATTTTGCTCCAATTTGCAGTTGAATTTTTGCAGCCTAAAGAATCTACCAAGGATCTTGGGTTTTGCCTACTTCTTGAACCAGTGTGAGGCAGCTGGTAGAACTTCTGTCTGTGTTCAAGTCTGTTAAAAATGCTTTTGTGATAGAGCAGAGAAGAAACTCTCCTGGAGAAGGAGGCAACTGGTTCTTCTCAGAAGGCCTCAGACCATGCTGGGCTCTGCATGTGACTTCTAGGGTTCAGGGAACAGCAGGAAAGACAGTGCAATACACCAGATATGGCCACAGTGTGGACTGAGTGGCATCTGAAAAGAACAGAGGTGAGGCGATGAGGGTGATGACGGGGTAGAGTGGGACAGGACGCAATGACCTGAGCCTCAGGGATGGCTCTGGGTTTTGTTTGGTTTTTTTTTTTTCTTTTCTTTTTCTTTCCCCCCATCTTTTTGAAGATGTCTTCTTATTCTAGGTTGCTGTTTTGCTTGGTGTTAAATCACAGCTTTACCAAAGGGCTGCCACCGTCTTATCTTTTTGTATGCTTACCTGATGGAAAAGGTGCTAAACTCCTGTTATCTATTGGTAGCAAATATAATCACCCATCTTCAACAAACATAGCAGATTATTTATTTATTTAGACTGTTAATGTTTCTGTTAATGGTTCTTTTAGTGGGAGTGGCTGCTTGCAAGTTTCAGAAAAATATCATCAAGCTGATCCAATGTGTATTTGTGGTAATCTCTGTGTTGGCCAGTATTAGGGACCCAATCAGGGACTTCCAGCTTCAGGACCAAGTATATGATTTTTTGTAACTTAACCAGAGAAGCAAGATTTGTAGTTCAGAATGCAGCTTGTGAGGGAGGAGGAGCTGGTGTAATGTAGTGGCATTGCTGGCTTACACACGTGTGTCCTGTCGTCTGCTATGCAACAAATGTTAATAGTTCATATGAAAGCAACATGAGCCTTGACTGCTGATAAATTTGGCCTTCATGTATTTGGAGTGATGTTCCTGTTCCCAATCAAAACATGTATGAATGTGAAACACTTTGGAGACAACTTAGGAAGGTGTGTTCAAAATTAATTTGAACCGCAGACACTTCTGAAGTCATTTTCTTTCTGTCATTCCTGCTTTTTTCTTTACTGTTGGTGGATAAAAAAAATATAATGCTGCTTCTTACAGTTCTTCTAACTTGCAGTTATTTATAGTCTTTCCAATAGACATTTACAATGTATTGTTTTATTTTGCTCTCCATTATAGTCCTGACTGAATCTTTAAATCTAAATGTTAATGGAACTGCATTTTAGAGTCTTCTGTGCTTGAGATTGCCTGAAAGCCAGTGAAATCACAGTCATGGCAAATGCGACCAAAATGTGGGATAGACAGGGACTCATGTACATGTCTGAAACAATTCTTGAAGGTATAATATACAGTAAAGATCCATGTTTGGAAAACTCTATGCAGTGCATTTAATTATGTATAAATTTTCATGAGAACAAAGTGGGTTAGCACTTCTCAGTGCAAATAATGGAGGAAATGGATTATTTAAAATGCACATTGAAATGAAAAATATTTGACCTTTTTTTGACCTGCTCTTCCTTCTACAGCTCATCCCTAAAAATGCCTGAGCAGAAGGAGTTTTCAACCATGTTTCTGTTTTTAATGTATATAGCGTACTTGTGGTTTTTTTACCACCAGTAGTGAAATTGAAAATATATTTTATATATAATGAACATACAGGAAAATGTACATAGATATCTGTGTATACCTACTGTTTAGCTGAGAAACTACAACTTTAATTAGTCTAGGTTTTGAAGATTTTGTTTCATTTAATTGCAGCATTGCAATGGGAGATAGTAAACCTGAAAGGGTATAAATAGGTTTTAAGTAAATAGATAAATAAAATTATACTCTATATAGGTTTTCCAGTATACTTTCCAGTACAGAGTGAACTTTCAGGCTATAATCTTTGGAATGGAATGGCTGAGAGACTTCCTGGTCCCTGGTGTGTGTTATTAAAAGAAACTGCAAAACAGACAAGGATGTAACTCATTAGAACTCTCTATGGGGAAAAAAAGGCTACCCACGAGCTATTAATATTAGTTCTATAAATAAATCCAGTCAGGTTGTTACCCACTATTACAGTTTGCGCCTTATATTTGTGCATGAATTCCTTATTCTTACTGGTATAACAAATACAGTTAAAAATTTGCTCTTCCATAACTTTAGAGACACTTTTCTTTATTACATACAGTTTATCGAAAAGAATGGTGTTAATATGTCTTTGATAAAATTATTCAAACAACAAAAAAATTTAATTTTCCAAAATGAGTGTCTTTTCAACAAAAATAAAGTCCTTTGGTTGCTATTTTTGGTGAGGAAATAAAAATTTGCAGTAGCAGTAGAATATATTTCTCCTTCAAAATTTGCTGGATCGAAACACCACTCTGTGGTTTGAGTTGCAATAGTATTCTTCTTTTGGCATTCTGTTTTATATGCTCAGAGCTGTCCAAATATTCATCCTTAAGGCTGAAATTTTTCATGGATGACCTTTTCTCAGAGATGAACTTATTTTTGAATGCAGGAGAAAACACTGTCTAGTCCCTTTACTCATGAAGTTACGGGGAAGACAGAAATTTAATCTACTCTGGAAGATTCTTAAAAGTTCACTTTATGTTTTGTATGTCATATGCTCAGTATAGAGTGATGATACGTGCTTTGGTGCTTTTAAGATTAAAAGTTCCTTCTAAAATGGCAGACAATATATACCTTGAGATTTGTATTACTGTTTCTGATACAATCTCTGAATTTTTAAGGAACCATAACATCCACATTTGGACATAATTTTAAGATAACTTCTAAAGAATTGTCTGTTCCGATGTTCCCTCCTGACTGACTCATATAATACTAATATTTTAATCACAGCAGCTTCTGCAGGCAGGCAAATACAGTTTCTCTTTTAAATAAATTCCCCCAAAGCCAAAAAAGAAGTCATTATTTATCTATACAACCTGGAAAACGTGGAGAATGTTGTTAGCGCTTGTTTGTTCTTTGAAAATACTGGGGTCCTGGGTCAGCTAAGCATCTGAGTACCTTTTTAACCACAAATAGGCAAGTATTCCAACTGATTTCTGAATCACGTCCTTCAAAGCTTTGTTGTTATATACTTGCAACACGTCTATGCAAATCTAAGGAATAGATGGCATAAAGTGCAGAGGGAACATCAAAGTTTTTTTTTTCTTCACTTTTTTTTTTTCCGTTCGACATATCTGAAAGGATGGCAAATGGTGATGAAGTAATGAGCAAAAAATAGTGGTAAAAGGAGAGCACTTGGTAGAAACATATTTATGAGACTGAAATTTCCAAGAGTAGAATGTGGCTCTTGGGTTATGCTGGAAAAACCTCATGCCCTAAATATTTTTCTCTCTGAAACCATTAACTACCTGACTAAAGACAGCCAGAGTTCGCTTTCCACCTAGGTAATGAATTCCAGGTGGTATGTTGTGTGCATTTGAAGATTGGAGTCTAGAAGCTTTGTAGTAAGTTTCTTGGGGAGAAGAAACCAGGCATATTCTAAAAGCAGGTTGGTTTTTCTTGGTTCTCTTCTGCAGATTTTTTTTCCTCTACCCCAATCTAGAAAATCTTCCTTTTTGCTTGCTTTCTAACTTCTCTCTGGAAATATCTTCATACTGCACTTGATAAACTTGCTGAACAATTCAAGTTGCCTAGGTCTTGATGTAGGATTATGCATTTTCAGTTATGGTCCTTGTGTCATGCAGACAGATCAGTGTTTTCAAATGCAGAAGCCTGCTTTTCTAAATTGCTAGCCACAACTTTTTTATCACTGACTGGTTCGTGTTACTTGCCTAATGCTTCTCAAAAATATATCTCACTGACTTAAGACCTCAATGCCTAACTGGCTGACCACAACGCCTATTGAGAACATTGGCAGCAGAGGAGTCCATAAAGTTGCTACAAAAAACACTATGTATGTGTATGTTCAGGCAGCAAGTGCTAAAATTCCAAACCAGTTGTGTTACAGCAAGATGGTTAAGGGGAAGATGTGTGTGTGTGTTTGTTTGTTTGTTTGTTTTAAAGTGGATTTTAGTGGATTTTAAAAAGCAGTGATGAGCGACATCTGCATGGAGGTAACTCTGTTATGAGTTTGTCTATACCGTGGTGCTAATGGCGACACTTTGCTGTACAAGTTTGCAATGGCAAGATGATTTTTCTTCCTCATTCTGCAGCCTTTTCTTATGCTGAGCGGTAGTGCTATATACCAACATGTACGCGTCACATAAAGTTTAGCATACCTGCTTTTGATGTGCTGGTCTAGTTGCAATTACTACAAAATTATGGCAAGAAATCTGAATGTTCCAATGTAGATGTAAATTTAGAACAGCCTGCAGGATCGCTTTGATTTTACATGGCTCTTTAGCTTCTGGCTTGTTAGTGAAATCAGCAGAAACTTTATTAGCAATGTTAAGCTGCAACAAAATGCAGTGTGTTTTGACTGATGGTGATATTTGTGAACTGAATTTATATTTTGGATATAAGGGGTGATTTCCTGTTGTAGAATAAAATCAAAGCATTGACCAAGACCTTTCTGGTTTAGGTAAAAGAACCCAATTCAAATTTGAACTTTAGCACAGTGTGGTACTGAAAAGATGGTATTCTACTGGTCTATTGCCATGTAGCTTTGCCAGGTTGGGACTAGCAATGTGGAGAAGCAGGAAGTCGAGATATAATTTTTTTTTTTTTCCCCAGCTCCTACTTCTTCAGTTACCTGAGTATTTCCTGACATCTGAGACTGCAAATATTGTAGCAATTCTTTTTAATACTCCATAATACACTATGCTGATGACTGTTGTTTAATTTTCACCTGCTACTCAAATATCTGTTAATGCTTCTCACATCAAAATCACTTTTGGACTACGATTGGGGAGGGGTAGGCATCACTGAGGAGTAGTGCTATTGTCCATCTGCCAAAATTTTAATGTAGCCACTTCTAAATCTGCACAGAAGGATCAAACGTGAGGGTTTTTTTTTTCTTGTCACTGTTGCTTCTGGCTTGCGCAGTTCCAGACCTTTCAGACATAGTGCTTTTCTCACAGGAGTGGTGTGGAGACAAAATGAGTGCTCACATACAACTTAAAAGGAATTTTTGAATAATCCTTTTGCAGAAGATTGTGTACTATCTATCTAGAGTTGCTTTGTGTCTCAAAATAGGTAACAACAGACATGGTAAAGCAGGCAGACTGCTGCAGTTTCAACTTAATCACTCCCAATTAAAGAATAAGCAGTCAAGCAAAAATAATACAACTCTGTTCTGTAAGTACTCACTTGGTACACTGCATCAACAAAATCAAACTTAAGGATTCTTTCAGGTATTGTAACCCAAGCTTTTGCAACAGCTCACGAAATGTAATAAATAATCCAGAGATGTTATCTATAGGTGTGTTTGAAACATATGCATAAATATTTTGTTTGCTTTTTCAGTTTTACTTAGGTAAAACTGAATGTGTTTGGTAGCTTCTGTAATTATAATTCATTTATGATTCCTTGTCTAAATGGCCATTGTCTCTTATCACACACATTAAGTTGTTCTGTTTCTCCATGGATAGTTTCGTCAAACAGTAGCCAGAAATGAATATATATGAAATTCACTGTGGTTTTGGTTAGTAGCCCTTCAGGGCTGTGATAAACTAGTAATACTGGAACAAATTTTAGAGCCACTGCTTATGTGTGACCTTGAGACATCCAGTTCTTGCGCTTCCCTGCAGCATTTTTGGCTTTCTGGGTCTGTGTTTAAGGCAGAGATATTTCAGCCAACCCAATAACTGCATTAGGTGTTTGCCTAATCTCTCACTGTTTTAAGAATTGGCATAAGGTTTTGCTCCAGCTCCGCTGTGTTCTCAGTGGGGTGTACATGCTGTCACTGAAGCCGTAATTCTCTTCTTGTGTCAGTGATCTTAATTCTCTTCTTGTGTCAGTGATCTTGGTTGAAGGCATGAGGGCACAAAGCTTTGGCTGGGTTTTCTCTAGATAAAATAGATAGGGGAGTTTAGGTAATAATACTTTCACTTTACTTTTGCACTCAAGGTATTTTATTTAGGGAAATAATTTAGACTGAGAATCAGAACAACATTACTTTTTAGTAATACTTGATGTAAATGTATTTCTAAATCTGCGTAAATTCTATTCATTGTTTTTGCAACATTTCCCTGGGGATAGGTCCTCAGCTAATAATCATAGAATCTTAGAATCATGGAATGGTTTGGGTTGGAAGGGACCTTTAAAGGCCATCTTGTCAAACCCCGCCCTGCAGTGGGTGGGAAAACCTTCAACTAGATCAGGTTGCTCAGAGCCCTGTCCAACCTGACCTGGAATGTTTCCAGGGATGGGGCATCCACCGCCTCTCTGGGCAACCTGGGCCAGTGTATCACCACCTTGATTGTAAAAAATTTCTTCCTTATGTCTAGTCTGAATCTACCCTCTTTCAGTTTAAAGCCATTAACCCTTGTGCTATTGCAACAGGCCCTACTAAAAAGTCTGTCCCCATCTTTTTTGTAGGCCTCCTTTAAGTATTGAAAGGCCACAATAAGGTCTCTCTGGAGCCTGTCTTTATAGGAGAGGTGCTCCATCCGTCTGATCATCTTTGTGGCCTCCTCTGGACCTGCTACAACAGGTCCATGTCTAGTAATCCTTGGTACAAAGAAGTGATTGCTCGTGGGAAGTATAATCTTTTGTGTATGTTTTCATCTTCATCTTGCATTTTTAATAAATAAAAGAACTGGTGAGTTAAATACCATAGGCATTTTGTAACAGTAATAAGAATATCAAGAAATGCAGTGTACCACAGATGGTCAAAGTTCCTGGCCTTCTGACTGCGTACCCTAACCCTTGTATGTCCAATAGCCAGAAGATACCTATCATAAAACCTTGGGAAGCCTAAGGGAGGGAGAGCTGACTTGAAGTTCACAAGCAGGGGTTCCTGTGATCACTCAGGATACAGCGGAACCCTGGGGTGATTCAGTGATGGTGACCTACTTCTTGAAGACCCAGGGCTTTTGATTAGCTAATATCCTCCCTTGCATTCCTGCTCCCCGAGCTGGAGGTCATCTATGTGATCAGCAACATGGGAGGGGCATTTAAACTGTTTGTACAGTTCAAGGGGCACAGACACTCCATTTGCATGTAGAGAGATGTGTCTGCATTTAAACCAGCTGGGGTTAGATGGAAATAGGATCCTAGGTATAGGAACACAAATTCTGCTTAGTGTTAACACTAGGAAATAAGATCCTGGGTAGAGGAATGCAAATTCTGTTTAGTGTGAACACTAACTGTTTTGTTTGTGAGACATGCTGGCTTCTCAGGAAACACTTGACAACAACTTTGAAAAAGAAATTGGAAACATTCTTTGTAATGAAAATATTTCAGACTTCACAGGAGTTTACTCAGGAACTGCAGTAGTGCCTAGAATCCATTAAAAAAGCTAAACCTATTTGGAATAGCAGAGTATAGAAGAAGAGTGGAAGACAGCAGGCATCTGTGATGAAAAATTATAACCACATTTACTCTTTGTAAGAACTGCTTTTAAAGCTTATGGTAGTCATGTGGTAATGAAAAATGAAAGGAATGGCATGCAGCTTATCCTGGCGAGTATTCAGTAATCAGTGGAGACAGAGCTCAGTGTGATGCCAAATGATACAGTTACCTTATAATCTTCTACAAAGAGAAAAGATTTTGGAGATTTGTAAATATTAGGCCCTTCGACCTTCTCTGAAAAACCTATTTACTGTTAAATGACTGCAACATTAAATGCTTGAAAATTATAAAAATAGGTACATCTGTATAACCACTGGACTGATGTAGAATCTGTTGCTATGAGGGAAGGGTCTGTCTGTTGGGCTTTGGACCAAACTGGGTTTAACAGGAAGTTGCCAGCATTCCTGTTGGTACTGGCCTAAATCATCACGGACAGCATTTCAGAAGTTTGTGAAAAGAAGAGTTGGAACATAACCCGCTCTTTCCAAAACATTCTCAAAAAATAAATGAGAGCCATTCAGTCAATATATGATGTGAAGTACCTATAAATCTTTCAGGGCTGCAGATGAAATCCAGTGTGAAAAAATCTTAGAGTTGAACCACGCAGTGTCTGCTTCTACAGAAAGAGAAGTCTAACTGTTCCTGTGTACTATATCCTGTGGGATATAGTAATTTTGTTAGGAGAAATTATTTTGGCTTCTACAGTCTTTAATTTTTTTAATGAATAAATTTTATCAAAATGAAACCGCTTCAGTATTACTACAGTAATACAGAATTCAGTAGATTTCTGTTCATCCTAAAGTGTCAGAGAAAATGTAAGATTTTTAACATTACACAGCTCGCTGGTACATGAGAGATGTTCATTTCACTTCTAGCTCATGACCTGTTTAAAACTGAGCAGTGTGATGTGCTTTACATATCCCTTCTAGTACAGCCTCAATTAATCTTATTTTTTTCCAATTTCAACATTTGCTGCAATAATTTTCACATGATTGATCACAGCAACCATTAGGGATGTAAGGTTACAGCATTTTGGAACAAAAAGCTAGTGAGACAACATTATGCCAGGTTGTTTTCAATGACAAACTGAAAATAAAACGTGTTAAGCAGTGATATTCTGACTGTTAGCATCTTTGACCTGCAGATTCAAAAAAGTATAAATGTTGGAAGAAAAGAACAGGCTTAAAATTTTTGTTCTAACTTTATTATGTAACTTGCCATTTGTAGTGTTTAAATATATTTATAGTCCTCTTTTTGGGTCACATATTTTTGCAGTCTCAAAAGAATTTTCCATATCATAAATGATTTTATGGATCTAGTGGAAACATGGATTTAAATTCTCTTGAATAACCAGTCAGGTTTTTCCTTGGCTTTGTGAAACAACTGAAGCTCTTTTTAATGTATTGCTATATACGCTTCCAGTTTTCTTGTTAAATTGATATGACCATAAAAGATGATACACAATCATAAGATCTTTCTTTCCTTTTTGTACACATAGCTTATTCAGAAAAAAAAAATTATGTAACTGTGCTTTTCCTAGAGTTTGTTTTATGTAAATACATTTTAGTGTCTGAATCTTAAATATCTAATTATTTCTTCCAATTGGAGAAGAGCCCTGGCTGTTTACACAGTGGCTTGTACTGGCATCGTCCTTGTTGGTTTTGTCTTTTGGCTGGCACAGTGACCTTCGGGGGCATTAGGTGGCCAGAGAGTGCTGAACTCGCTACCTCTGGCTGCTTTGCAGTCCCTCGTGTTGGTGTGCAGTTCGCAGGCTGGGGAGGTGACTTCCTCCCTCCAGCAGAGCAAGAGGAGATATGAAAAACTTTTCTTCTTCCTGTACAAGTCTAAACAAGATAGAAACAGAAAAGTCTAAACAAGATAGAACCAGAAGATGGCTTGTTCCCCCTGCAACCCCCACCCCTTCTTTAATCTTTGATGCAGTAACTAGGAAATACTATAGGATACCCTTGGTAACCATAGGGAAATAAAGTTATCATTAATGTGTGGTTGCTAAGGAACCCTTGATAGTTTCCTAGCTGTCATGGTTGGGACTACAGGGACCGCTTTTTGTCTCTGCAAGCGAATCTCCACATCTACTACTCAAAAAGAGAGCTACCTCCCTTTCTTTTTCTCCCCTCAGAGTTGCTGAATGGTCGTTAACGTAGAGGAGGAGAGAATAGGGCTGCAAGAGAAATAGAGTAGTTGCATTTCACCATGAAGAAACTGCTAGGTGTGATGAGGACTGGCTTTCAGATCTGTGGGAGAATGGATTCCATGGAGAATTTTTACATGGCTGAATTAAGGTGTTTGCAAATTGCAGTTTGAATCTGTACTCCTTGTTAAACCTTTCAACTATTTATTAGTGTACATACATATTATATGTTGACAGGTTGTGTTTCTGACATAGTACTTTAAGAGGAATGCCCTTATACAATGTATATTACTTATCACTCATTGGATTTTGTAAATATTTGGTTGTCTGTATTTCAATAATACTCATTTTCAACACTAATAGTTTTAAAATGTTCAAAAATTGCTTAGCTTAATAGCTTGTCAAAGAACATGCACTGATTAAATAGGTATTTTTGGTTACCTTACTGTTTCCAAACAATCTGACATTCAGTAAACTAATCAGTAGTTATATTTTCCATTATTTACTGAAAAATTTCCAAAGAAATGTCAAAATTTTTCTATGTGTTTTCCTAATTCTTGTTCCTTTTTAGCACTTGTGAAGGAATGTAACATTTAATCTATTCTGCCGCCATTACATGCTATTTTTAGCTTGAGCCAGTGGTAGCTCAACTGTATTACCAAAGTAAGGTCTTCTGGGGGATTTAAAAATGTGTGGTGTCATAGTTGTTAAGGGTTGACCTGAAGTTGTGTGTGGGTTAACTAGTCTATTGAAATAATTCTTTATTTACTAGAAATTCTTTTGATTTTATAGTATTTGTAGGAGTAATTTTCTAACTGAAACGCCTGCTCAACAGTGCTGCACATATTATTGCTTTCTGTTTAAATGAACAGACTTCTAAATTTTAGAATTTATTTTTTATGGTCACATAGAACAAAGTAATTTTGATCCTTTTCTTGTGTAAAATGTCCTCAAGACCAGGAAGTATTTTGCTTTGTAAATGACTTAAGAGACTTGGAATAGATTTTTCTTTCTCCCCTTTCCCCCCTTTAAGTTAGTGCAAAAAGTCTGATGGGGCCAACTTGCCAGCCCAGATATTTTAAAGGTGTTCCTCCAAAGCTGTTCCTCAGCTCTGTGCTGAGGTGTTTAGGAAACTCATTGAATGCAAAATGACTAAGAGACTGCTGAGCAGTGATTGGTGTTCATGAAATGTATAGAGATGTGTCAAGGTAGCTTATTCTTTCTAAGCTTGTGAGTTGTATCAGAATTTCCAGGGTTACAACAGTAACTTCACTGAAGCTTTAATTTTAGGATTTTCAGTTCTCAATCTTGAGGTCACTAAGGACAGTGAATACAAAACACAAATGTAGGGGAAAATGTTTTTAACGTTGCAGCCAGACTCTGCCTTTTCAGGAAAGTTCTTTCCTACTAGCAGTAGGCTGTGACTTAGGTGTCAGAGTAAGGATAACTTCAGGGGGATTGTGTGAAAGGCAGGGCTGAAGTATTGAAGAGTTGTGAGTTCATCAAGGCTGGATTTGATGTTTTCATCTATACAACTGTCTTGCTATATTTTGTAAGCGCTGAAGTGAAGCAAATAAACTTGAACACTTGCAATGAAACACGACCGATGTCTCACCATGGTCAGCCACTGATCATGTTTCATATATGAGCAGGTTATATATCTATTGTGCTGGATTGGATACGATAAACTGAGAAGACAGTCTTCAGATGAATAGGTAGAGGCTGTGTCATGAAAATCTGAGGTTGGAGAGTTGACTCCCAAACTATGCAAACTATTGGAAAATTAGTTCAGTTCAGGAATGTCTGTGTTCAAATGAAGACGACAGGTTTTCACATTTAGCACAGGATTCACAAAATCAAGAGAGGAAGAGAGTATGTCCTGGTTTGAGGTAAAACAGAAGCAATTTTCTGTTCAGTAATTTTACTTTGCCCAAACCACAACAGAGTATAACAACTAGTCAGATCTTAGTGCAAAAAAAAATTGTCAAAGTTTTCATTAACTTACTAATCTATGCAGAGTTTCCAAGAAGTGAAAATGAAAGGTGACTCACTGTAAACATGGAATTGAAAACAAAATGCATTAAATACTATGAGTCTTAACTCTATCCATCCATATGTACTTTGAAAAAGCAATCATTTTCATATTCTCGTGCTGATTTATTCAAACACATAGTGAAGAAATTTATGTTAATTGATTTCTTTCCTACCCTTTGTCTTCTTTCAAAATGTTGCAGTGATATAAAATGCAAGATAGGTGGCTTAATACAGCTGTATGGTGGATATGAAATTTGGAGAGCAAGAAGATACTTGAAAAATGTTCTTTTTGAGTATTATAAAGTGTCATGAATTATGACTAGCGATACACAAAAAATGTTTTAAAATAGAGCTGATCTAGACTAAGTAAAGTTCTTTTGTAACACAAAGCATGTTTCTTGATTGTCCGTGTGCACTGGACTGTGACTAGAAAGAGCTGATCTAGTGTATTGCTTTTGGGGGAAGGAAGTTATAGGAAGCTCTTTCTGTTCCTTAGCTGTGAGTACTTACTGCTGGACTTCTTTGTGGATGACCCCATCAGGGCATATGGCTGGCCTGAAAGGGCACACCTGGGATCACATGCTTTTTCAAGGCAGGTCCTGGTCAGCATTGCCAATTACCAACTAGCTGATTTTTGAAGGCTCATCAGTTTCAGTAGAGCAGTTTCTGGCCCTACAACCCTGTTGTATGACATTGTTTGTAAGAGAGTAATTGTGAGAGATCCCATAATGGCTAAATGCAAAACTGTCGTGAGTATGATCTAAACATGCTGTGAGAGGAGATATTTCAGGGTGATTACTGGTTTGGTGTAGTTAAAAAAGACCCAGGGTGGTCTGAACCAATAATAACATGTTTGTAAACATTATTTGTCACATGCTTGCAGGGAGAGAATAACAAGACTTTGAAACCTGCATTGCCCTTAGAACAGATTAATGTGATGTCGGTAATTTGCCTGCCTCACTCACAAGACCAATAAAGCAAGTAAACAGAGGGCTCTTAGAGGAGGAAACTGAAGAGGAGGGGAAGGTGGTGATGGCAGAGGCACATCATTTTAATCAGCAGGGGGAAAAAAACACCGCTTGATAGGATGCCTGTTGAATTCTACGAAACCTTTAACATTTATTTAATAAGTTGCCTGCTTATGTTTAATCAGCTCTCTCTGCTACTTTTGTCTGTATAGCACTAATTACAGCACTCTTGTGATGTATAAAGATCCTCTAGATTAGTGGTCTGCAAAGCTGTGGTGTGCCAGGGTATGCAGCTGATTCATGGAACTGTTGTAAGCAGTGTTTTTCCAAGAGATTCTTCAGTTAAAAGTTTGAGATGGGTTCAAGAGTCCGTGAGAAGTTTTTAGGCCCAATAGTATGTTTAGAGCTAAGCTTGAGAACTGTTGTAATACAGATTCCAGAATATGAGCAATAACTTTCTAAAAGATTATGTGAAAGGTTGGAAGATACATCACTAGATTATTTTTATTAATAACTAAATGAATGTTACTATCATTAATGAATTATTTTCCACAGGTTCTATGAAAAAAAAAAAGCTATCTCAGCAAACACTGCGGTATGTATATCTGGTAAAACTTCTGAGGTTCATGTAGCAGAGACACAAAATGTATGGAATGGATTTCACGTGTAGCAAGGAAACAGAGATTGAACTGCAACTAAGCGAAGGAATATGGTAGGCACACACTCCTGAGTGAGTGCTGATTCAAACTATCGTGTCTGTGTACGACTGTACAGAGATGGCCAAGAATCCCAAAGTTGTCCAGCTGCATCAGCACAATTTTGCGCAAGGCTAATAAACTTGAATTTCCTCTCACCGGGCTACACAAATCATTATAGGACAGCCTGAAATATTAATCCTCTGTATCTGGAAGGGTTATTCTGGGACAGTAAAATTATGCTGTGGCATTGGCAGGGCACAGCACTGTACTAACATATGGAAGTTTCATCTGGATTGAGGCTGTTAGCTCTTTGTGGCTCTGTGCTGTGGAGATGTGGAGCCTGGGTCAGTGCTAGTGTGGGGATCGCTGCACAGGATTAGCCCTCAGGCTTTTAAGTAACACTTTTGGGTGCACTTTGTTGCTCTCTGGAATCATTTCAAACCCACTTGATAAATAAATTTGAGATGCCAACACTGCAGCACTGAAGATATTAAACCTGGGACCAAAGCACAAGCATTACATTCCATGTTAGGTTGTTCTGTAATTTAAGAACTTGCTCAGACGTAGTGATTGAGAAGAACATAGATGTCTAGGAAGTAGTTGTTTCCAATGTCTTCTTTTTGGATTTCTGTATTTCACATGCAGCTTACTCATTAGACTGTAGTTGTAATTGCTGTGTGTTTTGTAGCATTTAATTTAGTGGCTGTGCAAGCTGCTGCATTGAGCAAAATTCACATGCACAGGTCTGTTTAGCCACAAGGCCAGCAGAGCAGAAGCACAGACCCTGTGTTCTTCTGGCTTGTTCTGACAATGTGCCTGATATTTTTACATAAGTCTGTACAAGACAGTTATTTTGGTCACGATCAGAGAAACTGAGATCCAGTTTACTGACCCATAATGAAAACCTCTTTATGCCTTTGTAACTCTTCTGTTAGTCAGACACGTTTCCTTCTGTATTGAATGTGAAATCTGTCTTTGCTTAGTCTAGTGGAGAGCTGTGATATTTGTTATCTGTTTGAAAATGTGTGTTCATAGAATCAGAAAAGGAGGTCTGAAAGGAACACAGGAAGTCATCCACTATCCGTGCATCCCAAACCAGAATTAAATATGTGAGCAATTTCAACAGATTTTTTTTCTTTAAAATATCTGTCCCTATCTGTGCTACAACCTCTCTGTACAATCTATCCCAGTATTTCACTATCCTTACTGTTACAATGTTTCCCCTGTTATTTGTTTTCCTTGCTGTCATTTAGATCTGGTTGTTTGGGATGTTTTGTTTTGGTTTTTTGTTTGTTTGGGGGTTGGTTTGTTTGGGGGTTGGTTTGGTTTGTGTTTTTTTTTTTTTTTCTTCTGTGTACAGGGATCATGGAGAACAGATAATTCACTTCCTTTTATATATTTGGAAAAGATCTATAATTTCTGTAATTTTTCTCTTTGCAGCCTCAGTTTCCTCAGTTATTACTCTAAATTAAAGTGGTTCTTTTCGGACTCGTGTATTCTCAGTGCTTTCTTCCTACTTGTTTTGAAGAGGCAGGGGAAGGGATTATAATGCCAACAACTATTCACAGCACTTCAGCTCTGGATTTATCATTATTAAAGGTGATAATGATGTTAAAGATGTTTGGGTTTGCACATTATCAAGACTATTTCAGTTTTAATCTTGGTCTTTGTCATCTTTGTGTTCTCTTTCAGCGTTCTCTCTTTTTCATAACCTTGATTGAGACTATTTAGTTTTTTCCAGACATAGAATAAATTTCTGAAGAACCTTATTTAACACATATTTCCATTTGATAGATACATTTTTATCTGTTCCAAGATGCTTCCACTGCTGATGGCTTTGTACAGTCCTTACACTAGTTTCATGTTTTCTGAACCTGTTTTGAAGAACCTTGTTTGTGATGGGGTTAAAAACCATGCTAGAGAAATGGCTTATGTTATTATCTACTTCTTTTAGTCACACACCTATGGCCCTGTTATAGAAAGAAATGAGATTGTTTGAGCCAACTCAAATTAGCTTAATTCACTTGTCACTTTTCTTCCTGTGCTTACAAACAAACAATCTTTTTTTTTTTTTTTTTTTTTTTAAAGTTAAAAAAAAATTTTTTTTTTTTTTTTTTTTTTACAGAGTTACAATCAAATTCCTATTCCCTTGCTTTTCCCTGTTGGCCTTTTTTTAAAGAATCCCCACTTTCAAGGGGTTAGGGTTTTTTCCCTAGTTCTCTAATTACCTCATCAATACTTCAGCAGGGTCTCAGTTTAATCACTTATAACTGTCAGGCTCGATCATGGTATGATGGGATGAAACTAAACAGGTGTAGGTAATTTCAATGCTGCTAGGTTATCCTAAGTATTCTTTAATGTGTTCTTTTCCAATATTAATCTGTAGTCTTTCTATTTTTTTATGATTTTAATTAATGATTGCAACTGATCTTTCAAGTCAAGCTGAAGCAAAAAAAAAAAAAAAAGCAGCGAACACTTTGTCTTTCACAGTATAATCTGTCTCTGGAGATTTCCCTCTAGTGCTCCAGCACTTACTTTATCATCCTCCTACTAGTTCAACATTTCCAGAACCTTTTCTTTCTGTGTTTGGTGTCCCTGGCTAATTCAAGCTCATTTTATGTCTTGCCAGTATTGATTTTTCTCCTTTATGTGTTTGTGTTATTCTTTTAAATTTGATTGTAGTAATCTGACCTAGTTTCTATTTCGGATAGGCTGCATTCATCCTTCTAAGAAGGTAAAGAAATATTTGAGGATTAACCTGTTTGGTCTTTTTCTTTCCGTTTCCCACATTGTGACTGTCTGTCATAGGTCACTGTGTGTTTGTCAAAGTCATCTTTCTTCAAGTCCATCCTTTTTATTTTGCTAAAGGAGAAAAGTAACCAAAGCTGTATCATGACAGAGTAAAATGCATGAGTCAAATGGCATCCTGCATGCATATGATGGGGTAACCTAGATGCAGAAAGCAGCAACAGGCTGTAATCTGTGGGCTTTTTGCTCTGATGTGGCAATTACTGGAGTAGAATTAGGTTGCAGAAGAATCAGTGGTTATTAGGAAAGCTTGTAATCTTTGGGGATGCAGAGACTAGACGTGTGACCTGCCTTGATCTGTTGAAGAAAGATGAGCAGTGCAGGAGTAGATTAAGAACTGTGCTGTAATTTATTTGGAAGTGAAAAGCATAAGGATATCTAACCTGTAAAACTTTTGCTGAAGTGCGCTAGCCCTGAAGCATTTCTAGCAGGATTGGTTATTGGAGATAAAATGGCTCCAAGATGCAACACACTCAGCTCTTTCTTTGTCTAGTTGGTAGCAGGTGTCATACATCCACTAGAGGATTACTTCACTGAGAACTCCAGCTCCTTGTTAGCAGCTGTGGAAGAACACCACAGATTGCAGTAAAAACAAACAGGACTGGCGTGCTTTTTTTGAAGGTGGGGCAGTGAGTGGTGCAGGTCTGGTACTGATGTCATCTACTTGGAGTTGTGCAAGGCATTTGACACTGTCCCACACGATATCCTGGTCTCTAAATTGGAGAGACATGGATTTGACAAATGGACCATTCGATGGATAAAGAACTGGCTGGACGGTCGCACTCAAAGAGTTGCGGTCAACGGCTCGATGTCCAAGTGGAGACCAGTGACAAGTGGCGTTCCTCAGGGGTCGGTGCTGGGACCTGTACTGTTCAACATCTTTGTAGGAGATATGGACAGTGGGGTCGAGAGCACCCTCAGCAAGTTTGCCGATGATACCAAGCTGTTTGGCGAGGTAGACACGCTGGAAGGGAGGGATGCCATCCAGAGGGACCTGGACAGGCTGGAGAGGTGGGCCCAAGCCAACCTCATGCAGTTCAATAAGGCCAAATGCAAGGTCTTACATCTAGGTCGGGGCAATCCCAAGCACAATTACAGGTTGGGTGGGGAATGGCTGGAGAGCAGCACTGAGGAGAAGGACCTGGGTGTGCTGATCGACGAGAAGCTCAACATGAGCCAGCAATGTGCGATCGCAGCCCAGAAGGCCAACCGCATCCTGGGCTGCATCAAAAGAAGTGTGGCCAGCAGGGCGAGGGAGGTGATTCTGCCCCTCTACTCCACTCTCGTGAGACCCCACCTGGAGTACTGCGTCCAGCTCTGGAGTCCCCAACATAAGAAGGACATGGACCTGTTGGAGCGTGTCCAGAGGAGGGCCACGAGGATGATCCGAGGGCTGGAGCACCTCTCCTATGAGGAGAGGCTGAAGGAGTTGGGGCTGTTCAGCCTGGAGAAGAGAAGGCTCCGGGGAGATCTTATTGCGGCCTTTCAGTACCTAAAGGGGGCCTACAGGAGAGCTGGGGAAGGACTTTTTACTAGGGCATGTAGTGACAGGACAAGGGGGAATGGCTTCAAACTGGAAGAGGGCAGGTTTAGATTGAACATTAGGAAGAAGTTTTTCACTTTGAGGGTGGTGAGGCACTGGAACAGGTTGCCCCGAGAGGTTGTTGAGTCCCCATCCCTGGAGGTGTTCAAGGCCAGGCTGGACGTGGCCTTGGGCAACCTGGTCTAGTGGGAGGTGTCCCTGCCTATGGCAGGGGGGTTGGAACTCGATGATCTTCAAGGTCCTTTCCAACCTAAACCATTCTATGATTCTATGATTCTATGATCTTATGTTCTAGCTCTGCTGCTCACCAAACAACTTCTGTTTTTTCACGTAATCCAAATGATTGTACAGCAACAGCAGTATGGAAGAGTTGTATGTCTTTGTATAACCAAGTGTTGGTGTCTCTTGGATGTAGTAACTTCTTTATTTGAGGTTAGTATAAGCCTTATTTCTAATGGCACTCTTCCTCTGTGGACTTACTTGTTTATTCATTCATACGTGTTTTTGCTTGGCACTGAAACTGCTGCAATAAATGAAATATATTTGCTGAGTGTCCTGAGCCAATACTTTTGATAATTAATCTGAGAAAACTGAACCGTTCAGAAATTTTCTGAATTAACATGAAGTTAAAATGAGTTACTGAGATCTGTTTTTTCAACTTGTTACCCATTGAAGTACTTCTGAGTACAGGAAGGTTCTTTTTCCTTTAATGATTTAAATATTGTGAGTAGTGTATTGCAACATGACTGTGCATAAGGCTTCCTAATGAAGCAGTAGCATAATATAATTTAGTTGCTGTAGCTTATCTATTTGATCTTTGGTGTGATAGTAAACTGCAAATGCAAAAGTATAATATTCTTCAAAGCAAATCTACATGATTTAGAGAATTGCAGATGACATATAAATAGAGAAGTAGTTCTGTGCAGCTATTATTCTAATCACTCTTATCCTTCCTCTACTGAAAGTTTCACCAAAGGAACTGCAAGCAAAGATGTTTGAAAAAGGTTTGCAGCAATTAAGAGTGGAGTATTGAGTCCTACAGAAGTTAATGTATTTGTGCTAGTATATAGAACCATGATCCTAACAAAAAAGGTATATATATCAGTAAAAGCTGGAGATCTTGTGCACTAGTGTGTAAAGTGGAAAATATGGGAACTTTATGTTGAATATTTCTGGATTTTGATATATAAGACAGGCTGCCTTGATCTCTTTGCTGTGTTAACTACACCACATTGTAAGCATATGGCTCTTGGCTTTCTCATAACTACCATCATGAATTGTCTATTCAAGAAAAGCTGAATGCCTTCTATTGATTTCAGAGTGAAAATGGTCTGTTTTTCTTTCTTGACTGGACAACAGAAAGATGATAAACTCATTACCTGTAGTTTTTCTAATGGGCAATCTTGCTTTATGGTTTGTACAAACTATCAATTTAAAGCCTTAGATTCCTTTTAAAAACTAAATCTTTAATCTTTTCTGAAATAGAATATTCTGGCAAATTCTGAGAAATGTACTCCATCTAAGTGATAGAATGATTTTTCTTTTAGGATTCATTAATGACTAGGAACACTTGATTAGAGTCTTTGATTTTTTGACGTATGGTAATTGATGAACTGCTTGGTCCAAGGATTTGATACCAGTACATGGAGCCTTCATTCGAAGACCAGAGGTTCAAATCTGAATTTTTTTCTGATGATTAGAGATGACATATAACAGCTGTTCTCTGTCTTACTGGCAATCATCTCTGTCCATTTATTAGTCTACCAATGCCCACATCATAATTATTTTAAATTAAGCAGAAAGTATGTCTCTAGTCCCATGGAGGTTGGTTACGTCACTCGTGTTTTCAGTTAGATTTATGTAGTCCTTTGCTGAATCAGAACCTAAGTAAGAGGATGACTTCAGTAGAGAGTAGGCGCTAAGTCTCTCATGAATCAGGTCCCTTTGTTATCTTAAAGAAGTTATTTCTTAAAAATGTTCCTTGCAGAAAAAGAATGAGTTTTAATGACTTTGGAATGTTTTTTTCCCTAGTGTTAATGAATAGATAGATTGATAGTCTTGGAAAATTCTGTACCTCTCCCTGGAGAGAAGCTGCAGAATAAATTATTGCTTAACTGAACAATAAAGTTTGGGTCAATTCTTTGAAAATAAATTATTTCTCATTTCAAGGTCATGCTGTGGCCGGTACTGTTTCCAGCTCAATGATTAAAAGCTTAGTCATCCTCTTCAGTTTCTCCTGGATTGGTGCCCTGTGTGTAGGAACTGAGTCTGAGCTTGACAGGGACCAATAGGCCAGTACATTGGTCTGTGTATTGATAAGGAGGCTTTCCAAAGAGCAAGGTATTGGTAACATCCATTTTTTTGTTTTGTTCTCTTTAAGAAGCTACATTTTTGAAACAATTTTTCTTTGCACGTCAAAAGTAGCTAAAACTTGTTTTGCTGATTTAGCCTCTGATGTTTTCTTCCTCCCCTTCGTCTTTCCTCCCCTTCGTCTTTCCTCCCCTTCGTCTTTCCTCCCCTTCCCGTTTTATCACAGGAAAAAACAGACCTGGTTTTATTGGGAAGTGAAAGCTTAGGGGAACATGGACTTTGTTTCTGTCTGGGTTTCCAGATGCACAGAAGGGTTCTTTATGGTTCCTCTAAACCTCTCTTCTAATCAGAGATGAAATGTGTTCAGTTGTTGGAGGTCACAGCTCTTGCTGGTTTTCCAGCGTTCTCTGTGTTAACCTCATCCATGTCCCACTCAGAGCAAGCTGGAGCTCAGTGAGTTTCCATTCCAGGCTGGACGTGGCCTTGGGCAACCTGGTCTAGTGGGAGGTGTCCCTGCCTATGGCAGGGGGGTTGGAACTCGATGATCTTCAAGGTCCTTTCCAACCTAAACTATTCTGTGATTCCATAGGGGATTTTTCATCGGGAGGGACAACAGAAAGGAGTGCTTTTGACAAAATATAAGGCTGCTTTGAGCTGCACCTTTGCAAAGCTTTCCAAAAGCTACTAATTAGTCCCTGCAGGTTTCATTTAAGTGCTGAGTAGTAATGTTAACAAGGTTTTGCACACTGCAGTAATCTTCAGGTACAAGCTCTCAGGGGAAGGAAGAGGAAACCTACCATCTCTGTTGGAGGAGTTAAGCAGCCTCATTTGGAAGCAATGATAATTATCCCATTATTTCCAGAGGGGAGTAAGGAGTGTTGTATTTCCTCCAAGTTGACAGCAAGCCACAGATCCTAACCTCTCTGGCATAAGTAGTTTGACACAGAATTTTCACTTGGGGGGTACCCTTTTATTCAGGCAGTCTGTGATGCACCATATTCCTGCAGTAGTACTGGCCACACAGCAACCAGTGGGGGAAAAGGTGCAACTAAATGCTTTAGCTGCAGTTAATGAACTTTTGTTCCCCTTATCTTATAATATATTGCTAATTGGCTATGTAGTTTTCTCACGCTGATTGCTTTTTTTCTGGCATATATATCCATTTATACCACTATTTTTGCAATTTACTGAAACTGCAATTTTAGCCAGGTCAGATAAAATGTGTGTTTTGGTTTTGCTAGTTGCTGTCTAATTACTGTAAACTGTCATGATTATCATGGTTGGAATTTGCAATACATTGTTTATGTACTTATCGGTAGCCAGCTACACATCTCTCATTCTCTTTTGAAGGATTCACACTAATGGACACACAAACCTCCTTGCAGATGACTAGGTGCAAGTCCGCAAGCAGCCGCACATAAGGAGAGTTGCCAAATGTACCGAGTTATCTGACAACATATGTGGCACTGGTACAGAGCTATCAGAAATTTTCCTTGCAATATAGCATCTATTGAATGCAACATACAAACGCTATAGAAAGAATTTTGTTATGATGGAAAAAAATAATGTTCTTATAGAGATATTAAATTGTCTTTTTTTCTTGATTATCTGAGGAAACTGTAATTATCAAAATTGTTTCCCAGTGGAAATTGTTATTATGTGGTTGGATTTTTGGCAGCTTACTGTGGCATTAACAGGCTGAATCAGCAACGGACTTGAACATATTTCACTGGCTTTCACCAAGCTGGGTTTTCAGGGCTAGCTGTTTAATACAGTGCTCAAAAGAATTTCAAATGTTTTGCATTTGGGACATTTTTCTGTGCTGAAGTGATTGATGAGACTGATTTTAAATCTAGAAGTTGGCGATCTGTGACTGCTTAACAAGGACAAATTATTTTTGCCTAAGTTAGAAGAAGAGCATCTAAAAAGCAAGAAAAATAGGTAATAAGAGACATTCCACAGCTGCTGTGTGGGTGTTGCAAGTTGAGTAAGTATGCAGAAAGCAGGTGTATGCATTTGTTAAATATCTTTTTTGGGTGTTTTTTTGTTTTTGTTGTTGTTGTAAGTGTATGAGTAGCACTATAGCAGAAGAATATTTTCCATGCCACAATTTTCTAATACAGATTCCAGTTTGGTCACAGTTCTGTAGAGGATGAAGAACATTGAAATTATGTTGGAGGCTTGGGCAATTTTTAAACAGATTTATTTGGTTTAAGTGGATGGTTCCTAAAAAAAAAAACAAAAAAAAACCCCAACCCCAAACCAATGCCAAAAACGCCAAGCAAAAAGCAAAAACCCCACCCCCCAAAACTCCAACACTAAAAGAATCCCCAAAGCCAGGAAATATAGGGCTGCTTAGACTGAGATAGGAGTAGTTTTTACTGATACTGGATTAGCATGAATAATGCTTGAAGAGAAGGATTATTTAGCTATGGAAGAATATGGTTGCCAAGGTGCTGTGGGACTCCATGTGCAGAACGTTCTTATTCACTCCATAGCACAAGCTGTGGAGTGAGCACACAGTACAGCTGGCCCGTTCAGAGCCTTGAAACAGTCTGTGGGCTTGCAGTAGTCCAGATGGCTTTTGTTCCTGTTTGGGACCGCTATTCTTTTGTTCTCCATCAAATGACTCCCATGCCAGGTCCTATTCTTTCCATTTCTGTAATCTTTAAAAGGAGTGAGATTTCTTTTTTACTATTATTGAGATACTGAGAACGTCACATACATTTAACAAGCTTTCCTGAGATTGCTACAGTCCCATATAATTACAAACACTTCCTGCCTCCTCCTATTCCATTCCTTTCTCCCCCTAGCCTGATTGTGCTTAAGAGAAGAAAAAGCAGAACGTGTGGCTAAAATGATGTATCCCTCTGCTCACATGTTTATTTTCTCCTTTCCATGTAGTTTCTCTTACCTATTTATAGCATGACCTGCTTCTGTTATCTTGTGCCAGGAGCAAAGTGTCCCTCATGTTAGGTTTATGCAGTGCCTGTATGCTGAGGCTCTGATCCCAACTGCTACTATGCAGTCCTATGACAAATTGTGCCAGCAGAGGAATGGACATCCTTTACCTCTCTCTTAAAGAGCTAATATTGCAGAATAAGAATATGGTTCACAAATTTAAAATCTACTGGGGGGGGTGGGGAACCTGTGAAACTCATTTTTGAAATATGCAAACACACAACTGCAGCTCACATTTGGACTGAAAGAAGTTGATATTAGAAATGTTGGAGCTTTTTTCCTGAGTAAGAATAGCTTTTCCTACATTGTATAAAAATTGACAATTGTAATAATATACAAAAGATTTGGTCCCTTTCAGAAGGCAGTTATGCTTCTTAGCTTTGAAGACGAGGACTCTGAAGGATTACACTTTTTAAAAATTCTGTTCACTTTTCAGAAATGATGTTCTAATAATAATCTAAAAAGTAAATTGATTAGACAGACATTGAGTGTGATTTGTCATTTTAACAGTGAGGTATTGTCTTAAGAAAAAAGTTTTAATGCTGCATTAATATATCACAAGAATAATCTAGAAGAAAGAAAACATTTCAGAAAGGTTATTTTCATGTTAAATAAACTTTCCAAGACAAAAGAACTCTACTGCAGTTTTTATATAAATGTAATTCACAGCCTTGAAATTATAAGAGATTACGTGGATTGTAGTGTGGCTTAGGGTAGATACAGAGAGAATATAATTTATTCCATTCTCGTCTCAGCAACCCCAAAGGTTATACCATTCACCCAGAATTATAAAAGGTAAGCACTCTGGATACTTGTAAATCTTAGAATTTGTGAGTGTGCTGTGAACAAAAGATGGATACTGTAATGAGATGAAAGTAATCAAATTGAAATTAATTGGGCAGTACTTAGCTAGTCAATGAAAGAAATGCCTAAGTCAACTTTTTAAAAAGCAGATAATCCAGAAATGTAAAAGAAGACTCAGTTGTTGTTTACGTTATGGTATTTTACTCACTTTTTTTTCCCCCCGAAGACTTATATAGCAGTTTCACCTTGGTTTGAGGGGGTTTTGGATCAAATCTGTGTTTAGTCAAATTGTAATTAACAGTGGAAAATTATAGGCTTATTAGTAACGTGGTGTTCATCTTGGAGGAATGAGTGCTAGCAAGAAGTATACAGTGGCACAAAGTCCTAATGTTTAAGTATTCAGCACTTGCTGAGCACATGAAACTAAGTTTCTGCATAAAATGTGGAAAAAATAAGTTTTTAAATGCTACATGTGTCGAGATGGTTTCTGTTGGAGAAACTGTTTTGTACTGGTTTGCTCTATCTGCTGTTCTTTCTGCTTGTTGACTTTAACATTTCACCTACATCTTTTGTTAATTTGGCATTCCTGCTTTTTAAATTATTTTTCTTCTGTATTTTCTTCCTCCTTATCCGCTTATCTACCCATCTTTCCTTCATTTTTTCCCCTCATTTTTGCTTCCTCTAACATATATCAGAGCTTACATTGCAAACACAGCCTCTGTCATTCTCAAGAGCATTGGGACAATATGTGGGGACTGGAGGAAATCACTTATGTACTGACTGGTCATAATCGACAAACTTCTGCTTTGTGGTATGTAGCCATGTTATTGTGGAGTCTTTTCTCATTAGAGGCTGGGAGAAGGTAGGCTTCTGTGCACAAGTCTTGCTCATGGCTGTAGCTGTGAGCAGCAAAGGGGCTGTCTCTGCAAGAAGCTGATAGAGCAGACCAAAGCGCTGGCCAGTGTTGCGGGTAGAAAAGTACGTGGCAAGCATCAGGTAATATGTAAGTAGTATGCCTTCTGATGATAAATAGGCTTTGGTGGGATACAGATAGAAAAAATAAGAGCCTAAAAATGGCAAACCATCAGGCCTCCAAAGGCTAACATGGCAATTACAGATAATTGCTTTAGTTCTGTAGAGTTTTGCTTTTATTTTTTGAGAAGTAGCCCAACTATGCACTGAGTGGCTAACTGGAAGAATGGTATGGAATTACTTCAATATGATGTCTTATAATTAGTATGGAGGAATAAGTTGCTTAAAGAATAGTTTTTAAAACCATCTTAGATAAAATTGCTTTTTCACATTGAGTTTGCAACATAGGCTTAAAGTTAAAAAGTATTTTCAGTGTGACAAAGCAAATAAGGATGGAGATACTGTCTGTCTCCTCCTTTACCTTGTCTACCCTGGTGCACTTACACGATGTGGCTTCTTTGTCAGAGCAGTCTTCCAGGATGATGGATTCTGAGTTTTCCTCTCTCCAAGAAGTGTCCTAACCAGTATGCTCTGGAGTATTTTGTACTTGATCTTCATTGTTGCAACTGCAACTTTACATGATATTAAGGGAAGCAAATTTTAAGTCAGTTCTTCAAAAAATGGAAATACTGTATTTTCTCAAGAAAATACTGCTTAGAGTATATTAACATGGGGAGAATGCTTTCCTTGGCCTTTAAGTTTAAAGTGCCTGAACCCATCTTTTCTGTAAACAAAGCATCAAATAAGAAAAAACAAGCAACCCCCTCCAGATATCTGATGTGATCAGTTTTACCCCAATCTATTCATTTGTCAAAATTATGAACAGCTGAAAGCAGGTTTTTTTTATAATGGAAAATGTTACACAAGCTGGTGCAAAGTAAGCCATTTTTTTTTTCACACTTTATATCTCACCTGCAATTTGTGGTTTATTTTTTCTTCACTAAATTTCTCTACACTTAACTGGAATTTGAAGTTCTACATGGAGGAGAGGAATCTATTAAAGTATTTCCTCCTTCCAGTCTGATTTGGGGAATATGGGGTTTCACCATGACAAGTTTTCCATATCGTGGATAGTAGGAGCTTTCTGCATCAAAGATGCAGAACCAGGGCCTTGGAGTACTTTGAGGTTAGTGATTTACATGTATGTGTTTTGAATCTTTTGTAACAATAAATTGCTTATCTTTTACCCTGATGGGGATCTTTCAAGCAGGACTTGGTTATTGTATAACTCCCTGAAAAGGAAGATTCCTGACTTGCAATAAAGCTACAGCATATTCACTTTCAGCCCTTGAGTAATGAAAGCTAGTATCATATTTTAGCTGAAAGGGACCTCCAGAGATCTAGTCCAATGTTTTGCTCAAAGCAGGGTTAAGTTCAAAGTTAGATCAGGCTGCTCAGATCCTGTCTGGTCGAATTCTGAATATCTTTTAAGGATGAACATTTCATATCCTCCCCAGGTCCCTGTTGCAGTGCATCATCCACTTGTGGTGACCTTTTTTCCTCCGTGTAAGTCTTGATGGCAATTTGCTTTCCTCTCATCCTTTAGCTGTGGATCTCTCAGAACAGACTGGCTCCATCTTCTCAAGAGCAGCCCTTTTTGTAATGAAAGACTATAAATGGGATCCTTCACTTTGTACAACCTTCTCTTTTCAAGCTTGAGTAAACCTAGTTCCTGCAGCCTCATGCTACGTGCTCCAGCACAGCGAACAATCCACTAAACTCTTGAAAACTTGACAAACCTCAAAGCTTGTGATTTATTTTTGAGAAAGCATAAAATACACCTGTCTTTCTAAAATTTTCTGAACTATCTGCCAAGAATCATGTCATAAGTTTTGTTTTTTCTCCTTTATTATGATCAAGGGAAGCAGAGAAAGATTGATGTTGTTTTAACCCCTTCCATTTTCTTTCTTAAATAAAAGATTTTTTTTCTAGCTTTTTACCATGAGCACTTGAAGTATTTGCTGAAGATTATATAATTTATTTTACAATTTATAAGGTTCTGGGTTTTAACTAATACTAATGAGGTGTCCTTTGATTCAGCGGGGGAAAGAATGGCTTATTTAGAAACACTTAAGTCTGAGTAATGTAAATATTTCTCAACCAGGAAGGCTGTCTTAGACTCCCCAGATTGTCTGAGATCCTTACAGTGTTGTAGTTTCTGGCTAGAAATGCTACTGATGAGGACATTTTTTTTGACGGTGACCTTTCCTCAATGAAAAAACTGACCTCGTTATCGTTTGTGCAAAACTGCTAATCATAGAAATGAGTATATTCTATTAAGGTTTATTATGCTGAGGGGTTTATAAGAAAAATAAGAAGTTTCTCTCAAGCAAGAATTTGATACTGCAGAGAATAGCTGTACTTAAACAAACCCCTTGAACTCAAAAATTTCCAAGCAGTTTAATTAGATGAATCTCTGGATGTTATAATTCATCAGTGTTCTTCCACCCTGCTGATACTATCATTGAAGAAGAAAAAAGAAAAAGAAAAAAAGAAAAAGGAAAACCAAACCAATTACTTCTGATAACAATTTTTAGCCATTCACAGAAATTTTCCACTTCTAATGACAAGATTGAATTAATAAGGAAAAATTGTGGGTATAAGGAAAGGTACCTATAGGTTTCTATCTCTTAGGTAGTCAAAAAAATAGGGAAGTCGGCATATGAATGGGTGGAGGACATTTTGGCAAAACTGCTGTGTGAAGCTGGAAGTTCTCTGCCACTTCCTGTCTTCCAGGGAAAGACCAGTATAGGCTATTTTGATCTGTCCTAACATAGGGAGATTACGATAACAAGGTGAAGCAGCTTTGTTTGTTTCTGATGATGACTGTGATCAGTTGTGGATTCGTATTTTGTTCTTTAGGAGATACAGTGCAACTCTGTAACTAACATATTAAAGGACGATTTGGTGAAGGTAAAAATTTCAGTCTTCACAGCGTCCATTGAGTCCTCATCAGGTTGTCCCTAATGGACTTTAAAGTGCGACTGCTTTCCACTGCTTTTTCTTGTATTAATGGGAATAATTATATTTTGGATGTTGTTTCTCCTGAAAAGAGCTGTCTTAGAGCACGTTGCCTGTGGTACCCCTTGTATTAAGGTTAAGAATTGTGTTGAACACACTGAACCATAACATGTGAGAGAATACTTACAAACAGGCTCGCTGTTTTGTTCTGTAGTATTACATGTTTGATACAGGGGTAAAGCTGAATTCTGACCAGTTTGAAGGGTTTTCATATGACTGCACTTCTTATACAGCATTCAGTGTGGGAAAATGGAACTGGTGTATTGGAACTCTTCTGATTCTCTGCAACAGAAAATGTAATAATATGTCTTATTTCAGATCAGCTTACCTCAGTTGTTTTCTCCATGGGACTGAACACCTTGTTTCTTACGTATTTAGAGGTAAAGAAAACTGCATTTACCAACCTTATTACTATATAAGAAATGCACTATGGGGTTTACTGTCACCTGCTATGAGACCAGGAAGACATTGTCTCCTACTGATTCATTTCAACTGTAAAAGCAGCAAGCTGGCATATAAATTAAAATGGAGGTTAAACTACTGTTAACGGACAGTAGTCTCTTGAGGTAATAGATGTAGTAGATGATGCAGTTCCATACTGATCTCATTCTTGAAGGAACTATTTGTAGTGCCTTCAACAAAACAAAATCATTTTGGTTCCATGGACTTTGAAATTACTTGTGTTAATAAAGATGTTATTACACAATGTTTTGTATAAATACAACTGTGAAAATGTCTGTTGTCTGAAAAAAAAAAACCAAAACTTTCAGAAGTTTTTCTCATTTTCCGAATTAAAAGCACAGGCTGATAAGTCGACCTTCCTCGTTAGTGAAAAATTCAGATCTCTTAAAAATCCATTGCTTGGTGTTCACAAATAAACAATCATGTATAACTGTTGAATGGACAGACATGTGACTTTGGGACCCAAAGCTTTAGATTTCTTCTGTAAAATGAATGGAATTTTGCAGGTTTTAGATATTGGTTACAGGGTATGCCATTTTTATAGCTACTGTGTTATACTGCATATTTTTACAGCATATTGGGTTGTACTCCTGGGCTGGTCTGTGAAGGTGATGCGAAATTCTCTCAAGCATAAGGAAGAATAGGAGTGTGGGATGTGGTGGCTGTCAGTACCGTTGGAAGGGATGCATCTTGAGAAAAATCCAACTGTTTAAACCTTTGCCCCTGACATTTGCTTCTTGTGGATTTGTATAGCATAAATCATCGGTTGTATAGTATAAATCACCTGATCGGGGTACTCTTCTGATTTTCCCAAAGCAAATTTCATGCAAAACATAACATGCTAATAATTTGCTTTTTACATATTTCTTACATTTATTTTGTAAAACTCCTTTGGTGTTTATGCTTTTTTAATTTAATTTAACACTGGTAAAAAATTAAATTGCGTTCTGCATTGAAGTGCCATCAGCGAAGATGAATAAAAGTTCTAATGTAAATAGATTCTATGTAAAGGTAATTTCTATTTTTTAAAGGAATGTTAAAAATCAAGTTCTGTATTTGCAGCATTCCTTGACGAATACTGATGCTGTAAATTATACAGCTGTTCTTCCTTTGTATGGATTTTGTAGTACTCACAGCGATTTATAGGTCCAGAGTGCAGCTGCTGGAAGTCATTTATTCTCAGTTCTGTATTAAATCTATCATATACAACTGCATTAACATTCAGTACAGAGCTCAAGGGCTTACGGCTTTTTCTTTCTTGCTCAAAGTTGCTGTCCTGTAAGTGTTTGCAAGGTATGCAGAAAACAACATTAAAAAACTTAAACTGATATGCAAGAAAAAGAGGAAACAGTGTTGTCCATGATAAATACTCAAAACAAGCTCATTTTGCAGTTTAAGCTGAAGAGCGAAAACAAAACCTACTGTTAACATTTCTGAAATTGGTAATGCTAATAAGCTTGTTTTGATGGATTACCACTTCAGTTCCATTTGCTTGAGTGCCACTCTTTACGCGTGTCAGTTGTACGTGTCTTCATGATACAGAAACTTAATATTCTCTGCAGTGTTTGAATTGTGTGCCTCTTAAGAGAGCGTGTGAGGATATGTCATTCATTTACTTGATTCAGCTTGTTTTAGTTTTGAGGTTTTTTTAATTAGAAAAAACGAACAAGCTCATTTTAAATATTTGTAAAATATTTATAATGACTGTTTAGAAATAGTTAAACTATAACTGGGGTTTGACAGACGAATGGGGGCAAGAGCCATGAATATTTGTTGAGTATATAATCTGTGCCAAAATAACAGTTGGAACAGGCTGCCTGATATGAGTCGTGTACCTGGTTATTGTTGATGATTTCACATCTTTCATATTGAGATATTAAATCTAGGGAAATTGAACTGTGCTCTGCTCAAGACCAGAAAAAACTCTTACCTAGGGGAACTTGAGCTGATTTGCTGGAGAAAGAGATCCTGAACTCTTCTGACAGATGGAGTATGTTTAGACATGATCATACGTATAAGAAAGCAACTAAAACAGAATGGGCTAAATGTGACAGATCTCTCTGTTTGGTATCTGTTAGACTGTGTATTGTTGAAAATGTTAGTGGACCATGTATAAAATGATCTTCCACTATTAATAGTTTTACTGTAGATGTTTCTAAGTAGCCTAATACCACTAAGGCAGAGAATGAAACAAGTTTGCAATCTAATAAATATCCTGAAATCCCTTTTAATTTTAAAATCTCAAAAAAGAAACAAGTATAAAATAATTACATATGGTATTATGAGAATTTAATAAAATTGCAAAAATAAGTAGCTGTGAATAAAAGTCATTCTGCCACATTTTTCAATGAGTCATCTTCCATTGAAAAAGATCCCAGGCCAAAATATTTCCTGAAAGCTTTAACAGCTGTGTTCTGTGCGTTGTACTATACATGAATGTTAGTACTTTATATTTGCTGTACCTTTGAAATAACTACAGTATAAAAGATCTTGTATTGAGTCTTGCTCAATGGGTCTTACTTTGGGCTTTTTTGGTATGCATATTTACAGAATAGTTTTAACTTGTCATTCCTCTCAAATGCCAGTTTTCAGGTGTCTTTATTCCTATGAAAGAAGTTAGGTCCTGCTTTGGCATATCTTCTGAACTTCCTGCTTCTGCAAGCTCCACGTTCTGCATTGTTTGCCTTGTATACTTTACTTGTATGCACAAATCCCTTGTCTATGGAAAACTGTGCTAGGTTGCTGTAATATTAAGCTTTACATTATCTTGACCGCCAGAAATGTGTGTCGATCTCTGAGCTTTTCTCTCTCAAGGATGGATGTTAACCAGCAGATTATTTAGCTGAAAGTGTAAGATGGAATTTTAAACAATATAGGTCAAGGTAACACTAACTGATACAACATGCTTCTGAAACAAATGGTTACACCCACCAGCCCTTCAGCTTTCCGGAAAGAGATCTGCAAGTCACGTTAGGAACTAAGCACTGAAAACAAAGCAAGTTTAGATAATAAAAGGAAATTATGGCATGGAAACACTGGACTTCTGAAAATTTTAAACTGTATTTGACAGCAGCATAAAGATAAGCTATTCCTTAGGTAGAAATGTTAACAAAGGAAAACTGATTGCTGCTTTACTCATTAAATTACATAAGAGGACTGTAGGCTGCTGCTGTCCTACTTTTGGGTGTTTCTGCAGTGACTATCCTATTTTCAGGTGCTTGGAATCAAGTGAGGTTGGTATATCATTGACTCCTTCCTGTCCATTATTTCTGCATCTTAACCTTCCTTACGCTTTTTCACTCTCACTCTTTTGTGTTGTCTCTCTCCTGTTTCCTGTTTTCCTCTCTTTAAATTAATCTACATTTCTGCTGTATTTCCTCCCTCTCTTTTTCCTTGCCTCCTCTCTTTCACTTCGTTAGCTATCTGCTCTTCAAGTTGTGACAAGATCTTCTGGAGGTTCTGAACTTCAGATCTGGTGTTTAATGTGGGAGCCTTCTCCCTGATGAATGTTTCCTGCTCTAGTTTCAGGCATGCTCATTTATGACAAATGTGACTGTAACTGTACTAGGAGAAAACCTTCGTGAGCTAATATATTAAGTGGTATATGTTTGCAGAAAAGGGATTGTGGGGCTCAAAGAAAAATTCTTACAGGGAAAAATTGCTTTGCTACCTTTCAAAATCAGCTACTTCATCTAGGAGACTGATAGCTAACAGAGCAGGGTATTAGAAGTGTGGGGACCAAATTTTGAAATAATGGATAGAGGAGTGACAGCAAGGTGTTGCTCTGTCATCTGTAAGGGGGATAGAAGTTGCTGAAACATACGAGACATGGAAAATTGTGCAATAGTTGCAATCTGATGCAGCAAAGTCATCAAAAGAAACTATCTTCCTTAGCTGAACAGCAAGTTCCTGAAAAACACTAGTAGATTAAGAAAGCTGGGATATTAACTAGTCATGGGCAGCTTTTGATACTTTGTATGAGATAGCTTTGCTTTTCTGTGCTATTATATATCCGTTTGAGTATGATTGATAGTAAATAGGTATAGGTGCAAAGAGAAAGTTGCAAAACTTCATTTCTAGTGGGAACCTCAGTTCTGCAAATCTGATCCCTGTTTTCTCTAAGTTGACTGAAGGCTACGGAAAGACAGTGCAGAGTTTTCTTAGAGGCAGAGGGTATTACTTAAGGCTTAGTCCTGTAATAACATTGACATGGCTTTGTATGGTAACACTTCACATTTTGTGTATTCATGCATAAGGGCAATGCAAACAAACTCTGCCCACAGTTTATAGCGATATAGAGTGTAGGTATTTTGTGCATGTGTGTATATATATTCTGTATGTGCGCTGTGGTATAGTTTAGGACTATACTGAGATGCTGAGAATTGCTGACAACATCTGAAGTCAGGAAATGTAAATCTAGAGGCCAGTTAAGACTTTTTTAGTAGAAAGTTAGCTTGGCATTCCTGACAATCAAACACATAACTGTGTTGGTGCTTTGTAAAGATTCCTGGTTTTGTCTCTAGACCTGGTCAGTCTATAAGATACATCTTTTAAAATGGCTTACTTCTGTGGTGCCAGCAAACTCTGTTGTTTTGGGGATTATCAGTGTTCAGCATTGTCTATCAGAGGAGAAAAATGAGAGAGGAAAAAGTTTTACATTTCTTGAGTGTAACAGTGCTAATTTATTTAATCTCTGGTTTAGACTGGAGCCATCCCTGGAAACCTATGTATTTTTTAAAAAAGCAAAAATGTGGAGAAACTGCCTTTGGGAATACATGCTTTCTGTGAAGAAGCAGATGGGATATTTTTAAGAAGGGTTTCCAGTGAGTTTCCATTGCTCTGACACTGGCAGGTCTAATCATTTGCTTTCTGGAGTACTTAAATCTAGCAGTGACTGGTGAAGGTAGTGGCAGAATTTTGATTCAGTCAATGAGGAAGGCACAAAGGTGTGTTTAAACAAATTTCTTTCATTCGGTGCTGTTCTGAATTCTCTGGCATACCTGGTCAGTGGTGGTTAACTTGCTGGGAGCACGTGTAAGGTGACCTTTCATGGTCAGTGTGGTACAGCTCTAGTGAGGTTTTGTTTGTGCTAGCAAAGCCATTATCCTAAGTGAGGCGTTTTTCCCAATGTGTGTTTGTGTCTGCCTCTTGTACGGTTACAGCCACTTGCATAGGCCATCAGTTCAGATGTATAGCTAAAAGCCTGCCAGGGAGGAAAGGGGCCATTAGGTCGTGCTGTTCAACTTCTGTAAACTTAGTGTTTCGTAGAGTGGGCAGCGTCAACTTTATGGTATAGTTTGTAATAGGTGATCCCTCCTGATGGTAAATGCTTCTCTGTTTAGAAGAAAAGGTATTGTGGAGTGCAGTGAGGGTTGGTTGCTCTCTGAGGCGGCAGCCTCACCAGCCGGGGCCCTGAATCACTGCCCTGCATCCAGGTGAGACGGCCGTGCCAGGTGATGGTAACTGGCTTCTACCAAGAGTCCAGACCATCAGGAAAGGTTGTGGTGATGAGGTGGGTCAGAGGACAAGCTGGGAAGTCAGTCCATGGATCAGCTTGAGGGTCAGGCCTGGTGGGGGTAACCAGGGGGAGAGACAGCCCCATGGTACCTCAGAAGCACTGTGGTGACAGGGCAGGACAGAGCTCAGGAGGTCAGTCTGTGGGCTGAGGTTTGGATCGGGGGCGCAGGGCCAGGCAGGGGGGTGGCTGAGGCTGAGCTGGAGATGGCACTCTCACGACATAGCTTAGACAGGGACCAAAGTTCCCAGAGTGAGCTGAGCTGGGACTCTGGGGCCCAAGGGTGAGGGTGGATGGAGGCCCCAGCTGGGCCTGGGCAGGGCCTTTGAGGCCTAGCAGCGCTCACAGGGCCCTGACAGGCATAAACCTCTAAAAGCTGTGTGAGAGTACTATTGTCTTGGAAGAACTGACACAGCAAAAGAGCAATATGGCAGTTGTCCTGGTTTGAGTGACACAGGGCTAATTTCTCTTTCAGTAATTTTACTTTGCAGTAAAGTCTTTTCTAATGCTTGGGAAAACTGTACTTATAGAAGACTCCAGTGTCTGAATTTGTGAAAATATTTACTTTATAGCCAGCTATGGTATGTAGGTTTCAAGGTCTCGGTATTTTTGAGTTATCCAGGTGCGGGGATGAAGGGATGCGAGACCCAGACACTCGGCCCAAGCTGGCCAGCAGGGTTATTTCCTACCATCAACGTCACATTCAATACAAATGAGAAAGTTTGATGAGGAGTTCTCTCTCTGGATGGCTGCAGTCCAGAGAACTTCTTGGCCCACTGCTGGACCCCTGAGGCCTTCTCTTCCTCCTAAAGCCGTAGTGCTTGCAGTGTCCGACATTTGCTGTCCACTGCTGGGAGTGCACAGCCTCCTACTGATAGAATTGGCCGAGTATAATCCAGGTATATTTTATATTGGTATCAGGATCAATATGGGTTCTTTAGCATTATTAATGTTAATTATTTAGTCTTATTGTATTAAATCTGCTTATGTTTCAACCCTTGGGTTTCCTTGTTTTTTTTTCCCCTGAATCCCCTTCCTGGGCGGTGAGGGGTCATGGGGTGAGAGAATAATTGTCTAAACAACAATAAATTGTTGTGTTCCTCAAACCATAACAGGCAGTCAGTATCAACCCCAGATCTTTTTCACTTTCTTGTCTGTGAGATATTTTCTTCCACTGAATAAGACTACACAGTACTTATGAAATACGTAAACTGGAGTCTTACCTAGATAAACAGTGCATTAACGCACTCAGAAGATTTTGAGCTTTGTTATTGTCTTTGATTCACCAAATAGACGCAATTTGGCAGTCATTTTTGACTGAAAGCTGAACACTAAAGCCCGAGTATAAGCTGTGATAAAAAGCAATGCTCTGGTCCCCCAGCCCTATAGTAGTATGAAATTGTGGAGGTTTGTATGTCTGTGTTTTTCCTAGATATATAACTCAGTTCAATGACATCTGTCTCTGCAAAGACTGAGCTGGGGGACTGCAGCGCACTTTATTTGAAGCTGTCTTTGTGAACCTCGTGTTGACTGCAGCCGGTGCAAAATATGGCAGTGTGATTTATACCCACAATGGTGCCTGAATCCCATGAGTTGTGCTGATATGAATACTCAGTGAACAAGAGCTGGCTTCCTGGTGTATTGTGCTGTCAAACCTTAACTGTATTAAGTGTGATAAAGAACAGATCTTTTTTCTTTTTTTTTTTTCTTCTTATTGAAGTAGTGCAACCAAAACTTAACTGTGAAGGTAGTTTTCAAGTTTTCCATTCAAAGTCTTCTTGTCCATTTACCATGTTTGGCTGGAACAATCCACAGCTGGAAATCTGTGGTTATCCATTCATTTTCCATTCTTATCAGGGACAACCAGGTATGAGGAGGGCATAATAGTATGTCCCAGGGGGGCTAGGACAGCAGCCTGGGGAAATATCACTATACTGGGTCTCTCAGATTGGCAGTGCTTGGAGACAAGATTATGTTTGATCTCAGCTGGTCTCATATAACGTATCTAGAGCTCAGCTGCTAACTTAGTATGGAAGAACACATCCCAGCCCAGTGGAAATAGTCCACTAGTCTAAAAAGATGTTGGAATAAGAGGAAAGTGGTAAGCTGTGAAGAAAAATAGACTAAAGCTCGGTAATGTAGCTGGATGAACTACAGATGCTCAGATATTATGGTATGAAGAGAGTAGTAGTAAGAACTGGTTCAGAAATTTTCTTCTCTGTAGTCCTATTTGTCTTATGCCTTTGTGCAGGTGGAAGATGATCCATCTGTACTTAGAACAATCTTCGAGTAACACAAATATGGTGGTAGTATGTGTTCTCTTGTTCCTCTTTTTCTGGTGCCATGTTTTACAGATGTTTCAATCCTATATATACATACTTTTCCCTGTATGATTCAGACCTTAAAGTCTATGCTCTTAGTTTACAGACTTGTCTAAAAGTGTGCAGGTATTTCAAATTTAGCACAGTGCCCATCAACTTGTTTAGAACTGTGGAGGTTTGTTAAGAATGAGAAGAATGTTAACACTGTGCTTATAGTTCTCAAGTGATGTGTTCTATCAAAGGATAACTTAAAAGTAACTGTATACTTTCTCAGTGTTGCTTTCTTGTGTTTCCTAGTGGTATATTCTCCTTGACAAGTAAAAAAGGAACCTGATAGTTTCTGTATTTTTTGTCTCTGGTGGAAAAACTTCAGAGACTATGGGTTAACATTCTGTTTGTAGAAACTAACTTCCTTCTTCAGAGAACTAGTTACATTATTCTGATGATCCACATATGCAAAGATTTGATAAGAGAAGTCACTCAGTTGTAGAGGTTTTGGCCCATTTGTTCAGAAGATCAGACTAAGATTATCAACTGTCTCTTCCTGTTCACATGAAAAATATTGAGGAGTTAATTCTTCATCAAGGTGGAAGAGAACAATGGCTCTACAGCTTCTTTTGGGGCTCTCCAAGGCTCCCAACTGAAGAACAAAGTAGTGATGAATCTCATGGGTCTAAGCATTATTTTTTTTTTAAGGTGCTATTGAGCAAAAGTGAGGCTCTTCATTGGTGAATTTACCAATACTATGATTCTGAAACTCTACACAGTATTGTGTGAAACGAAACATTCTGGTTTGGGAGCATTAACACATTGAATTTTTTAGACTGTTTCTGGACATGTTTCTGGATGCCATGTTGACTTGCCATTACTGGCTTTGTGCTACTGGCTTGCCAGTTTTGGATTTCTTACAACCCCCTGGTTCCTGGTTAGGCAGTACTGTTTTAGAGGGAAAAAGCCATTTGGAAGGACTTTTGAGTTTGCTGCATCATATGCAAACAATCAAAGTAAGAAATGGTTAAGAATAGAAGCCAGCGTCTAGCTGAGGTGTTGTATTGACTTACCATTGTATCTCTAGGTCTGTAGCTTCCTTGCAGCATGGGAGAATAGAAGGCATTCTGTTGCCTTGTAATTTAATTATAGGGAAGGTTATATTCACTAGTTTGAACAAGAATCTCTGTTTAAAAATAAATAACACCTTTTGCTGAGAGTGCACTGGATAAATTGCAGATGCTTTGCCGAGGTTGGAGGTGCACTAGTATTTGGATTTGAGCACAACGGGCAATGAAGTCATTCCTGCACAGTGGTGATTCATTGATAGATTGGTTTATTAAAAATGTAAAAATATGTTAAGTATTAGTATGCCCAAGAAAATAACTCTGTTTTCTAATTCAGGTGATCAGGTGGTTAAACCATTGTCTGCTTCTGTTTAAGGGTCCACTCTCTCTCTCTTTCTATTTGTGGTGGGTTTTTTGTTGTTGTTGGTTTGTTTTGTTTGTTTTTCACTGTAGCCCTGATATGTCCAAACTAGCCTGAGGATATAAGATGCAATCCTATGTCCAATGCATATCTTGCAGTAAATGAGATTTTAAAAACATAGGACTAGTTCATTTAATATCAAATGCTGTTTTCTTCAACCATAAACTTACAAACTTTAGAAGTGAGAAGTTGGTACTGTGATGCTTTTGTAAATAATGCATATAGAGCCTGGTGCAATGCAAAGGAAAATAATTAGAAAGACTTTGGCTTGCTTTAGAGTAGGCTGCAAGCAGTTTTGTATGCATTTTGTTGTTCATTCTTCATTGTGCCTCTTCTCATCATTTGAAGCTGGTGCCACAGGCTTTTATTGTTCTGATGTGCTATTTTCCCTTCCTTTCTTATTTTCCCCTGAATTTAACTGTCTCCTTCACCCAAGCCATTTTATAAATATCTACTTGTTTTTCTTCAAAGGGACAAGATGCAGAAGGAGAGTAAAACAGGATGAGACAGGAGGCTCCTTACAATCCTGATGCTGACTGCATGGTTGTCCCAAAGTCCATAACTTTCAGCTGTCCAAATAGCAGCTCCCAAGCTTGATTCCTAGAACCAGTTAAATCTGACTTGGCAGCTTTGTCAAGCTGTGTGTTCCTTGTTGTCTGGGCTGGCAGGAGGCAGTAGGGTTTCAAGAAGATCTGGGTGGAGAAGGGAGGAACAAGATGAGTGTGGTAGGATCCCTGAGTGCTTTAAGTGTGTGCATAGCAAGGAGAGAGGAGAAACAGGCAGTGGCCATTCACAGAGATGGCGCTCTCTTTTTCATTTTCTCACCTTTTTCATTTCCATGCTTCCCATTTCCCAGGAGTACAAGATTCTCATCCCTGACATGCTGTTCCTTTCGGCAGTGTGCTCGGGTCATATACTGGTGGGGCGGGGAAGCAAATACAGGAAATTTGTTTAGATGCAATGACTACAGAATTCCTTGCTAAACCCTGTCTGCACCTCTGTCCTTCTCTATTGTTTATGAAGAAAGACATGTCTGGGAGAAAAGACAGCTAATTTCCAGGTCAGTTTTCTCATGTGCTTAAAAACAAGCAAAATGTGGACAGTTCATGGTGCTGGTTATAAGACACAATAAAAAATTGGGTTGTTTTACACGGACTTTGTTCATTTCTTGTGAGATAAAGATAATGCAATTGTAAGTACTGTTGTAGTTCATTTTCGCAATCTTTAATGAATTTAACTCAGTTTCCTTAAACAGAGTAGAGAGAGAAAAAAAATGTTTATACATTACTTGTCAGTTTTGAAGTGCTTTTGGAAATAAACAGCGTGTTCTTTTGCTGACAGGATTTGAAATCTAGCAATCAGCGAGATGAAATTGCTGCAGCACGTGCATCCCTGAAGGAAAATTCCTCTCTCCTACATTCAATATGTTCAGCTTGTTTGGAACATTCAGATGTTGCATCCCTTACAGCCAGCAAGGATTCAGTTTGCAATGAAATACAGAATGCTCTCAATGTCATTTCTAATGCTTCCCAAGGAAGTGGAAATAAAATGGGACAACCTACTTCTCACACAGCTACTCTTGGAAGTGCACTTGATGAGCTTGAGGTGCGTAAACCCATAAACCTGTAAGACTGCAACATTTTTGGAAAAATGGTTTCTTTTTTTTTTTTTTTTAAATTAACTATTGCTATCATCAGTGACGGACCTAAAGCATTAGAAATTAATGCTTTGCTTAGTTCTAGTCTGAATAGTATCACTCTAAATTGTTTCATTGGGAGGTACCACTTCCTTCAAAAGAGTTTGGGATTAAGTCTTCGTGTATGTTCAATACTTGATTTCCTCCGAACAGCAAGCAAGAATTAGTTCCAAGTGTGTCGCTAATGGTGGAGATAGACACATCTTTGAATAAGTGTGCAGAACCCACGAGTTTAGTTTACAAATAACAGTGTTTATCAGATGATGGTGATCACTGCTACTTTGACTGCATTTGAACTAGTACAACACAAGTTGAAGTCCTTTACTCCAGAACTTGTCATTGGGATCATTATGTGATTTATATAATTGAAGGATTTAGAAACCTAATTATGTTTTCTGCTTATCATTAAATAGTGACATAACTGATATGCTTTCACAAATAGTAGATTTCTACTTCCATTATTTAACCAAGTACTTGGAGAAAGTCAGTTCTTTCTCTGCTCCTGAACTCTTCCTAAGCTTTTGTATGGAGCTTTCCCTTTTTCTCATGGCTGCTCTGGCTCTTACCAGTGTTATTTTCCATTGTCCTGCCAAAAATGGTAAAAGACCTCCTGTAGATGAGATTGCAGACCATGCTCCTCATCTGGTGTAACCGATGTAGGCCCAGATCAACAAGATGAATGAAAGTTTCCAAACACATTTGCAATATGGGTCTTTTGGTTGTAAATTCTCGGACTTACCAGATCTCAGCCTCGGAACTCCAATATTGTTGGTACATTTTCAGGAGAATTGATGTTATGACTGATGGTGATAGATTTTGTCTAACATTTTCAATGAAAGGTTAGAGAAATACATTGAAATCCATATATGACACAAATCTTGTAGTGGCAGTATATTGATGAAAACGGACCTCTCTGTCATGCTCAAAGCTGAAACTGACAGTTTCCCCCCCGCCCCAAAGGAACAGGCTACAATTGCATCTTACATGTCATCCTTCCTTGCTTCTCACACCGGGTTTTAAAATTGCAGTTTCTAATCTTATTTATGTGAGCAGTACCATTTTAATTATTTTTTTTTTTTTTAAATGGAATTAAATTTATTACTGATTTAAAATGTAAGGCTTGTGCTAATCACAAAATGGAAAAAATTCTCTTGAATTTGTTTTTATTTGGAAACATAAGAACATAGAAGTCTGAGTGTTGTAAAAAGCCATTTGTTTATGGACTTTTAAATATATTTTTACCTACGTAACACAAACTAGAATTGAATCTGTGTGAGTTAGATAAAGCACAATTTATAGAGCATTTAACTTCTTAAAATTATCTTTTCTTTACAGAAAGTTCTATTGGCTAAGGACCTGAAGTAACCTTTGCTCTATCTTCCTGTTGCAAATACAGTGCCATGAAATAGATTGATATAGTAAATAGTCTGTTGGGAACAAATCTCATTAAATGTTTATAGTGTGGAAATGTACCATGAAGCTTACCCAAAAATCTAGTATCTCGATGTTTTGCAATATCATTCTTCCCTTGCCAGTGCTGGCAGTGTGAAAGTTATTACAGATTTATAGGTGAGAAAACCACCAGTAAAATTAGAGCAGCTAACTCTTAAATCAGTAGATTCTCAAGAATTCCTCTGACAGGCTCTGTATAACTACCATGTCATTCATAAATAAACACAAAATTGTAATGTTACAAATTTGATTGCCTATTAAGATCTGTGTTAAAAGAGCGTGTGGGTGCAGGTTATCTAATGCCATTCACTGGTCTTGCATCTTCTGAATGTAAAGACATTTCTCACAAAATGATACAAGTCTTGCATGCCTGACTGTCAGCGTATTCATCTGATATGACCATGACTATCTAGCAGAGCAATTACATATGAGATGTCAAAATACTGTAAATCAGTCCAAATTGTCAGGAAATATAACCAGGTTTCTGGATACCCATCATACCTCTTTCTAATGGATCAGAAGACCAATGAGGGAGAAAATAGGGATCTAATAATTCTGTTTTAAATGCTCACTTATGTTTAAGAACTCAGGTAGTTAACCACTTTTTAGCCCTGTTAAAGCAAAACTACGTGTTGCATATCTGATGTCTTCTGAGTGGTTGGAAATTGGATCGTCTGTTCTGCGTTGATGCACTGATCATAAATATTTGATGAAATTGCTTGAAGAATTTAATCTGTGGGCAAAATCTTAAGTAATATTTTCCTGTTTATTATTGCCTAGATTTTTTTTTATTTAGAGCTGAACTGTAGTTGCTTTTTTTTGCCAGTGCAATTTGTCCATCTTTGCATGAACTTTCTACAAACTGTCTCCTAAAGGAAGGCATTTCTACTCCCGTTTTATCCGAGATTTGAAGGCAGTAATTTTGCTAGCTAAACTGCTAATTGGCTTGTAGCCTTTAAGTGTGTTTAATCTTCCACTATCAATGAAGCTGTTTCTTTCTGTAGTAACACTTAAATATTCTACTTGGCAGGTGTGTTTTACATTATGATGGACATTGTATGTATAGCCTAGTGTTAAGGGTGCTTACTTGAGATACAGGAGTGCAACAGTGAAGTTACTGCTCCAGTGAATAATGACCAAGTGGCAGAACTCCAGCAGAGGTGAAGTACCACAGAACACTTCGCTGTTAAGAACTGTAATGTGAATGAGGGAGACAAGAGTTTCAAATCTCTAACACAAATAAACCTGTCTTCCATGTCAGAAATTATTGTTCTGACCTTTGGATACTTCCCTTGTCATTCTTAGAAGATCACTGTGGATGAGTCTTTCATGTATAAGATTAGTTTGAAATTATCTATTGGGTGTAAGTTAATTATATATATTTTTAAAGGTAAATATTTAAACATTAATGACTAGTTTTATGCAGTTTTCCAAATCTGTATTAATATCCTAATTATTAAAGTCAAAGCTTTTTCATTTTTAAAATGCTGTGTCTTTGGATATAGCCAAAGTAACAAAGACGTAGATAATGCAGTCATTAAACACTTGTTGTGCAGGAAAACACAGTTCCTACTGCTGAGAACTATGTTGATTTTGCTTTTAAAGTTATGCATGCTTACTTTGTCGCATGAGAGGTGACAGCTGAAAGGGGTTAATTTCCCCTGCATTTCAGAGTCCTTAATGGCAATTCTTACCACTTCTTTACAATTTCCTTTACTGCATTTCCCTAATTTCCTGCAATGCATATTGTCTTTGAGACATGTAGTAACTTAGCCTGCCTCCAGGTAAATTGGGTGCAGTTTTCCTTTGCATTCTGCCATAATCTTACTTTTGTAAGAAAGCTCAGCAAAGAGAAGAAATAAGGAAAAAAATGGATGCCCTATACTAATATTCTCAACGTGTCTCTAAGTTATCCTTGTGAAGAAGTGGTATCTTACTGCCTTCACCCTTCCAGAAAAGTGTCTTCAGGTATGTTTCCTTCCTTCTGTGGAAAGAGCTATTATAGAAAAGGACACGGGAGTCTTAATGTTGTAATTGTAGTAGGAAACTTCTGATGGCAACGTTAAGAGTTGGATTACTGTGTCTATCAGGCCTAGATCTAGGTATTGGCAATTAAAAAGTTGCCTGCAAAAGCAAAATGGCATCCTGTGCTGTTGCCTGGGAGAGCCAGTCTGGCTCCGTCCGCTGCCAGCAAGAAGTTAGAGTATATGGAGATATTTCAGAGTAGAAGAGCAAGCCACCTTCATTCTGTCCAGGCCCTCTTTCTTCTTTTTGGATTTTAGCCTTCACAGTAGGATCTGCCAGGGCCTGGCAAAATTTCAGCTTTTCTTCTCTCTTTCTCAGAGAGGGCAAATGTTGGATTTTTTTTGTAACTACCGAGTAGTTCTTAACTGGCTCCAACTACTCTACTTCTGCAAAAGAGGATGAAAGCAGTGGACTGCCTATTTCCTTTGCTCTGTCCTTGCTAGTGGGCAAATTATGGTTCCATCGCAGTTTGGCTTTGGTTCCAAAGTTGCATGCGAGATTAATGTTTCCATGATCAACATATTTTTCACATCTTTCAATTAGGAAATAATTAAGAGATATAAATAGGGTTAATATGTTGTTTTATGGATATACAAATAGCTGTGGGTTACATATTCAAAATATTTAAACTCTTTCCCTCCTGCTTGCATATAAACTCCTTTGCAGTATATTATATGTATCTGGATAGGTGAACATTGGTTTGAGAAAATCCAGGAGTTTGGAAATAGTTTAACTTAATCTAAGGTTGCATCTGCTGGATGCACATAAACACCTGACATATACCCATAAACCATTCTAATGGTCTACCCTGTCACTTGCTGAAACAAGTCCATAAACTTAGGTTTAGACTTTTTATAGTCTCTCAGAATAGACAACAGAAAATTGCACTAGTGGTAGCACTGGCTTGAGTTTTTGTGATAGTTAGCAGTGGTATGAAAAACCCAAAATTCAGCAAAGAAAATGTGGAGACAGACAGAAATTCGCTAGTACCTTTTCTTTCTAGTCATTATCTGTGGAGATTTGAGGACTAGACTTCATGTAGTCCCAGTTTCTGGTACAAAGCATAACATAATACTGGAACTTTAGGCCCCAAAAGGTCTCACAGAGGTTATTTAAGAAGGTTCATTGTCCACTGATTTTGTGTATGTAAATAGGTAGTAAGTATAGGGCTGAAGTGCCCTGAGAGTACTTAAATAACTAGAATGCTGTCAAAGTCTTTTAAATTTAAGGACTTCAGGGCAATGAAACAGTAGTGGAGGTGAAATCTACATTGATCCTGGAATTTGGGAAATACAAGCTTCCATTTGAACGACACAGTAATGCAGAAAGAACCTGCAGTGGTTTCCTTTGGAACTATTCAGATTATGAAGTCTGATTTTTTTCTTTAGTTTTGCTGGAGAATCTCCTAGCTGCCCCAAAACAATTCGTGTATATTTCAGAAAAGATGGGAGGATTGAACACATAACAAAATCTTCTTTTCCCTAAATCATACCTAATGTGTAAGAGAATGTCAATAGTAACCAGCAAGAAAATTTCACGGTGGCTGAAGTCCCCTTTCCTACCTGTTTAAGCCTTTATCTTATGGTGTTGTAATAGAACATTTTCACTACTCTTAGAATTGCCTAAGCTAGACAGTACCTGAAATTGTGATATTAAATCTAAATTGAAAAAATAATTAAAATTCTCCAGCTTAAAAGAAGTCCAACACATACTGGATAAGCACAGGTAAGTTCTGATTTACCTGGCCTAAATTCTGCTTAAGGGTATATGGCATAATTTTCTTGTTTAATATTTCTTCTGAAAGCTTGGAACCAAATATGGATGTAACAGGTGAATGGTTTTATGTGGAATATAGATTTGGTGATCTGGACCATAATGACACTGTTTCATATGTTCAGTTAGATTAAAAATTACTAGTTTGAATTTCTTTAAATGCTGAAGCTCGAATATACTTACTTTCACATTTCACGAAAATATCATCTCTCCTTTTCTTTCGCTTTAGAATGTTTGCTTGTCACACAAATGTAATTAATTTTATCATGCCAAAACAGTTGTCTCCTTTTGTTTACCCTAGCGAGTGAAAAGCAAAAGGATGCTTATATCTATGTCCTTTGTAAAAACAGTTGTTGAACAAAAGCTGCTATTTTGATCTTTGCCCATATTCAGTCTGTTAAAGGTAGCAGCAGTGACTTTCTGCCCCAGTGTGGGATTGTATTAGACTAAAAATCGGTAGAACTAGACTGCTCATGTAATCTGCTTTAACGTTCTCAGCTGTGAGCTAGCACCGCTGTTTTTGTGTTAAATCCAGATGTCTTCCTGATCTCCAAAAGTCTAAATTTTGGAGGTGTTGAACCCCCCTTTCGAACAAAGCTGAGACTCTGGTCTGAGATACTTAAATAAAACATAGAATATTACTGAGTAGTAAACTCGTACACTGTGTGATAATTGTACATAGACATTACAAGCTTAGTATAAGATACAAGACAGGCCCACTGTATGGGAGGATAAGGAAGACAGAAGACCCTCAATAAGTGTAGACAGACAGGAAAGAGTTTGAAATAAGAAACACTTTTTTTACAACTGCAGTGACAAAACTCGAAGAGGAGAAACAATGCAGGCGAAGAACATGGGAAGATGGCATGTAGTTGCTTGTTTTAAGACATACCTTCTGTATGGCCATGAACCTGGCAGTCTGGGCCTCAGTTCTTTGCTTTTAAAATGAGGTTGATAGCTTTTCGTTGTGAAGTAGGGTGTTGTGAAGATTGATAGACCAAATGGATGCTGCAGTGATAAGAATGCATGCATGGTTATGAGGGTAGACTGGTGTTTCTGTTTCCAGCAGTGAAATGCCTTGTAGAAGAAGAAATGCCAGATACAGGTGTAGAAGAGGATGAAAATCTTGAATCTTATGCAGCAAAATTAGGAAACAGAGGAAGAACTCAGAGACAAGGCAGTTGTAGTCAGAAGACATCAACAGGGCCTGCAGGTAGATGTGATCTTGTTCTACTTGTTCTGTGAGCTGTTTAGGTGTGAACCAGCTCCGGCTGGAAAGCTCTGTTTCCGTCTTAACACTGGGTCCGGGCCAGTAGGATTTGATAACGTGGATATTGGCTTAGAACTAGTGAGATCTGAATGGCAGAGAGAACTTGGCTTTGTCTGCAAATGACCTGTATGCATAACCCCAGTAGGGAAAACAGAATCTGACATGGCCAAAAGTATTTTGGATACTGCAGGGGGAAAGGGCTAGTTGCGTCTAGAAAGCATAATGTCACTGTAATTCATGCCAGTAAAAAATAAAGCAGCAACTTAATTGGGCTGACTTTTCTTACCTGTGCTCCTCATGTTTTCCAGAATTTAATTATCCTGGATCCTCTTGTAGTGAATGAAGAGAAAATAAGGCCATCACTAGAGAAACGTCTGGAAGCTATTATCAGTGGAGCGGCTTTGCTAGCTGATTCTTCCTGCACACGCGATTTTCATCGAGAACGTATAATTGCCGAATGCAATGCTATCCGCCAAGCTCTCCAAGACCTGCTTTCTGAATACATAAACAATGTAAGTAACCGGACTTTTTTCCATTTTTTAATGTCTGTCTCAAAGTCTATTTCAGCGTATATTAGAATTTAACCTATAATTAGTGTAAATTAGAATTTAACCTATATTTCTCAACATGCTCTTTAAAGATTGAAAGGAACACTTTTCTACATAAATCTAAGCAAAAGCTAAATATGGAGCTCCAAAAATAGTAAGTATTGTATTATATCATACAGTCTGTGGAAAATGTGTATTACAGATACAATGTACTCATGTTGAAGTTACTTTATGCTTATTGTGAACTGTCACTGGTAAAGAACAGACATAATCCTTCATATGCTAGTGACAAGAGTTTCTTTGCAATTTCCTTACCCAGTTCCCTTTTAAAAATTGAGGACCAAAGCTTTAAAATGTAATCTCAATTCCTGTAGAATGCAACAATTTAAATAACAATTTTTTTAATACGTAAATAATCTGTTAGTATAATTTTTAAAGTAGAGTATTCACACTACTACACTTGATCTGTGTAAGAGCACCAAGTTATAAGTGTAGAAGTGACTTGATTGCTAAATTAGAAAGCCAGGACTGTTTGGTAAATCCAGACATCTGGTTGTCTGGCATGCTTATAAGCCAATTAATCTGTGAATTTTTGAAAAGGAATATAGCTTCATTGTGTTTTAAAAATAACTATTAGATTTAAAGAATAGATTTGGCACTTCTTACATCTGGCAATTAAATGATAAAACAGTGGAGACTCGGATACTAGTAATACGGATACACAGTGTTAATATCATGCGTTTCCTCTGGAAACATTTTCTGTAGGCATACTGTTCTTATCTAAAGATACTTCAAGATGATTCATCAAGCACATTGACAGGATAATTGTATGATACAGCTATTTGTTCCTTTTTTTGGAAGGTGAAATTCCTTTCTATTCTGTAAGTCATAGTAGTTAACCCAGTCCAAAGCTGTTCTAATAAGAATGTTTTCTTTGTTTTGTCCTATTGTCATTGGGATAATGAAGTCTAGGGACTAAGATAATCTATGCATATCATATCTTTTTTCATTTCACAGATATTTTACTTGTTGATATTTTCTTTTTATTCAGAAGGTGAAGGGCAGGTGGGATTTACAGCTGATTTATTTCACTTTCTGTGAATTCAAGTTGCTCTTTCAGTCCCCGTACTAGATAAAGATGCTTTCATATTTTTGCTCAAAATTTACCTGCAGTTTCTGTTGAATGGAACATAATCCTTAAACCTCTCTGGTGGTGCTTTACACATGGGTTAGCTATGTGAGATTTCTTTAGCTCTGGTTAGCTTGGAATGTTAGTCTTTGATACCTTCTTGTTGCAGATGTCTGTTACGATATCTATTCTAGGGTGGATCAGGTTTGCTATTAAGTGTCTGAAAGCTTAATAAGGGAAGGCATCAGCCTGTAGTAGCCAGAGTGTGTGGGAGGGTGCAGATGTGGTGTACAGCAACCCATATTAGTCTAAAAGACCACTGTGGGTTTCTCGCAAGAACCCTTTAGGGGAATTCTTTGTCTTGCAGGAGTAAAACTACGTGATTGTAAGTCAAATGGTCTTAAATTCTTGGACTCTTGAAACAAAATTGTGATTATCTTTTCTATTTCAGAAATACTCATGGGTTTGGGGTTACATAATGCAGACTAAGGGCAAAAGAAGAATACATAACTGTCATGGTTTAACCCCAGCCGGCAACTAAGCACCACACAGCCACTTGCTCATTCCACCCCAGTAGGATGGAGGAGAGAATCAGAAGAGTAAACGTGAGAAAATTCATGGGTTGAGATAAAGACAGTTTAATAGGTAAAGCAAAAGCCATGCAAGCAAAGTGAAACAAGGAATTAGTTCACTACTTCCCATCAGCAGGCAGGTGTTCAGCCATCTCCAGGAAAGTAGGGCTCCATCAGACATAATGGTTACTTGGGAAGACAAACACCATCTCTCTGAATGTGTCCCCGCCTTTTCCTTCTTCCCCCAGCTTTATATGCTGAGCACGATGTCATATGGTATGGAATAGCCCTTTGGCCAGTTGGGGTCAGCTGTCCTGGCTGTGTCTCCTCATGACTTCTTGTGCACCCCTAGCCTACTCACTGGTGCAGTGGTGTGAGGAGCAGAAAAGGCCTTGACTCTGTGTAAGCACGGCTCAGCAATGATGAAAACATCCCTGTGTTATCAACGCTGTTTCTAGCACAACTCCAAAACATAGCGCCATGCTAGCTACTCGGAAGAAAATTAACTCTCCCCCAGCCCAAACCAGCGCAATAACACACTCCACTGACTTGAGAAGGTCAGGAAGCAGCTATTTAAATATGGCAAAAAGGGAAAGTGTCACATAATTTGCTGCAGAATACAGTGTCTGCACAAGGTGGCAAAGATGAGGAGGGAAGCAAAAAGAAAAAAATAGAAAAGATTTAAAGGTATGAAGTGTTACACTAGGGTTAAATGACAGGAGTGGATTTAAAGTTTTTAGTTTCTTTTAGTGTTCTTGATCTGCTTATACAATTAATATTGATCTCAATGGAAAAACTCTCACCAAGGATAGTTTATGGCTATTACTGAGACTGGATTAAATAAGTTTTTCGATGAGAAGATTTTCAGGTGTCAGTTACTTTATTTCACAACTCTAACTCACTGAAGAATAGAGAATAGATCCAAGAGACAGTGCTGATTTATCACTGTCTTCTGGGCTCTTCTGTTAATAATTTCAATAAGGTAGGACTGTGAATTGAATGAGCTATAAAAATTATGCCAGCGATTTTTTATCATAGTACAGTTTAAGGACTAGGTTGTGATTCCCTTCCTCTCCTTGGGAACACTGTTGTACTCCCCAAGCAATCACACTGTCTGTGTAACACTTCACGGGAGTCTGCGTGTATGTTCTCGAGGTGTATTTGTGCCCTGTGCCCAGAGTGAGGCTCAGAGGCTCTGTACCACAGCTCATACATGAGACTGGAAAGTTTTCCTTGCCCACTATCCACAAAGGGCATGCTTTTGCTCCTGTCTTCATCCTGATGGTGCATGGTTCAAAAAACATAGTGTACCCACTGTCATTTCAGTTCTTTTCAATCACTGTCATGAGTTGTAGTAGTCAGCTGCTTGGAAGATTTTCTTCTGGATATGTGTCTGTCATTTCTTGCTGTATTGGTTTGATTACTTATCTTAAGGCTTCTTTCTATCTGGGCATTGCTAGTGGGAGCTGCATTGCCTCAGAGACACCACACATAGTAAGTGCCACCTTCACAAATCCTTCTGTAGCAGCTGGTTTGCCAGGAAGCTATACATCCAGTGTATATGTAAAGCCCCTGGGTCTGGTGCGGACGGTGGATGTGGCCTGCCTGGTAAGTGTTTAGCTTTAACAGGATCATGGCCAAGGACTTGAGTGCCTAAGTTCTGTCTAAGTTCTGCATCATCTGTTTTTTTGAAACTAGCCCTCAGCATCTAAACAAATGTACAGGAACTTATGATTTAGCCCTAACTATTTGAAACAGTATAAGGAATATAGCTTTTGTGGTTCCTAAATTTTTTTTGGGGGGGGGGGGTATGCGGGTTTTTTTGTTTGTTTGTTTTTTCTTCAATTATTCCAAGTCTTTAATAAGCCTTAAGGACATCAAGTGAAATCAAGGGCCTATTGGTGTCAGTGATAAAACTTAGAGTTTTTACTGCAAACTCGGAGAAACATCTTTTCAGCAGATACTGCCTTTTATAGAAGTGGCTGTTTTTCACAGAGACTATTTCACAGTGAGGTGATGCAATGGAAAGTTAAGCAAAATATTTGCTACACTAATAAAGACCCACTACGTCTCCAAGAAGCTTTTAAATTTTTATTTTCACAAAGTAATTCAGACATATAGTAAATTGCAAATATATTTATAATTCTTCTGAAAGGCAGCAATTTTCTTCTGATATTTTGGAATTATTTGTGTACTATTGTTATCCTTTCTGAATTTTACTTGTAGACATATATTGTTAAGGGATACATTTGCATTTCAGGACATCAAAGAACAGGAATTACCACTGTGAATTTGGATAGCTTATTAATGGCAGAATCATACTATGGTGTGTGGATAACAGTGTATCCATAGGAGCAATCATTTTGTTCTAGTAATAAGCACTTGCATTTTCCTAATGACAAGCTCTTGTCTTGTCTCTGCTCATCCTTTAAAATGAAAAGTTATTGAACACATTGGAGTGCAGCAATACTAACTCTCCATGTTTCTTGAGTTCTCTCTCTGCTTTTACTCCCAGTCACAATAGAGATATGCACCTACCTGGGTGATCAAAAGGGATAATAGAGTTGTGATTGAGTGTGGGTTAAAGTGGCTGTTGTGAGCAGCAATTAGGATGATTGCAGGCACTGCTTTCTCTGCCTTCACCAAATAGGGAGGATATGTCTGAATAACTATTCTGCATCTGCCTGTGGGTTTGAATAAAGATCACTGCCTAGATTGTTCAGACAAGCCTGAAAAAGAAGGTTGGTAAAAAAAGGTCAGATATACTGTTGCTGCTTTCTTGAATTAAAGTTCCTTTACTTTTGGTATGTTGTTTCATGATATTTGAGTTTTATTAGTTTCTTAGCTTATTCTGGATATTGGTTGGATATGTGTATGTATATGTATATGCACACACGCTGCTATGCATGCTGGATCAGTATACTTCATGCCCTTTCTGATAGTTTGTGATTTTTTTCTTTCTTGTTGTGTATTTCAAAAACTTCTGTTTCTTAACGGATTTTATGTTAAAATTACCTGTGGTTTGGGGTCAAATAATGTCAGGAAAATAGTTTGCATTTTCATTGTCATTTTCAAAGTTTTTGCATGTTTCAAGACTTCTATTTTTAAAAACAGTTTCAACGGAAAATCTGAAACATTGAGATTTGAAAATACATTTATAAAAACAATATTCTTTTGTTCTTTTTAAATACCTCAGCCAACTTGATACAGATTTGAAAAATGCGTCAGTGCCACAGAAGAATTTCTCGTGTTAAAAATATTTCACAGAATATTTCACACCCAATTCACAGAAGTGTGTGACTGTGCAAACTAGCAGTAATTTAACCTGCAGTTCTGGATGTCCCTGTGCTACCTGCGCCTCAGGTGATGGCAGCTGCTGCCACTTGCTGTACCACAGGAAGTGCCATGTGTGTGGCACTGCTATACTGAGTGTGGCATGGTGCAGAGCCAAGCCATCCCTTCTCATGCCAGCGATGGTTTCAGTCTCTTAATGAGACATTTAAGAAAATGGGAGGAGACTAATGGTACATTTACCTTGGGGCCAGATCAGGAAGTGGACTGAAGTTGACCACATTGTACTTATTTATATTGCATATCTAGGGTATTGATAATCAAGTCCTGACCATCCATGTAGCCTAAGGTTAGGCTATGCTGAGGCTGACTATAAATCTCCCCTGCTTTGTGGCAGACAGCATGGGGCCACTCCAGGAATGATGCTGCAAGGGAGATGAAATAGTTAGTGGCAGATAGTAAAGCGCCTGTATTACATGAACAGCATACTTGAATCTCATAGGGGCATGCAGCTGCTGGAGCTTTATCTCTGTGGGTTCCCTGGAAGTTCTTTGAAGCCTGTTGCTTCACCGTAGGTTTGTGTCCACAACTTTTGGATATGAGACTTGTTTGGATTTGAGACATATTTGGATCTGAACACATAAACGGAAATGCTGTGAGGCTAAGACTAGGAGCTAGGATCCCTGAAAGTAGGGCAACACCTGAGACAGGGAGCGAGCTGGACTGTGCTGAGCCCTCTAAGAGAAAGGTATGCAGTACAGAGCCCTCTGTAGCCATGGGGAAGGTCCAACGGCGGGAGGGATGATAACAGTGGATAGCTGCGACTTGTGCAGTTGCGTCTCTCTAGATTTTAAAGTGTAATTGTTCACTTACTGGAATCTGAGCATTGGATATTGCCAATGCCAACAAAAACCAGAAAATGGGTGGAAGACCAGGAGTCTTTATTGATGGCATGGTTCTGGGCCTTACTCTTTGTCTCAACTCATAAATTTGAGTGCTGTGGAAGTGGCAATGCCTTGCTTTACCCCTGTATTGAGTATTCTTCAACAACAGCTCAAGGTCTGACCCACTGTCTCTATGTAGACACTGCCCCTGATTGATAACGTTTTGTGTAGTATTTTATTGCCATTCTTACTCTTTTAGAGTGGAAGGATATATAGATACCTCAAACTTCACGTTGCTTGTACTTCATGGTTTCCTGATGAAGACTTTTACCGCTTCCCTGGATGGAGGCAAGACAAGACGCTTTGGTTTATCATCACAGTGGTGCAGTGTATCTTGCATTTAAGCTACTTAATCTTGCTCTGAGCAGTGGATTTTTCATTTCAGTGCTCAGGGGGAACATTTTTGGTAGTTCTGGAAATTGCAAAAATTCCTCCAGAAGAGTTATTTCAGATTGAAGAAAATATTTTGTTCAGCTTAAAAAGGGAATGTTACATAGTTTTAATTTAAAGAATTGCCTGGTCATCTTTGTTAGGTATTTGCATCTCTTGGGGCTATTTTACCTTAATTATCTGTGTGCTACAGCTGCAGGAAAATGGATACTGATGGTTAATAATATGTATATGAAAAGACTGATGCTCCATAAATAAGAAACTAGGGCACAAAATGGTATCTCTAACCAGAGAAAATTCATATTGCACGACTCAAATAAACGAACTTGTGAAAAAGCTCCAGACACTTTTCGTATCTGCTACAGCTCTTTATTGTAAAGTTTATGTTCTCCGTTCACATAAGTGTTCACCTAACCTGTTCATGTCAGATGGACTTCAGAGAACATAGGCTATTTCAGAAAACATAGTGTTTGCTGCTTTTTAAGTTTCATTAAATTGGGGCTAATTTGCATTTTGTGTTGGAGTGGGGACATAGTGAGCAGTCTAGTATGAATATTTTTTAATAGAATGCTGAAAATGTTTTTGGAATGTATAATTGCCTTCATGAATACATTTTTCATGACTTAAAAACTTAAACCTTCTCATCTCAGTACCTGCCAGCTAGTGTTTGGTCTTCTATAGAAACTGCTATGGTGATGTGTGTTAAAATTTTGTCGTAAGAGATCTTGCCAGATACGAAAAGTATTCCAACCAGTCCAGATCATATATTGATATATGTCTAAATATGCATATTTTACCATTTTCACAGTTTGTCCATTTTTGTTGTTGTTGATGGTGAAACTGCTGGAAGGACATTACCAGCTCTGCTAAGGCGTGTGCATCTTTTTACAGAGCTCCAAAATGTGGTTTAATTGTAGCTTCTAGTGAAATTGTCTGTGTGGCTACATGATATCATGAATCTGTAAAACTGACAATTCAGCTCATTAATTGAAGAATGTAAGAGCTATGACTGAAGAAATGCATTTTCATATACGGCTTTGTACCTTTACCTTTTTAGGTTGATGTGTCTCTAACTTTCTCCATATAATGAAAAAGATTCCAAACAATCGTATATGACACAGCTGAAGATTACAGCATCTCTTCAGAGTAATGTTAAATATGTAATTTGTTCAATAATATACTTTAGTATCAGATGCTCCAAATTGCTGCCAGTGACATCTAGGGAGCTAAGAATAGGGGACTGTGTGACTTTCCCTTCTTGGTTACTTCCACTTTCTTTCACTAATACATATCTTGAATTGTATTGCTCTCTGGTTGAAGAACTGAGCCCAAATTTGGCAGACTAGACTAACCAGGGAATTTGAAAAAATCCTTGTTAAAGTCTTCAAGAACAGAATAGCTGTTGGGTTATTCATGCAAGTGGTTGAACTATCTGACTTCCTGAATTCCTTTCTTCTGTATTTCTATATTGGAACATGAACAAACAGAGCTTGTATTTCTGTCTTTTTGTAAAAAGAATGGATTCAAATGTTCTTACTTTACTGTTCTCTTCCTATTCAAACATTTAAAAAAACCCTGCTGTTCCAGAGAAGTTCGGAAGTCAGGTAAAGCAAAATATAAACTACAAAAATTTCAATGTGTGATGTGTGGGTGGAAAATGTCACTCAGATTTTTCTTACTCAGGGCTTTTTAATGAATTTATTGAGTATTATTTTTTCAGAAAAAATATTTATTCTGGTAAAATTGGTATGCCTATATGGCATATTATGTTGGCATTTATGCAGGAAAACATGTAGTTTTCATAATTCTGTTGTTGACATTGGCCGAGTACTTAGTTCAGTTGACTTTGAACAATCCTATAGTGGTTTTTTTCACATTTTGTATACAGTATGTGTAATTGAAAATTATTGTTCTAAATGTTAACTTTTGTCAAACATTTCATTTTATAGGGAAATCAGATATGAACTGTTCCTGAAGAAGATTTTTAGTGTGCTTAAAAGACAAAAGTAGTCTAGTGAATTCCCCAAATAGATGTACAGTTGAAAAATAAGCTTCAGTTAAATTTACCTGATTATAGATGGTCTTACAGAATTTGCAATAAACTGGGATCTATGCACGTGAGCTAGAGAAAGATAATGAAAGATTTTCTATTCTTAAGCCCTGTTTTTCATTTAACGGTTCTGAGCCAAGCTATTTCAGGATTAATCGGATCTTAACTTAAGGCTTGCATTGAAGTAATGTAGCGTGATGAGCGACTCATGGCTCTGTAGAGGATGATTCAGTACAATAATCAGTAATTTGTATTTGGTATACCTGACAGGACTGGAAATATATTGGCCTGCTGAAGACTAATTTTTTCTCAGGGAACCTTCAATAAAGTAGTGTTTTCTCTCTCCAAGATGATATAAATTCTCGATTATGGCAATAAACAAGCATTACAAATAAATATTAAAGTATTTGTTAACTCAAAATCTACCTAGCTGTTTAATTTACAAGATTTTTTTTATAGTTTATGGAAAATTGTTGTCCTTACATGAGGTTTTTCTTGACCAGTTTCTGTTTTCTGGAGGATGTTAAAGACTGATCATTTTTCTAAATGTTAGTATGCCATTTCTAGAACACTCCTGAAGTTTAGTGTTTCAGAATGCATTTATCTTGGTTTTTATCCTATGTATAGGACAGCTGTTTTGCGTTGTCCAAATAAATTTCTAGATTGTATTCTGTTTCAGATTAAAAGGTATTTACTTCTGGTTTATGTAACAATTCTTATTAAAAAGATCAGTCATTGACACTTTAGGGAACTTTTTATAGAATATTGATATTGCAGACAAATGAAGACCAAATCCAACATTTTAACAAAAGGATACTTTTTTTCTAAACAAATACAAAACGTCTTAAATTCTTCTCTTAAAAATCCTTAATCGCTTAGTATGTAACCTACACTACCCCAAATATCTCTGTGCAATCTTTAAACACATGTTCAGTGTTATAGCACGCTGGATGTTGTTTAACTTGACTTTTGTCAGACTTCTGACACTATCTCCCATAACACAAACTGGTGAAGTATGGACTAGATAAGTTGACAGCGAAGTGGGCTGAAAACTAGCTGAAGTGCTGTGCTCAGAGAGTTGGGATCAGCAGCACAGAGTCCAGCTGAAGGCCAGTAGCTAGTGGTATACCCCTGGAGTCAATACTGGGTCCAGTACTGCTTAACCCACTAGTGCCCTGGATGATGGGAGAGTGCACTGCTGGCAAGCTTGCAGATAGTACAGAACTGGGAGGAATGGCTGATGCACCAGCTGGTTGTGCTGCCCTTTAGAGGGACCTCAGTAGGCAGGAGAAAAGGGCTGATAAGGAAACTCATGAAGTTCAACAAAGGGAAAGGCCAAACCCTACACCAAGTTGGCCATGAGCCACCAGTGTGCTCTTGCAGCAAAGGCCAACAGCCTCCTGGGCTCTGTTAGGAAGAGCAGGTCAAGGGGGTGATCCTTCACCCTTACTGAGTTCTGCTGAGACGCATCTGGGGTGCTGTGTCCAGTGCTGGGCTCTCCAGTACAAAGGTGATGTGGCTGTACTAGATAGAGTCCAGTTGGAGGGCTGTGAAGCTGGTTAAGGATTTGGAGCATTGACCAAATGCTCCAAAGGAGAGGCTGAGAGACCTGGAATTGTTCAGCCTGGAGAAGAGAAGGCTCCAGTGGGATCTTATCAGTGTGTAGAAGTATCTGATGGGAAGGAGTAAAGAACACATAGCTAGACATGTCTGAGGGGTTCCAGGTGACAGGACAAGAGGCAATGGGCACAAACTGAAATACAGGAAATTGCATTTAAATAAGAACCCTTTTTTTCTGTGAGGGTGGTTGGACACTGGAGCAGGTTTCCCAGAGAGGTTGTGGAGTTCCCATCCAAAACTGAAACAAACATGTCTGTAGTTGGCCATGGGTTGGACTGGATGATCTCCAGATGTCCCTGATGACTTCAGTATGTGGATTCTGTGATTCTAAATATTTGAATAAGTTCCAAAGTCTGTGCAACTTCCTGGATGTCCCTGCCAGTTTCTTTTAATGTAAAGTAAATATCATTATTGGAAGATAATGGAAGATAAAAAGATACTCTGGTAATGAGTGTAGGACAAGAAATTCCATAGAGTAAAGTAGTTAAAAAGAAATTCCTTTAATTTGAATAATGTCTGGCAATCTTGAGGTGGTGAAAGGGAGAGTAGTTATGAAGTTAAGTTATGTACTAGTTAATCCTTTATATAAAACAAAGGTTAGAATGATACCTTGAATTCCTTGTAGAAATCATTTGGGAAGTGGTTGATTAAAGGCTCTCCCTATGAATTTCATCAGCCAGAGTGTTGAGGTGTACTGCATGCCTAAAAACAAATGCTTTTTCTTGTAATTACTCAGATTTAAGATAGTTGCACTCCAAGAACCTATGAGATGCTGCAGTTCTGAATTTATAGAACCAGAGGTGACTTCTCTTTGATAGAAATTGTTGTATCTGCATAGTTCTCAACCGGCTTTTCAACTTAATTGCTTGCCTAACTTCTATTGATCTTTTTTATGAGGAAGGAAAAATGGAGTTTTCTGTGAAATAGCTTATGATCTCTTTTGATGAAATCAGTACTGTATTGTAAATCTATTGCATAAAAAATTCTAATGCTTTGCCTTTACTGTTCAGCCAGATCTTAAAACAGTGATTTTAAAAGAGATATGGGGACCTGAGGATCTAAATCCAAACCCACATTTCTGATTTCTTTCTGAAAAGAAAATCAAAACATGGCTTAAAGAACAAAACCAGATCTTTGTCTGTGGTCATAAACAGCATTTATTGGCAATTCCTTTTTATTTTAACTTTGAATCCATTTCAGTGGATTCATTTCCAGTTGTTATTTCTCTGTCTGATGGCTACTCTTCTTTTTCTTAATTAATTAAAAATAAAAAGGAAGAATATTCTTTTGTATCACTGCATTTGTGACCAATGTGTATGAGCAGAAGGCTGGAAAAGTAAGCAATGAAACCAACTCCCACCATCGTATTAATTAAAAAAAAAAAAAGTCCTTTCAAGATCAGCTTTTCTCAAGAATTGCTTCTCACAGTTGTTTTGTAGGCCTTTGTTGCCAATTGGCACATTTTCTTTCTGTTTGAGTATGTGAAGAAAATAAATGTCTCAAATCAGACAGCTGTAATGCTTAGTAGAATATATTAAATAAAGTAAATTATTCTAATTACTCTATTCACTGGAAAATCCTTGCTATCTTAGGATATTCTAATTATTTTTAACCATTGTTTCATTATCAGTAGCAAAAATTACAGAGAATTTATACAAAGATGGAAAGAAAGGATAAACCAGCTACCTAACTAGGGGCTGTACTCGGGAGTAATCTAGGATTATCTTTTCTATCACGTAACAATGTTTCTAATTTTTTCAAAACCTTAATATTGTATAGGAGGAATGATCAGTCTGTAAAAGGAGATAACTGGTAAAGGAATCCCTCCCTTCATTCTCTTATTGAATAGATTTAGCTCTTTGCAGAAGAAATGAAGAATAATAATCAATTTGAATTCCACGTAAACAGGAGAAAATAAGAAATATAATAACTACATACACCCTGGATGCAGTCAATGGAAAACACGACTGGACCCCAAGGTAAATGTCTTCTCTGGAAACTTAATGAGTACTTTTTTCTTCATAATACAGCAAGAGCGCACTGTATTATTAACGTGTCTTTACTAACTGTGCACCTGCACAAATGGACGTGAGAGAGCATTTGCACACAAGCAAGAACCATTTTGATTTGGCAATGATGTTTCCAGTCTACTGATTGGAATAATAAGGAAAAGAAGTAGATGAAAACTTTGCAAACTTCCAGTAGAAAGTGTGAACTAAATGAAACAAAAAAAAATATGACTAAGTAAAGGAATAATGAAATGCTGTGCAACAGCTTGTAGCCATTTTTTAAGGAGGCGAGTTCATAATGACATTTTTGGTCCTTGCTACAGCTGGCGAGGAAAGGGAGTTTTTATTTCTTGGCTTCAAAGTTATTGGCAAACTTTGTTTCTAATTTGAAAAAGAGGCCTACTAATCTTCTGGATTCTGCCAGCCACCTCCTGTGTTCAACTGTGCACACATTAAAGCAAGATGAAATACACTGTGATGCCTTACACATTGGCTAACATTGCCAACAGTATTATCAGTTTTATACCTGTCCGCTCCTGAACAGCTGTGGACCAGCTGACCAGATTGTTGAGAGGAGAGATGAAGTATTATTTAGATCCCAATGGGAAACCAGGGTGTTGTTGCATATGAGTGAGTGTGCGAAATCTGAATAAGCCCCCGGTAAGGCTGGCAGGTTCTTAGGCTGTCTGGCTCCTTAGTTATTGTGATCCCCAGAACACCTGATTTCTGAGCGGTAAGAACAGAATTTTTGTAGAGCAAGACTGCTCAGGGACTAGTACCTCCAAGTTCCTCCCAGAACAGACTGGGAGCAGTGGATCTGAAACTTTCAGATTTCGGTTCCAAGGCCATCTTGCAGAGCTGGCAGGGCATGTGCCTGTGTTTTGTCAGAAGATCAGTTGTGCTTGCTCTGTTTCCGTGGAATATTCTGCTTTTGATCAACTGGCAAAATTCAATAGAAGAAAGATTCCTCTGGAGAACTTCCAGTCAGGTGTATTCCTGATTTCTGTTGTTGTTGTGCTTCAATTCTTGCTATGTTTGTTTTCCAGTTAGTCTGTAGCATTGTCAATGTTATTTTAAATGTTTGGTAGAATTGTAGGCAAGTAGTAAGCCCTTTACTTAATTTTGTCTCTGTAGTTTTCATCAATATTAACTTAATTGTTGAAACTATTAGTTAAAATACAATCATATAGTAATTCAGGTTATTGGGGACATCTGACATCTGGTGGTACTCCCTGCTTAAAGAAAGGCCCACTAGAAAGTTAGATCAGGTTGCTCAGGGCCACGTTCAGTTAGGTCAGATTTCAAAAGATGCAGATTCTACCGACTCTCTGGGTGTCTATTACAGTGTTTTATCATCCTCATTGTGAAGCAGTTTTTCCCTCTGTCTCATGAGAGTTTCCCTTTTCCCCTTGCTTTGATCTAAGTACTCAATTCAGCTGGAATAGGTAGTCCCATTGTGTACTTCGCATGTGTGTGCTGTCAGCCACTCAGGTCTGTCCCCTTCCTTGGGCTAGCTAGATGGGTTACCCTGTCTGTCAGCCAGGTCAGCTTGCCAAACTAACTATTCACTTGTTTTTGTTCGATTAATTTTCTTTCACGTTTACTGAGCTGAGTCAAACTCTTGAGAAGGGCACACATGTTCTCTATACATCCCCAGGGAAACAGGAATGAGTAACAGGGAGTGCAGAAGTGGGCTGGCTGAGCAGAACTGTCCCTTTTGTGGGTTGTGAGCTGTTAACTCAGTCCACCCTGGGAAATCAGAAAGGCCCCCGCACTTTCTCCCTTACCCATCTGACTCATCATCCTTTCCTGGCAAGGTGTGTGTTACATATTCATTCTTAGTGCATGTCTTAAGCCTCAGGTTGCACTCAGAGAGGTTCTCATTAGAGAACTTCCTTCCTAGCACCTGTTAGTTCTTTCAGCTAATTCCTCCTTAGAAAGCTTAGAGGAGGTTTTCCTCCATGATTTTTTTCTGGTTTTCACCTCCATAGAAAAAGAATGCTTATTTTAATGAAGAAATGTGAGCCTGTTTCACTTTCTTGGATATACCAACACTTTTTAGATTAACAGCTCTTCCTCTCAGAAAAGCAGAGGCCTCCTGCCTCCTGTCACCTGTTTTTGTGCCTCACTGATTTGTTTCAGTATGAAATGTGTTTTATGCTAGTCTATATGTCTCTCTAGATTATAATTGGCTCTTGGTTGAGACAAAAAATAAAGATGTAATTAGTCAGGTTGGAGAAACTGGGTCTTCCAGAAACACACTGTAACTGAATGGCATGTAGGTTGTGTATGAGCTACATGATGGCAGTTTCCAAGGGTGAGGAGGCAGATGACATTCCCTTGAACATACATTTAAAAAGGAAAGAAAAGGAAAGGTAAATTTTATTAGTAGGGGTATCATTTGCAACATGGGGAGGAGGTGATCCTACTCAACACTGGTGAGGAGAGAGGTGAATTGGGTGCTGGAATTCAGGCTTCTGTACATTCATAGGTATTGCCAAAGAGTTTGGCTTTCCCATGTCTGGAGCAAAAGTGATGTTTTGGCAAGGGTCAGATATTCAAATTATTTGCCTGGCATTTATTTAGGTACAGCTTCAGCAGAATAGTACTACAAACCCACATAGTTATTACAACTTAATTAAAATAAGGAGGTTGAAAAAATAACCACAAGAAATTTTTTTAGATTTTTCTTTTGACCACTAATTCAGGGTGGAAATTTTAATTTTTTTTATTCTCTAGTTTATTATTGTGGTGGAGAGTGTGTGTGTTTCTGTGATATAGATCTGTAGGCCAGCCTGTAAATCTGGAATCATGCACTGCTTGCAAACAGCGGGAATATGTTCCTGTCCTTGGTATTCCCTCTGGCTGGTCGTGAGAGTGAATATTCAGTGACAGGAGGAAGTAAATGAGGAGGAGTTCGAAAATAGTGTCATGGGATTGCTGTGAGATCTACCTCCGTGCTAAGGACAACCTTATAACATAGTGGTCCTGTGGGAGCACTGGGAAATCATTGCAGCCATCTGTCTATGAAAGTCATACCTTCCCCTCAGTTCTGCAAGGCCTAGCTGTTGGCTAGATGAAGATTTTTGTATGTGGTTTCTAGGTCAGAATGGCTGTTTGCTCCTTTGTCCAAATAACACATTCTATTGCAAAAATAATACAGCAAGGCACACTCCGACAAGTTTTTGCATAGCATCAAAAACTTTTTTGCTCTCTTAAAGAAGTAACTGGTGAATTTTAATAGTGAAGAAGAGGCTGGAAATCTGAGCATTGGAAGTAATTCAGTCAAAAATACTATAAGAAAATAAGAAATATGATTCTAAAGATTACAAGTGAAACATTAAAATAAAGACAAGGGATTAAAAAGAAGGTAGAGGGTAGAAGCACAGGAACAAGCTTCTGGAAAAGTGGAAAGCACAGAAAGAGACCAACTTGCCTGTATCAGGAGCTTTTTAGTGACTGGGAAATGAAATAGAGATGCAGTGTAAATAAAAGGACAAGCACTGATTGTGGACACAGCCAAAAAAGCTGTGGCACAAAATGTGTTAAACCCACTAGAAGTTGTGTAAAGCAAGAAGAGAAGTTTCTACTAATCCATTGTTAATAAGAGGAACTAAGAAGGAAAGTAAAGACCTTCCTAAATGGGGAACAATAACTCAAAAATACTATGATTTTTCTACCTGCTTCAGGTAAAGAGTTAGCTGGGAATAAGTGCTTAATACAGTTAATAAGACAAAGTAAAATACATGCCAGAAAGAGGTTAAAGACTACTTAAGAAAGGAGTTACTGAACCATTGGCCTTGATTGTAAAGAACAGTGAGGAATGAGTATTTGCAAGTAATAAAAAAGCAAAGCTCATCTTAAAACTGGGGAATTTATAGATCAATCCCTGTAACTTGGATAACCAGGTAGAAGCTGAAGGAAATCCTTAATTGTTCATTTCCTAAAAGTCTTCAGGATAAGAAGGTGGTGATAAACAATGAGCATGGATTTTGAAATACGTTTTGTCAAATACATCTAGTTCTCTAACAGAATAGCTGGCTAGTGGTTAAAAGGGAAGCAGTAAATGTGATGTAACTTTGCACATGGCATTTCACACTGAGAGGAGGACACTTTCATAAGCAAACATGAGAAGCACAGTTAACTTAATATTAAGGGAAAATACAGTTCACTGAAAAATAACGTTCCTAGTGAATTGTGCTGCAGGTCAACTTGGGATAGTTTAATAAACTGTCATTCTGCAAGGGCTGGCCTAGGTCCACCTATATTACATTTTTTCATTAATATAGTGGCTGAGGAGTGAAGAGTGGACTTGTCGAGAGTTTGGATGATGCTACCCTGATGAGAGTTCTAAGTACTTTTTTAGCATAGTAAAAGCATCCCTCCTCCTCCCCCCCCCCTTTTCTTTTTTTTAAATTTGGAGAAATGGTCTGAAATCTGCAAGTTGAAATGACAAGTGTAAATGATTACCCTTGGGAAGAAGTCAGCTGTATAAATAAAAATTCTGGCTTAGCACTGGTACTGTTCATAAGGCATTGGGAGCTGTAGAGAATTACAGATGAAATGAACTGTCAGTAGGGCTCAGCTCAGTATGTACTTTTGGGTATCACAGTTGAAGAATAGCAAGGACTGATAAGAGGAGTGAACTGAAGCAAGGATTTTGGAACATGTAAGAAGAAGCTGACTTAACTGAGTTTGTGTAATTTAGAAAGGAAAATACAGAGAAGAGGACCACAATAATGTTTTCAAATATGGAAGAAGTTTTCATAAGGTGTATGTTGTTAAGTTATTCTCTATATCTATTAAAAGAAGGACAAATGTAATTGGCAAAAGGTGAAATTTGTGCAATGTTAGGTTAAAAAAATCAACCATATAGATGAGTAAACGCTGGAACAGGTTACCTTGGGAGGCTGTAGAGATTCATTTGTGGACACAGTTAAAGACTGGTTAGACAAACATCTGTTTGGGCAGCTCTAGGAACACTTGTCCTGTTTCAGAGTGGTCAGGATGGAAAAAGTGACCATGAGGTCCCTTCTAGCCCCACTGATTATTGGCTTACATTTTTATTAAAGTAATATTCCCAGTCTTCATTGTGCATTTTCTTACTACAAATTGTTTTTTTTCCTAGGTTAGTGTAGAATTGTAATGGTGAATGCTTTTCATATGCAGTGATCAAAATGGGACTGAAATTTGGTGGGGCTTTTAGACTTCTGGGTTGTCTACAGATAGTAACCTGTCCCTTCTACAGTTTTGCTTTCAGGGTCTGGGGAAGGCTGGATATACAAAAGAAGCTATTACTAGTTGTATGCAGAGTAAGAGTCAGTTTCCTTGTGAGCTGTGTACATGAAAGTAGTACATTAAAGTGATTCAGCTTATCATATCAGCGGGGTATTTTTTTACCCTGCCAAATTTATAACTACATTAGAAAGATTTATCTAAATTTAGTATTTTAGAATCTACCTAACAATTTTACATCCTATAATCTGTTCATGAGCTAGAACTCAAGTACAAGAAATAGAAGATTGGAATTTTTCTGTACAAGATTAAAAGTTTAGCAACCAAATTGCATTTGTGTAATGAAATATGTGAGCTGTTCTCTCATATTATCATTTTTCTGGGAAGAAAGTTGATATGCATTGTAAAAAAACAACCAACCAACAAAACAAACCTTTCTAGAATTTGATTGTATGGCAGAAATCCACAATAATTTTCCAGTATTAATATAAAAGCTAATAAATACTATTTAATAATTAACATTACTCTTTGTACTTACTGTTTCTGCTAATATTAATTATTTTAATAATTATTTAATAATTTAAGAAATGTCAGTATCAGTGCTCTTCGTGCTTTTATGTGAGAGGGAATATCACTTTGCTTTCGTTTGCCTCTGTTTTTGATAAGAGATTTACCCAATGTTTTGTCAGACAGATGAAACTTTGCTAACAGATTAGGCAGGGAAACAGCCAGCTTGACAGGCCATGCATGATGGGTGGTTGTGGTGTTAAGTGTTTATGCTCTCAGTGTTTACTGTATGCATCTCATACCATGCTGTTGTGAAAACAGGATAACAAGATAGTGCATTGACCGACCTGTTCTGGTTGCCACGCTTCGGATTTGAGGGAGCTCTGCAAGGTCCTGGAGGCTGCTCCTGCCTTCGGGGGGGTGCACAAGTAAGGAAACTGCCTGGAGCGCGGGGTGGGTCAGGGCACAGCTGGGAGGCAGGAGGCTGCCCCAGGCCTGCGCGTCCATAGGGAGTGGACCTGGAGCCAAGCCTTACCTGAAATTTGGGAGGAAAATTTCCCAAGGTTCTAGAGGAGGCTCTCTTAGATTGCTGCCAGCCAGGAAGCTGCTGCAATGTGTTGGACTAGGAGTAAGCTACCCACTGAGTCAGGATACAAATGAGGGGGAGGTAACCATTTTCATATGTTTTGAGTCACTCGGTCGAGCTTTCTTCCTCAGTTACTGTTTTCAATGTTACAATCTTTCTGTTCCAATAAACAGAAAGCTATAGTAAACATAGCTTTAGAGATTGAGTGTGTTTCTGCTACAGTCACGTGAAAGAAAAAGCTGGTTCTGTTCCACCCCAGGACCCTGTCACACTGTGCCTTCTTCTGAAATCTGGTATGCCAAATGAGCGGAAAATTTGCAAGGGCGATTATACGATTTTGTGTGACTAATTGCAGTGCTACTCTCTTCATGAACTTCTGCCAAATGTCAGGTAGATTTCATGAAAGCATGTTTGCAAAAGCAGCACCATGAAAGCTGGAGCAGGGCACTGTGTTGGGTATGTTGAAGATGTGACTCCTGTTGTCAGCTGAACGGTCCTTTTATAGTAACTGGTTGGTAACTTATACTCCACTGACTGGAATATAAGAACAACCCAGAATATGTATTTGCTTTCCATTGGGCAGGAATCATCATGTAAATATGATGCTAGAGAGCTTTGCAGTTCTTTGAGAATTTTTACTGGAGCTTTAGGTACAAACTGATGGATTTATTCTGGAATAGATTGTAGTTTGTTCATCTGCTCTAGTTGAAGCAGCTTTTTTTTTCCTTTTTTTTTTTTCTTTTTTTCCCCTATAATTGGGTTTGGTGGTTATAAAGGAAGAATGACTTCATTATGTGTTGAACTGACTTTTTCATGATAAGCTTGAGAATCTAAAAACATACTATCAAATGTCACTATTTTATGTGATATATTTCACAGCTTAAAAACCAAATTTTTTCCAGAGTTGAAATTAGAATTGCTGACAGTAAGGAAATAAAAATGATTGATGGACTGTTTACACTTGACCAGCTGCTAATGAATTCTCACTCAATATCTTGTTAGCTTGTGCTGAAATGTAATACATAAGGCAACCTAGAAAATAGCCTGAAGTTCCTTAAACTACAAAGAAGAAAAATTTAAGTTATTCTGATGCTTTTGGTCTGTGAACTGTGATAAAAGCTGTGACTTTTGATGTTCTGGGATGATATGATTGATAGTATAATTTTTGTTATTCAATTGTTTACTCTTTGCTGAATGTTACTGTATGTTATATTTTGGCTCAGAGGCAGGGAGAAAGGTCTCTTATTTTCTTTGTTGGTCCCTGTAGCCCTCGTTCAGGTGGAGCTTTCTCAAAGGAAGGAAGAATACACTTCCTTTGAGAACAGCTGAACGTGCTCAGCTGAGAAAAATTTCTGGAGTTTCCTAAGCTGGGGACTAGTATCTCTTAGAGGAGACTTCAGAGAAAGAAGGTAATATTTCTGTGGATCTTATGGAAGTTTTTAAAAGTTATTGCATCTCAAAAAACCCCCACTGAGAATTCTTAGCCTGAGAACAAGCTTGTAGGAAAGGAAGAGTACGTGATGAGCAAGGGAGGGATTGGTTGACTAATACTTTGATTTTTAGTTTCTTTTATCCAGCAGGACAGCTTTTTTGCTCTTTCAGAATTATGTTGCAGTAAAGCATAGCTTTGATTCAGTGTCTTTTTGATTCTCTTAAGGAGAAGGTGGAAAAGGTTCTGGTCGAGAAGGGAGTGGTTTCTGGGAGGCTCCTAATAGCTGCTTTTCAGTGATAAATAAAATTTAGATTCTTAAATCACTATATGGGTGAGTTGTTTTGTTCAGTGTGAGAAGGAAGGAGTTACCCTCTCACAAAATATTCTTTCAAGTACAGGAAATATCTCAGAAGGCTACAGGTGAGTATTTAATTATGAGATTAGCTAGTGCGTTGTGGCTATTGCCTATGTTAATCTGTGCTACATAAAACGCTCGTTCTTATCTCCATTGCTGACTCCTGACTATCATCTGTAGAAGTGCAAAAATCCCACTACTTTAGAAGGTCAAATCCTTTAAAGACAATGGTGGAACTTCAGCTGATTTTATGGAGCCAGAATATCATCTTGTTTCATGGAGTTAAGCTCAGCTCTGTTGATACAAAAGGGCAGCGGTCTAGCATCTGGTAAAAATAAGGGAGAATGGAGGTGGGGGGAGGGTCTTATTAATTTTTTAAAAAGTGTGGCCTGTGTTGAATATTTCACACTGACCTTTTTTTTGTTGCCTATATTGCCAGACACCCATGTTTATTGTAGTTTCTTATAAACATTATTTGAAAAATATACTCAATGTATTTGTTAAAACTCAGTCCTGGTTATATCTCTCTCTTATTGGAATTATGCTGTGTTTTTGATGCTTTGACATTCTGCCTATGCAGTTTGGCTATTACTTTCTTTTTCTATTGACATTCATGGTGCAAGATGGAAGAATTTCTCTAAAGCAGAAGGAAGATAATGCAGTTTGACCTGCTCTTTAAGCTAAGCAAATTAGTAAACAAAAAAACGTTGAAAAATAGTGTGAATTCATCCTGTTTTCTTCGTGCATTTTTATCAGTATTTTGTGGCAGATGAAATTTCTGACCAGGACTAGACTCTGTATGTCTCTTGGCCTCAAACTGCATGTAATTATTCAGAGTATGCCATTTCTCCTTGTAGGAAGCCTTATTACCCACAGGCAAATGTAATCTATCATCTTTTCCTTCAACAATTCCCCTTTTCCCTCTACCCCAAAAGAAATCATAAAAGATTTATAACGTTCTGCAGCCCACAAAACCTGCTTCATTATCCTTAAATCAAGTATGTCTGATTGCAAAGCTCTTATTTTTATAAGAATTTTGGGAGCAGAGTATTTTACAGTTTTTAGCGTGCTTGTACAAAAGGTGAAAAATGCATCTTTTAAAACTAATTCTTTTGAGAGTTATTGCTGCAAAGTAAAACCCCTTTTTTGTCAGAAGAAAAATAATGGATGTACCTTGAGATGTCCAAAAAGAGTGAAGTATTAAAGCTGAAAAGATAACATCAATTCAGATAGTATTGTCTTTATATATATTGTGTTATTATCCTGTCCTTCTGATGTAACATAACATCTTATTCACCTATTTTTACTGCCATGACAGATGAGGTAGACAGCTTGTTGAATCTAGATGTCGTTGTGTTCACTCCCTTTTCCCAGAGGATTAAAACTGCTTTAGCACCAATCAATATGAATGAGCAGCTTAATTTGTGCCTTCCCATTTTCATTACTTCCTGTTTACTTGTGTATCTTAATCTGTTACCATAATGACCAGTTACACAGTTTTGTTAAGTCATTCATAGTTGAATCATTTTGGTCTTCCCTTTACATCTGCTCCTCTTACTGCTTACATCTTCTGCTCTTACTTTCTTTCTCCGTTTTACACATCTACTCCATCTCCTGCATTGATAGAATTAAACGTTTTCCTAGTTGGATGTATTTCCTAAAGTTTATGGCCTAGGAGAAAATGTTTTTCAGTGAAACGCTGATTCATTTTTGGACACCTTTAATGGAGATACTGGCCTTGCGTAGGAAATAACTGTAAGGATCTCAAGAGTTGTTATTGGTAGTTAGCACATTTCACACTCATTCTTAAGTGCTGATTTGCTTATTTATCTCTGCAGCCAGAGAGTAAACTTATAAAGCAACTCATACTATTTCAGCTTAGTTGACCTGTTGATGCTACAGTATATATGTTAAAGATTTTCCTTTTATAATGTTTGTTTAGTTTTTTAATTATTTCCTAAGGTTACCTTTGTAACTGAGAGTCTTGAAAACTATGATGTTAATGCAAAAATATACCACTAAACCATAGCAGACCTCTGCTTTTGATAGGCAGCATTCTATGTCCTTGTTGCCCCATGTAATTGACTTAATTTTCATATAAGTGATATTTTGGTGTCTTTATGTATTTTAGTGTGTATTTATTTATTAATAATTCTGTCTTTGATTTACTTTTCTACTTCCCTTGGTTTCCCTAAAGTCCTCGTAGGTGAAACAGGTCATTAGCAATAAATTATTTTTAACATAAAAGCACTTGATTGAGGCTCTAATGTAGAGATATTTATTTGCCTCCAAGAGCAGTTAGAGAATTGAGATTTAAATGTTTGTGTATGTGGGTTGTCTTCTTTTTCTCTGTGGTCAGTTTCTCCTTTTAGTTCATGTACATAACACCGGCTTTTTTATCCTCCTTAATGATTTACATTTGGATACTGTCTTATTGATTACTCAGATATACAGAAGATATTTAGTACTGGAGAAAATGGAAATAAAATGTTTTTCATTTGGGAGGAAAGCAGCAGCCTTTTTCATTATCAGGTTGTTTGCCTGTGTGTATTGAGTCCAGACTTAAATTTAATCCTTCTCATTTCCTACTTTATTTAGTGCCTTATTAGCCTGTACCTCCTTCTAAAAAACAGCCGTAAATATCTTCTATTCTAGCTCCATTTAATTTTTGAGAATATAATTTTTTTTGAGAATAATTTTTTTTTGCTCCTGCAGCATAACTTAGTTGCATCTGTGATGTTTATATTCCCTTTCTTTACACCCTCTCTCCGGAGTAACACTGAATTATCTCTGCACTTAAATCGCTTCACATTTCAGCTAGCAATATGAGTGTTTTATTTCAGTAACTCTTGTATTTTTGTGGTATTAGCAGTGCCCCTGCATAAATTTTGCTGCCTGCATAAATTTCCCCCCCTCCTCTGAATTTTGTAAAAGAAAAACTTAAACACAAGGTCTTACAATAGGCTATTAATGCTTATTTCTGGAAGCAAAAATTAATTCATTCTTTTTCCAAGAATAATTTTAAATTTAAACCATGAGATTGATCCTGCAGCACAGAACAGAGGCAGATCTTTATGCATGTTTGGGATCCAGGTATCTTCAGCAAGATTCTTTGTAGATTCAAGTAGTTATTCAAAGAAAGAAAGAAATGGAAGAAAGCTTCAGGAGAAAGGTAGCATAGAAAGGGCTATATTTGAGCCAGACAGTAGACAGGATTATGAATCCTGTCTTACAAATCTTACAAATTATAACATCTTAAAAATGGAAATAGAAATTTAATCAATATTGCTTATTCCTGATCAGGTTCACTAACTTCATTCCTATTTAAGTATATAATTCAAAAAAGATTTTTTTTTTTTTTAAATGTAACGATCATCTTCTCAAGCAGTGCATCTGTCTTTCTGAAACCTCAAATTTTGGAAAGTATCTTGCTTTCTTCTCTTAAAACATCGTGAGACTCTCAGTCAGTACTAACCTGTATGGCATTTTTCAAGGTGGCCATGGCATGTAGACCTCCAATAGCTACAAGTAGCAATTAGGTTAGGCATACAGGAAAAATATTCTGATAGCAAGAATATTTAGGGTGCAAAGAGATAAAAAAAAACCAAACCCAAAGCCAACACCACATGTGTAGTAGAACAAAAAAAAGGTTGATTTTTATTAGCGTATTACAGCATTAGCATAGTTATGAGTTTATATTTGCAAGATCTAGTAGTGAAGTAAAAAGGCACTTGGTCAGACAAGCTTTAGCATGTGCTCACTAGGCAGCAAACCTGTTCAGCTCTGGAGGTGGACACCTGAAAGGCATTTGACACTGTTTTTTTGTCCCTCCAGTAATTCAGCCTGAATAGTTGGGTGGGGGGTTTTTGTTTGTTTGTTTTATTTCATTTATTTATTTCTGGAATTCTCAATTGTGACAGTTAGAACTTGGAGAAAGAGGCAACTTGCAGAAGTATAAGTAGAAGAAATACGAATTGTCTAGATAATGCTAAAGCAGAAGACAAGAAAAACCAATCTTCTTCATGAGTCTTACTTGTATATTCAGATATATCATTGACAGCTGTATTTTTTCCTTTCCTGAAAATGAGAAGGCGGCTTTTGGATAGTGAAGTCTAGTCTAGACCAATTGTGTGAGCACGACATAAAAGGGAGGTGCATCATCGTTGCTAGAAAACTAAATCAGTTTCATTATTTCTATTGAAAGAATAAATGACAACAAAATGTATTCAGTATGAATGGTTTAGTTAATGGCTTTCCATGCCTCATTTATGACACACTGTTGTATAAAACTACTGAAATTATTGAAGTGCACTGTGCTGGAGGGACAGTTTTCTTTTAATGAGTATTCTCATCTCTAGTTGATGAGTTTTTGTTCTCTGAGAAGCACAGAATTAGTATGTACTATGTTTAAATTATTTGACTTTGAAATATGTTTCATTGGTGCAATCACTTCATGATTAGATTGTAGTAGAACTGTTGCTGAATTGCATCTACCTTAAAAGTCTATTTCTTATGGAATACAAAGTGGAAGGTACTCCCTATGAAAGTTGAAAAAACCCCCGTGTTCTTATATAACTGAACATTTTAAATTCCTTTAGTGTTTATTACAGTAACATCCATCCTGTTTACGTCAGTTCACCTAAGGGAATTAGTAAGGCAATCATCAAACATTAATGTTAATCCAATGAAATTCCATACTAATGCAATGTTAATTAATGCTCGCTTGTATATTGTTATCATTACATGTGTTGTGTCTATAGTGGTGACATGTTGAAGTGTCCACTATTATGAATGTATTAGAGCTTTAATGTAACAGAACTAGGTATAATGAATTCCATGTTGCAGACTCATTTGCTATTACACAGCAGGTGCTCCTTTGTAGTTAACCATCTAAAGAGACAGTTTGAAGAATGAGTTATTTGCATACAAAATTGATGTTGATAAATTAGAATATAAACTCTGTGCCATGTGGGATTTTCACAGTTATACACACTGCACTTCAGCTTAGATAAAAATTCTTGGCAAGGTTCTAGTGGCAAAATGTTAATTCCTTAGGTGTTCATTAAAATAACATTAATCATGAACTCTGATGATGTTCATGTTGATTTATTCTGAAACTTTATAATTAAAATTTATCAGATTCTATAATTGGGTGGAGCAGGAAAATAGAATTTGGCCTTGTTACTTTATAATAGAACTATTAATTCACTTAAATGGTAGGTTTTTTTTTTGAGGGATTTAATGAACATCTGCCTTTAAATACGGATCACACAGTCAAACTTGTATTTAATACGAGGTTCATGTGTGTCTTTCTATGTTGAAAAGTGTTTTGCAATACTTTGCAAGAAACAGGCTTATTTTTTGTTTACCATTGTAATGGACCTGAGAAAGCTGAAAAAAATATTCTGCTTTCTGGTGAGCTGAATCTTGATTTTTAAGAACCCCTCCAAGGGAAATCTGATAATTAAATCTACAGGGTTTCAGATAATGTCTATACTTCAGATGACTGGATGGATGTTATTCAAGCTACCTGGAAGTTGTCAGTCTGCCATTATTAATTATTTGATAATCGTATTTTGGTGTCAAAAATTGAAATGAAAAGTGTTGTTACACTACTCTATCATTCATTTCTACTAGAACAAAGCAAAGAGCTTTTCTTGTCAAAGTAAATTTACTTTCTGCAGGACTTGTGAAAGTTACAAATTTATATGGCTTCAAAGAAGCCGTGTACATATTTAAAGAGGGACTATTAAGACACCTCATTTGTCTCCGTAAATCCCTGACCTACAAATTGTTAGGAACTGTAGGGGCATTCTGGGGAAATACTGCTGTGTGCTTGCCCCATTCTTTAGTTCTTCTTCAAGGTTTCATCTTTCAGCTGCTGTTTGAGACAAGTTATCGAGCCTAGATGTAGATTCATAGAATGGTTTGGGTTGGAAGAGACCTTTGAAGGCCATCTAGTCCAACCTTCCCTGCAATGAGCCAGGGACACTTTCAACTTGATCAGGTTGCTCAGAGCCCCATCCAACCTGACCTTGAACATTTCCAGGGATGGGGCATTCTCTGGGCAGCCTGGGCCAGTGTTTCACCACTCTCATCGTGACAAATTTCTTCCTTATATCTAGTCTGAATCTACCCTCTTTCAGTTTAAAGCCATTAACCCTTGTGCTATCACAAAAGGCCCTGCTAAAACGTCTGTCCCTATCATTTTTGTAGGCCTCCTTTAAGTATTGAAAGGCCACAATAAGGTCTCTGTGGAGCCTTTTCTTCTCCAGGCTGAACAACTCCAACTCTCTCAGCCTGTCCTCATAGGAGAGGTGCTCCATCCCTCTTATTATCTTTGTGGCCTCCTCTGGACCCGCTCCAACAGGTCCATGGTGCTCCAGGTGGGATCTCACCAGAATGGAGTAGAGGGGGAGAATCACCTCCCTTGACCTGCTGGCCACGCTTCTTTTCATGCAGCCCAGGATACGGTTGGCCTCTGGGCTGCGAGTGCAGATTGTCGGCTCATGTCCAACTTTTCATCCATCAGTATCTGCAAGCTCTTCTTGGCAGGGCTGCTCTCAATCCCTTGATTCCCCAGCCTGTATTGATAGCAGGGGGATCAAGGGTTATGTTCCTTTCATCTGACGAAGTGGAACCATTATTATATTCATTTACAGATATTTATGCCTTTACTGGTAAGGTTTGCCTTCAGGAAGCCCAGGTCCCTGAGACCCATGCAAAAGTGCAGAGCAAAAAGGTCTTTCCCTCAGGAGAAGAGGAACATGAGTTGAACTGTTCTTTCTCACCTATTCAATTGACTATTTCTGCTAGACCAGTTGGGAACTAAATAGAGCTGCTTGTATTTGACACTATAGATGATCATATAATTTGTTTACTTTAACTGTCTTTGAGTTTCTATATTGCTAATAAAGCAATTTCCAGAATTTATTACAGTTCCATTGGTACTGGAATCCTGCCTTTATTTTTGTAGTCAGTGGTGTTGCCTTTGCGTTTTTTTTTTTTTGTTTGTTTGGTTGGTTTTTTTATCATTCACATTGTGTTTTTTGCACAATTTCTGTTCTTTTATCCAATCTGAGGATTGGAAATAACAGTAAGAGATAAAAAATGTCTTCAGGGAGAAGGGGAGATACTGAGTGTCTGCCAGTAAAGCAAGCTAGTACACACCTTCTGAGGCTGGTACATTTTCTCTTTGTTGTATGATGCCAAAAGTAGTCTGATATTTGCAACGTATCTCTGAAAATTGTGTGTATATGTTTATTTTTTTTTGTTAGTGGTAGCCCTTGGATATGTTACAAATAGTTTGTACAATGCCTTATACTGCAAATTTTGATCACTTTTTAATTGAAACAGTCATTTGCTTTCTTGTATAGATGTTATTTTGGTGTTTGTTATCTTTTTTATATACTGTCTTGAGACATATGCAGTAATTTGTCAGATTAATCATTAATCTTCTTATATACCACCTTCTTTAGATAGGACCTCTATTCAGATACTTATGCTCAATTTCCTAATGGATGTTTTAGCCCTGTAAATTGCTGTACAAGCATGATCCCCTGATGGGCAGTGTGAATTGTTGCTTGTAGCAAGATTTATTTTTAAAATTGTTTGGGTTTTTTTTTTTATTGATAGAGGTTATACTCTATCAGTTTGTATTTTGTGAGCATAATGAATTGACCCAGATTTTTCTTGATAAAATGGTCCACCAGGGTATGGTGGTGTCACTTACCTGTAAGACTGAGATTGATGCTGTTGGCTGCCTCTAGTTGTGGTTTATGGACCTTATTGCAAAGGGAAATGATATATGAAAGTGACCCTCTGTAAATAAATATTGGACCCATAGGGTCAGCCTGCTTTCTTCTTGATAACTTGTAGCTTAGAAGACTGGGGCTTTATTAGGTGACACTTTTTGGTTTTGTCCACATAACGGGAGCATTTACTATTTCTGTGCACTCTGAGTCAGTATATAGCTGGCAATAATCTGTTGGAAAGCAGGCGTACACTAACATAGGACCTTAGGAATGAGTCCTTGTTTGGGTTAGCTTAACCTAGATTTTTTTTTCATGATACAGATTTTTTAGGGAAGGTGCCTACCTGCCATCTAGTTTTCTTGAAGACATCCATCTTGTTGAGAATGGCAGATTTCAGGTTGATGTAGTCCATTAACAAAATGGTATCCAGTTATATGTATGGAAACCTTTGTTTTGACACTCTAGATTTGGGGTGGGCATGTATTCCACTGGTGCTTTGGGCCCTAGGATGTTGTATCTGTCTTTCAGAGCACTGGAGTGGCCCATTGGGGTTACAGGGAGCCTGGTGCTACCAATGCCCAGGAAATTGGTGATTGTATAGCAGACCTGTGAGGTGCGGAATCGCTGCTACTTCTGTGACCCTGCAATTCTACCATTTGTCTATCAATATGTTGGTCTGAAACTACAAGTCTTTGAGGAGAGATCCAAGACTAACTAGATTCATTAATGTATGCTTCATTATTGAGGAAAAGAAATGAAAGAAGAAATGTTTGTGTGTATGTGAATATATACCCAGTTGTGCTTGTTTAACCAGATACGTCAAAAAGATTTTGTTTCTCCTGGCATAAGAAAATATTTTATCATATTCCTTAGCGGAAGTTCATTAGTGTCTAGCATTGAAAATACTCATGTTATAAATTAGAAGTACATGGAGCCTTTGAACGTTGGTGTGTTATGAGTAACTGCATCAGTGCCAGGACAGCGTTCACACGCCATAAATATTTGAGGGCAGTGGGTCAAGGTAAAGAAAAGGAAGGACAGAGTAAGAATAACTGAAATAATCTTTGGGAGGATGGTATTTGATCCTAACAGCTCAGGCCTTCTTTTATGACCAGAATGCCTAAACATTAAACCTTAAAAATAACTTTAAAATAAAGCAGTTAACTTTGTCTTGTAGTACAACAGTCACTTGACTCCAGAATGACACCTGCATTTTTGGTTTCATTTTATAATTAGCAAAATGTATTTTAAAACTGTGCATAGTAAAATTCCAGCACTGTAGAAGATGACCAGAAATTCAAGAACCCGTGTAGTAAAGAAATAAGAAACTGAAGTGTGGAGGTTTAAGATGAGTCTAAAAAGACAAGTAATGTTTTGAATAGCAAATAATTTATGCAAAATATGTTACAAAATCTAAGATGCTAAATAAATAACCAATACAATGTATTCTGTTTTGACACTTTGTTTCCACTTAAAAGATAGTGAATGTAGATTCATTCGTTAACAATATTTTGAAGCTATTTTTCATTATATTTGCTTTATATTTTGTACAAACAGTTGAACTGTAATTTTAAATTTCAGTCTTCTGCTTTGAAGCTACATGAAAATATGGTGGGATAAACATTCAGAAAAATAGATTTGTGGTTATATAATTTCTCTTTATTATAAAAAAGTTGCTTCACCATATGAAACTTTTTTTCCTATATTTTGAAAGGCTCGTGTTTCCGTTTATATTTCACCGAGTTGGCATGATATAATATGTTTCTAATTTCTGTAATCTTTTATGATTACAACATGATGGTGATATTATAAAAGTTATTCTCATACAGTATTGAGAGGTCTTGAAGATTTAAAACCAAAGAATGGGATATAAGAATGCTTCAATCCAGATATTAAATGTTAGACAAATAAGCAATGTAGTAATTGTTAAAGACTTAATACTACATCTTTTTGTATTAAAAGGTTTTGCATTTTCTTTTCTTATCTTGATGTATCATAATGTTGAAGGGCTATTAACCTTTACCATTTGGTCCGAATTACTGTATTTTTCAGCAAAGTAGAGATTTCTTACTTTTGAGTAACATTTTACATTCTAGGAGTAGTATAACTCTAAGGGCTTGTTTCTGTTGCCACTTCTGTCAGCAGCTATCTTCGACAGAAGTAGGTTTTGGGCTCATTTGTCTTTAAGTAGAAATACAAATGCCTGATTTGGCAGGCTATACTTTCATAGCAGTTTTTGTAAAGACAGCTGCCTATTTAAGTCTCCTGGCCATATTGTTTTGCAGAACAGTGAGACTTTACAAAACATCATCAGTGTTGGCTAACAGTTGTATACATAAACTTATTTTCAAAATATATCTGTTTATCATTACGGTGTTCTGATTTAGAAATCAGGCTGTATTTCAAGGCAACAGTAAGCTTGAGGAGAATTGTAACTTTTTTTTTTTTATTTTCATTTATAAGAAAACTTGGCTGTGTATTTGAAGAATTTCTTAGAAGTCTGAACAGTTAAACCCTCCTGTTGGTAAATGCATTACTTCTGGAACCAGTAGATAAAATTCTACACATTAAACATGGTAAAAACGGTGCATATTCTGCAAAGGACAGAATTTTAGGTTAAAGTTTTCTGGGCACAAAAGCAGTAACAAAATCATCCCTACAAAACAGAGTAACTTAATAACACAAGAAATAACTTTTGTTAATTTGAAACTTTAGAAACTGAAACTTGTAAAGTAAGATGTAATTAAATTATGGTACTGTACATACCAGCTGTTCTTGGTAATTGAAATTTTACAATATGAAAAATACATTACATCTGTACAGTTTATACAGGTAGGTAGGATGAGTTTTGAAAAAGATTCACTTTAAGGGTCATACTCTGAAGTCAAAAAAATACTGCACAACTTAACTAATTACAAATTGTAGACTTGAAACAATTAATCTTTGTGATTCATTTTTAATTTGAACAAGGATCCTAGAATCCATAATACGTCTTCTCACTTCTGTCCATAATGTTACATAGAATTTGGTTGCAGCCTCTCCTACAGGAAAAAAAAAAAAGACAACCACAAAAAAAAACCAGTTAAGCCAGCTGCTGACTGTGTTCCTTGATTCGTGCTGCTGTTGTTATTGTGCTCAGATCCAGATCAGTTTCTAGGTGTGTTTCCACTGTTTCTTCCTGGTTATTCGAGTCATAGGGCTTGTGAGCAAGCAGTTCATGATGTACGCCACAGTAACTTATTGTGGGCTGATCATAGGCAAGAAATGTTGACACATTCATAGACAATGGTATCTAGGGGAAAAACAAAGATGAAAAACAGCCAGTTACCAGAAGACATAATCAAATTTTACTTGCCTGAGTTTGATGTTGAAGAAGCGGACTGTCTAAAAACGTTGGCTAATGCCAAATATAGTGCTGCATGTAAAAAAAAAAAGTCTTCCATCTCTATCCCTCTACCCCCTCCACTCCACCCAAACCCTGGTCTTTGCTAGGGTGTTTTAAGCCTAGCCATTACCACCTCTGATCTTGGCCCAGGACTAGGTGTGTGCTTGAATGTGTTTATGAGGATTAGGATGTGATTGAACTCAAATTATCTTTAGAATATAACTACCGTCTGCTAAAATCAATGTATCAGGGAAGAGAAAGAGGGGTGACTCAATTTGGGCATATGTGGAATATTTCAAATGAAATTTAAATGGCTTTTCAAGTTTAAAGGTGGTTAGTGGATCTTGCTTGAATATATCAGTGGGTGTGATACCTTTGGTCTGCTGGGAAATACAGATAACCCATTTCCTATTATTTATAGCATAAGCATCTATTTGAATCTAGGAGCTTTCAGTAAATATTGGATCATGGTGGATTCACTGTTATGCTATGGTAGCTCTGGAAGCTTCCCTATTGCAGGTTTAATTCAAATTCTTTAGGCTGAAAAGTTACTAGAATTTTTTGTACTGTTTTCTTGGGGATTTTGAACACGCTTCAGCATAGAATTATTTACAATACACTGTAGAATCAGAGGTGAAGTTAATACAGATTTTGAATTGTATGTATTTGTATTATTAGATTTATTTTTATATATATTAAGAGAATCAAAGGATGAAAAAGGTTACTATATTATAATAGCTGTGAGTCATGCTTTAAAGTATTTAAAAAGCAGATTTCCAGTCCATTGTAAAATTAAAGAGAACAACTTACATTTGTGACTTTTATTGTTCTCTTGCTGTTATTTTGAAGACTGACTGAAATGAAATAAAACTAAATATGATGACAGGTAATATTTAAAAGCATTTTAATTTGAAATAAGAAATAATACAAAATAAAACTGTTTCTCATTAGCACAACCAGTTGATGCATTTGGATGTCCCACCTGTACCTCTACATGATGCATTAGAAACACTGCTGATATGCTATGCAAAACATGGAGGTAGACTGAAAAATATAAGGAAATGGATGGCTCTTCTACCTACATATGAGATCTCGGTAGCTCATGAAGAGCTAAATAACATGCAGCTTAGAAGATGGATGTATGTAGCATATCATGTGATCACACTGTCTGAATCACAAGAATATCAGTTAAACCTGTGACAAAACTGTCTCTTAGTATAGAATATAATAAATATGAATAAATAATGAATAGAATCAGAAACCCAGTGGAATGTATCTTTTTCTATCCTGACTCTTGTATTTGAAAGATATAAGGTTAAGGACACCATACTGTATCATAGGTGTCTGGTGATCTGTATCTCTTCACTCACAAACTTTCATGAGCTCTCTGCATTTCATGTAGCCGCCTTGGATGTGTTTTATTTATTTTCCTCATGGTGAAACACTAGATGAACACCTCAGGCTTTCTTAAAATAATGAAAAGAGTTTACCTGAGGAAGAACTGGCATTTTAAATACATGCAATAAAAAGAAATGCTCCAGAATTTCCCCCTTCATAAACACTAACAGTATCTTTCTTAAGCTATTGAACTTTTCCTTTTACAGCTCAAAATGTACTTCCTAAACTAATTTCATGAATGTGGTGCAATATTGGATGGTGTCTCCATGGGCATGGTTTACTTTTGGAGGTTGCGATGCAATGAACATATACTGTCTCCTGCAGCTTTGCTCTTGTGATGGAGGAGAGGCTACAGTGCTTTGCTATGTCCTCATCAGTACTGTGATCACATCCAGAACCCTGGCTCCTAAGCGATCTCCTCAAGCAGCAATTTCAATACCCAATTCTTAAGCCCTACTGTAAACAAGACTGATCCCCTCCCTCCCAGGTTGATTGTGCCTTGAGTTCCCATCATACTGTAGGGTAAAAACATCTGTGGTCCTCTTTGTACCTAACCTAAAGACTGCCATAAATTCTGGAGATGGGACGTAAGCGAAGCCACTTCCATCTGCATTCATGTTCAGTTGACCAGACGTATGTGCCCAAGAGATATACAGAATTTCTTGCTGAATGAACTACGTTAGTAAACGGTGAGGCTAGAAGGCACAAGATGTCCCAAAGAGTGCACAAAAAGGCTCCGGCTGTACAGGGAATCATGTAGATCTGCTGGTCTTTACTTTTTCTCTGCCCATGTAGCTAATTTAGTCATATTTGCATGGCCCATTTTTTACAGGAGCAAAAGGTGGTGAATGGCCTTGAATCACTAATGCCTATTCACACCTCCATGGAAATCAAACAACCAGACAAAATGTTTTACAATCTGGCTTCAAATGTGCTGTTGCCCACATTTTGATTGGAATAGTCAATGAGGAGATATTCAGTGCCACATCTATGAAAATAGTATATATATGAGTTGACATGCTTTGTAAAAATTAAAATCTGTCTCTGTGTTTGGAATGAGAGCTGAGGCTTGCATACATTTTGAAAAGGACTTGTTCTGTGTATGTTGGACTGGAAAAGTATGTGTGTATTATGATCTTAATACCCGGTCATATCTTCAGTAGCTGTTTTTCATGTACTTTTTATGTAATGTATCTAAATTGCTGACATTTGACCATATTCTCTTTTCAGCAGCATCAGAATAGAAAGAAAGCAGAAGGGAGGAAAGGAGCACTTTAACTGCTTCAGACCTATAGTCAGAAACAAACTGATTATGATTATAGGCTGCTTCTAATTTCTTTCTGATGCTGACACAAGGGCCTCGCAGTAAAGCAGCACTACAGGAAGTTGGTCAGCAGTGTAAGGTGAGCAAAGGAAACTACACGTGCAGTTGCTACAAAATGTAGACAATTGTATACATGCATTCTTTCATGCATACACATACAGGCCTGAGTGGGAAGCCATGTAGGAGGAGATCTAAGGCCTAGCTGAGATTAGAGAAACAGAACAGCTTTGGGATTAATGACGTTTTCTTTAATCTGGTAAAGTTTCCATTCTGAAAAAAATAGCTTGTGTAGTTCTCCATTGTTGTTTTCTGAAGGGATATATGAAATTGTGTTGTCAATTCTCCCTTATTCTGGGTAAATATGAACCAGGAATGATGGTACTCTTCAGAAGAAACTGCACTGGTTCTTTTATAACTAGGTCTTTCCTGTAGAATGCAAACTCTGCACCTTTTAGAAAATTAGTGAGATTCAGACCTGTTATAAAATCTCCCGGATAGTTTCTTCTGACCTACTCCTTTTTTCTTGTTGCATCTTTTTTTCCCTTCCTAAGTGTGTCCCCTTCTGTCTCTATTTCCTAGAATGGTCAGGATCTGACCACCTGCCATGTTTCTTTTTAGTGTTAGTATCTGGGGAAGGAGACTTCTTGGTCACTCCAGTTCATACCACAGCTCATTGGTAACCATCAGGTGAAGCTGCTACCAACTGCTGGTTTATTGCTGTCTGGGTGTGCTGGATCACTTTGGGCTTCTCAGGTTATAGTCCTGGAACAGAGATGTCAACCCTTATGGCATGGTAATTTAACAAGGAACATCCCTATTCGTATTTCCTTCTTTGCATTTTTCCTTCCTGTTTTCCTTCTGATAGTGGTATTTGTCTCAGTAACAGTTCTATCTATATAAACCTCCTGTTCTTTGAACTTTTTTAAAAATTCAAATAAGTAATACCACAGCACTTGTAAATGATAGCTCTCATCTCTTTGACAGCATTTCTGGAGTAAAAACCACTGCATTGTTTAATTACTAGTGATGTGTGAACTTCGTATTGTTTGGAGTTCAGGTTCAGAGGAGCATTCAAAAAGCCTTGGCTTATCTCAGATTTACAGTTCAGAAGCCTTAAAATTGCAATTACTATTCAAGGAAACATCTGTCCTGCAAGCTGAATTTCATTGCATAGTGTTAAATTTCTGTACAGTGGTGGTGGTGAGTTCCAGCAACCCTATATCTTTTCAGTAAGGTAGTCTAAAACTCCAGACATGTTTTACATAGAAAATGTAGCTAAAAGGTTGCCTTTACAAAACTATATAACAAACCAGATTTTTTTTAAAAAAATAATTCTTTTCAGTCCTGACAAGAATTTAATCCAGTGTTTGGGATGTTGATGTTTTCGCATTTCTGTTTTGATTGTCACTGGCAGTTGAAAAGTTACTACAGATTAAAAAGGAAGTGGTTTGTGGTTTGTGTGGTGTTTTGGGGTTTTTTTTGTTTATTTGTTTTTAAATGAGACTGAGAATTTGGTTCTGGCTTCTCACTAGCAATTACAGAGATCTGCAGGAAATAGGTTATTTTATCCAGACTGCAGAAGTGTATTTGCTACTAAACAGATGTGAACTGGTTGGGGAGGGGAATGCTGCTAGCTACAGATGAGTATCTTGGCAGTCGGCAAAGATGGGAAAGGTTCTAGCAGAGGCATACAGCATTTATTAAGCTTCTGGTGCTGTGGCTGCGTTCTTATCTGATTGCTTGACCTTGCCTTGGCTTTCATAAGAAACAGAATTGCAATTTTTTCTGAATTTATTGTATTTAGAATTAGAGGCAATATTTTCAGCCTAAGGATTTTGGTATTTTGTTAAATCTAATGGACATGGGGTGTTCAAACTCCTGGGGGGATTTCAAGACTCAGCCATAGAATCCTGGAAATGAAAGCTTGGAAACTAAAGGCATAAGGGCATAGCCACGGATGTGGAGAGGCTTAAGAATGTAGGCATGGGAAAATATGATAGGGCAAAGGAATATTATCCATGGAGGTGGCAGAGGTAAGGAGCTGAAAAACAAGATCATGAACAGGAGGGATGAAAATAAGTGAACCAAGTTGTACACTGAAGTAAGAGAATAAAATGAGCTGAAAGATAGAAGAAATAGAAGTGATGGAGCTGTGATATATCATTCTGAAAATGTACAGAATATAGGAATGTTCTTACAACGTAGGCATGGGAATGTAATAATATCAACATATGGTCAACATATGAGAATTAAATCTATTTCATATAGAAATCAGCGGAATTTTGCTATTGGCTTCAGTAAAAAAGAATGGTGCAAGTCCTTGTAATATATACCAGGAAACCGTAAAGGTTTTATTGGCATGAATCAAAATTAAATCCTTTATTCATGACTACTGTGAAGAATCCTGTTATTTCAAATAAACCTCAAAACAAACCTGATACTTTACCATCCATTATTTTGTCTTTGTGATGTATTTGCCATATTGTTTAAATTTATTGGAGGTTAAATTTTGAATAGTACTATTTTTGAATCCTTATGCATGTAAAACAGAAAAAAGCTTGAAGCAATAAAATACCTTGGGTTTATTAGATAAAGAATACATTAGAATAAATTATAATTAATGTATTTAAGAAACCTTATCTAAATTGGCTCTTTTATGAATCTTAACAACCTGATCTCTGACTTTGAATTACAAGCGAAGGCAGTTTTTGTCTTCATTTGGGTACCCCCCGATTTCGTAGTTTCTCTCCTGTTTCCTATACCTGTGAACCTCACTATTGAATGCTGTTATCAGGAAAGCATCACTGAACCCATTTTATTCATATTTACTGGCCAATATTTCCAGGATATCTTTATTTCTTCTCTAAATACCTCTGTTTTCCACAAACTTACTTATTTGCAAATCACTTGTCAAACTGTGCATTATTTTTGCAACCTTCGTTTTCTCAGCTCCCTCTCAACTTCCCAACTTGCCTGCTCCAAGCTTCGTTATGCTGTTCTCTTTAGTGTGGTCAGACCCATGTACCTGGTTTTCTGTCACTCTCTGTCCTATTTTCCCATATTTCTTATCTGCACATTTCCTGTCTTGTCCCCTACTTTTCCCTTCCATTTCCCTGAGTCTTCTCTTCACACAATGTTTGGTGACTTCTGCATCTGCTTTTCACTCTGCAGCGACTCCATCCCTCTGCTGACCCACTGGTTCTGTCCACTGGCCTACCCCAAGCTCGTTCCACTGAAATGCATCTTACCCTGCCCTCTCTGAGAGCTGTCTTGTGTAGCCAGAACTACTTTGCATAATGGAGTGTATAGGCACAGTTTCTCAGTTTTTCACGTCTGTCTCTTTTCCATGCAGTCCTCCGTAGGTGCCTCTTGTTGTCATACATAACATTTCAGGGCATTATAATGCCTGTCCCAGACCTAGGTAGGTCTTGGAATATTTGAAGTACTTCACAGGGTTCTGGTTTATTGATAAAGTTGCACAAGAATTTCCTGAACACTCATTCAAGCTTCTTAACTGGCTTCTCCTTGAAGCTGAGTCCCTCTTCCTTATAGAGTCTTAAGACAGGACTGTAGAAAGATTGTTCTGTACCTTTGCTTGCATCTCCCATCCCTGCACCCCCACGTTTAAATCCTCCCTGTGATTTAGGCAGGTCTTGTATGTAACAAGTCCCTTATTTTCTTTCTTAAGTAGCATGTCCAATGGCTTTCTGTGAAAGCCCTAAAGTTGTCTGGTAGGTATATTTATGAAAAGAAAGTACTTATTTGATTATGATCTCTTCCCATTCATTGTCTGCTTCTTTGAGCATGTATTTACTTAAAAGTGCTGTGCCGTGAAACAAGGTAGATAATTAAACTCAAGCTTCTGTTAAAGGAATGGATAAACCTGTTACAGCCAATTTGTGACCCTCATGGATTTACAGTTCAGATCCTCCTAGCTCCTCTACCAAAATGTAACTTACCCGTGGGGGTAAGGTTACCAGAAGTTATTTTTTGGTGATGGTGGTATTTGCATACTCTCTGAGGAGACCTTACGGCAAGGCAACGAGTACCTCGCATTTAATTGTGGTCCCTTTAAAGTGCTGAAAATGGACAGCTACAAAAATTGCTAGTCACTTTTAAAGATCTTAGTTTTCCTTTAAACTTCTAAATTCTTAGGTGGTTGTTCTTTAAAACTTGTGTCTGCAGATTTCAACCTTTCAAAGTCCAAATTCTAAAGGCCTGGGAAAGGGCAGTATGTTGTTAGATTAGCTGGTGAGAACTTTGGCATGAAATGTCACAAGGCATTGGTATTAACTCACCCAGCTTTACTTGTGAATGGCAGGGAGGAGTTGTGCAAGTTAAGGAATCCAAAGTGAAGGACGTTTTCAAGTTTTTTCTGCTTCTTTCAAAATTAATTTCTACTCAGTTCAGGCTGTAATTAAAAATCTACCAAAAGTGTAAGCAGTGACAATAGCTTTCGTCGAATAGCGAAATTTTTCTTCACGCAAACAGTAAGTTAATGCCCTCTTGGTGAAGGAGAATTGTGTTTTCTTTTCAAATGGCACATCTGTCCAGATGTATGTGATTTCAACATGAAAATTTCTGTTGCTCAAGAACGCTTGCTTTTCTTCTCCAATGATTTTCCTTCTCTGCAGTAAATCTGGGCAATAAAGTACAGTAGTGATACGTTTCATGTGCTCTGCTTGGGTTTAGTAATTTTTCTATTCCAACGTGTTCATCTCTGGTTACCTAAATTGGGGTCCCACATTGTGACAAATAATGCAACCATAACCGAACACATATTACTGTGCATCTGTTTTGTGCCTGATCTTCACTACCATGTTAGGCTAAATGTGTGTAATAACTGTACATTCTTATCAGAGAAAGATGAGAGTGAGGAAGTAAAGGACATATGAGAGGTTGCATAATATCTGTGTTTTAAGCTTTATAAACCATCCGTTCGGTCACACTGAATGTGAGGGCCGGTTGTCCCCATGGCAATATAAGAAACATTATTTCAAAGCTCCTATTGAAGTAGCTGCTGTTTCTAGACTTTACTTGTTCTAGTGGCTGGATGCCCTGTGTTTATATTGCTACCAAAAAAGAAAAAGCTTTAGTGAGTGCATGATTAGAATTGTAGTCCATCAGTAATAGTGTTCTTATCTGTTCAATGTTTAACATGAATTGTAAGTAATTTATGATGCAGCATATTCCCTGGGAGAGGAGGATGGTGTTAAAAAGTAAAAATAATCTTTAAAAACAAAAGCCAGTACTTTTGAACCTTTGTATTGCATGGTGGACATGTAAACAGTAAGCTGATTTTTTCTGAGGGATCGGAGAGCATTCAACAACTGTTGAGTTCCATGAGAAAACCATGCAAATTTTTTTTAGTTATGTCAGTGTAGGTTTGGTATCTTAATTTTAAAGTAGAAGAAATTGGCAAATTTTTTTTCAGCAAGTTGAATGTACTAGTTTTGACAATGGCCTTTACCAGTTTTTGAAATGCCAAAGTGAACAGCTGCTAACAACTGTTACAGAATATCACCCCTTTCTTTTTATTTTTAAGAAGTAGAAGATAAGGAAGAGGAGGAAGCAGAACTAAACAGGTTTTATTTTTCATTCTGATTCCGTTCATTTGGGTTCAGACTAAGAAATAGTCAGCTGTGGTTTCCTAGTTGCTGGACATTTTGTCTTGCATGTTGTTAGTTTTCTCAAAATTTGAACAAGGTGACATTTGCTTAACATCCTTCCTTCCTGCAAAGAATGTGGCATTCATGGGATGAGAACAACTTGTGACCTGATTAGCTTTAATTGCTTGCTTGGCTTTGAAAGCCGCATGTATTGCATTTTATTTTAGTTAGACATACATGTTAGTTATTAATGTTAAAAAATGAACATACACTGTTCTGCCTGACAAGGTAAATATCTGCCCTATCTTTTTGAGTTTTTTAATTTGTTTGTGTGTGTGTGTGTGCTCTTTTGCTTTGTGTTTCTTTTTGGTTTTGTTTTGTTGGGGTTTTTTTTTGTTTTGTTTTATTTTAACAGCCTGCAGGTTTGGATATTTCTTTTTTAAATAACAGTCCTTCAAATTCTAATGTAGTAAATTGAATTAAGGAAGTAGGTATGAGAGTGTATGATTATGAGTAAAAATTTATCCTTTCAGTTGATGCATTGTTTGAAATATGCTTCATAATATTTAAGTGTATAGTGAGCACCCTCAGCAAGTTTGCCGATGATACCAAGCTGTTTGGAGAGGTAGACAAGCTGGAGGGGAGGGATGCCATCCAGAGGGACCTGGACAGGCTGGAGAGGTGGGCCCAAGCCAACCTCATGCAGTTCAACAAGGCCAAGTGCAAGGTCTTACATCTGGGTTGGGGCAATCCCAAGCACAAATACAGGCTGGGCGGGGAATGGCTGGAGAGCAGCACTGAGGAGAAGGACCTGGGTGTGCTGATCGACGAGAAGCTCAACATGAGCCAGCAATGTGCGATCGCAGCCCAGAAGGCCAACCGCATCCTGGGCTGCATCAAAAGAAGTGTGGCCAGCAGGGCGAGGGAGGTGATTCTGCCCCTCTACTCCACTCTCGTGAGACCCCACCTGGAGTACTGTGTCCAGCTCTGGAGTCCCCAACATAAAAAGGACATGGACCTGCTGGAGCGTGTCCAGAGAAGGGCCATGAGGATGATCCGAGGGCTGGAGCACCTCTCCTGTGAGGAGAGGCTGAAGGAGTTGGGGCTGTTCAGCCTGGAGAAGAAAAGGCTCCAGGGAGATCTTATTGCAGCCTTCCAGTACCTAAAGGGGCCCTAGAGGAGAGCTGGGGAAGGACTTTTTACTAGGGCATGTAGTGATAGGACGAGGAGGAATGGCTTGAAACTGGAAGAGGGCAGGTTTAGATTGAACATTAGGAAGAAGTTTTTCACTTTGAGGGTGGTGAGGCACTGGAACAGGTTGCCCAGAGAGGTTGTTGAGGCCCCATCCCTGGAGGTGTTCAAGGCCAGGCTGGACGTGGCCTTGGGCAACCTGGTCTAGTGGGAGGTGTCCCTGCCTATGGCAGGGGGGTTGGAACTCGATGATCCTCAAGGTCCTTTCCAACCTAAACCATTCTATGATTCTATGATTGCCCTAAAGTATTTCTAAAAATGTTATTACAATTAGATCCATATCTCTTGAGCAATAACCTTTTTAGGTTTCTCATCTGTTTTTCATTTGTACACAAAACTTGGTGTTTATTGTTCAGCTCTGAAGGCGTAATTACTGAAGCTTCATTTTAAAAAGACAGCTTTGAACTTTGTGGGACTGAAAGTGAATCAACACAGGTAAAGCTTTTGCTTTAGATGCTGCATGGATTCAGTTCAAAGTGTTAGATAGCAAGGATTTGTTACATATAGAAAAAGCTAGCTCGCTTTGTTGAGACAAAAAAGTTTGTTTCAGCTTGGAGAACTTGACCATGATACTGTATCTTAGTTATAATTCATTATTTAGCAATCAGTAGATAATCTTAAAATATGAAGAATTTGCATGAATAAAAAGCACATGAAAAAAGACACCTTTCAAAAGTAAATAATGTATTTGTAGAGACATCTCAAAGAGAGTATGCTTGTAAGCCTTGTGCATGTAGGTAGATGTGTATATATTGTATGAATACACTTGTAAGTCCTGTGGACAAGCCCTGAAAGAGGTCACTGCAGCTCCTTCCCGTCTCATCTGAAAGTTTTAGAATCTTAAAAAGGAAACTAGACTTTATTGGTATATGTAGAAGGAAAGGGAGCTGAATGAAAGGAACTGATGAAATGAGTTTGATGTATATTATAGATTTGTTTCATATTTAGAGGAGGTCTATCTCCCCTGAAAAAAAAAAAGCAAACCTATGGTACCATAAAGTTGAAGAAACAATGTATCACAGTTAATTCTAGAAGAACTTGTACAAGCCAGGCTTAGTTAAACGTTAGAGTGCCTTTTTTAGTTGAATACCCTAGGGCCTAATTGTGCAGGATCTTGTAGAAACTGAAGGGAAGACTTTTTGTTTAGGAGAGCTCTGTGGAGAGTAAGGTCTGTGCATGGTGTTCGGTGGTATTCCTCTTAATGAGCAAAAATCTCTGAAGAGTGGCTGTATGCAATATCTAATCAGTTACAGCACAAACTGCAGTAATTTTTACAGAATTTCATTAAGTGTGATTGTTTTGGTTGATAGTTGAACTTTTTGGCCCCTCACAGGGCTATAAGTAGGGTTTTTTTGAGGACTCTATTCCTCAAAGTTTAGAATCTCATATATTGGATAGGCTTGTGTAGACTGTGATTAATGTGTTCTTATTTTCTTTATCCTACTCTAATTATTTTAATGTAACAAGCGATTTTAATATCCGCTAAGTGCTGTAACAGGCAATCTCATTACTTTTCATCGGGCTTGTTTACAGAGAAATAAAACAGCAGCAAAATAAGTAACACTGAATAAACCAGATGTTGAAGTATTACCTACTCTTGAGTATTCAGAACCGCGAGTCAGACTCTGAAGAAGTCATAGGCCTACCTTAAGAAAAGGAGAGTATTTTTGTTGATATTATCTTTAGCTTCTTGTTTACTTTTTGGTGTGTGAGCAGTTGGGGAATATTATATAGCTTTTGTATCTAACTATGAACCACTAGGTTCTAACTTTAGTGAAAGCTGAAGATCTTAAATCTCCAATAGTAGGGACCTTAGGAAATATCAGGAAACTTGATAATACTGGTGATATAGATGTCTTCATTTTTCCACTTTGCCCTTTCTCTGTTATCTCCCAACTGTTAACCTCTTCTTTCCTACTTCTCTTGTTTTATTGTTTTCCCTCTATTTCTGTCTTTAAGAGGAAGCATCCTTCTTATTATTAACCATATTAATAATTTGTGTAACCTCTCCATCTTCCAGTTGTATTGTTGTTGGCTGCCATTAGTCTGTTATCTCATTCACCTTTGCTTTTCTTTGTATTCTATTGTATCTCTTTGGCTACTTTTCAGTAAGGTGCCCTAATGCTCTCTTTCCTTAAGCACTGTATCCCCAAATACACTTTCTTGACTCCAGGAAAGGAGACAGGAAAGCCTGGTGCTGCTGAGAGAAACTCACAGTGAAGTCATCCACTGCAGTTTTAAATTCTGAGCATTAGCTTTTAGCCCTTGATATTTAAAAAGTTCTCCTGCTGAATGGCCTGTGGTTGTGGGTTTCATAGTGTCCAAAGTCTGATCCTGCCAGCTGTTGCATGCAGTTGTGACTAGCCTACAAGAATGATCTCATGAGACATCCACGTAGTTCATCTAGTGTTTGTATAAATTGGCATTGTATGAGCCAACAGATGCCAGGGCTAAAAGGTTTATAGATCTGAAGGGAAAAGAGAGCAACGAGGAGGCCTTATTTACTCTGCTAGTTTGATTTTTCTCTCAAAATTTTGTGTGAAGAAAACTGAGTTGAAGACAAACTTGATGTATTTCGTTTGTATTCTGCATTACTGATAGCTTGAGATTAAACTGGTTGTCCAATTTAAAAACCACAAAAAACAACAACCGAAACCTGATGCCTTCAATCCTCTTTTCCTGACATTTCTGGAGAAGAGGTTTTCCAGTCTGACAGCTGACAGAATAGTCTATAGCTGACAGAATCCTGTCCACAGTGTTCTTGTAACTGAAAAGTCATTACGCAGTCTCAGCAACACAGATGTGCTGGCAAAACCCTTCATGCAGATGCAGCCATGCTTAGTTTTATTAGCTTAGCTTGAATCGGTCAGGATGTTCTTCAGCTGCTGCAGGAGGTCTGCTGTTAGATTGTTCTGATGAGTGTGACTGCTATTAAAGCTCTCTCACCTGACTTTCAGTAACATTGAGGCATTCGATGGTCAGTGATATGTTATGATATCAGGGGTATTCCTATATAATGAAAGCTCAAGTCCCAGGAGCCTTAAGAAATGTGTAAGAAAGATTAAAAAAACCCAAACAATAATACCCCCCCTTCCCCAACTTCCCCTTACCCTTCTCTGATACCTCTTTGTACTGCTGCATTATCTTGTGAAACAATGCTGATCAGCATTTGAGGTTGGCCAAAGCATACCTAGATATGTATGGTATATGTGGATTCATTTAAAAGGCATTTCATGAAAAATGTCTCTTTGGATGTAGGAAACTACTTATGAAGAATGAGAATGTTAAGTGTGTGGGTTTGGTTTCATTCTGAAGCATCTTGCAATATAAATTCCTCTTTTTACATTTTAAACAACCAGTTTCCATGATGTAGTGTCTTCTTGTGCACAGAGTTCTCGAACAAATTAATAAATAAAATTAAAAAAATAACCTACATTCATAGCTTGCATCAGCTTAGGATATGAGTAATAATATTTCAATGACTAATCCAGACATACCTGTCAGAGATGGAAAACCTATACTGAGTCTGCTTTAATCCCTTTGCTGATTTTTATGGTCCCAAAGTCCCTTGAAATACCTGACTGAAATCCAAATGCACTCCACATAGAATCGTTAGGTTCGAAAAGACCTTTAAGATCATTGAGTCCAGCTGTTAACCTAGCACTGCCAAGTCCACCACTAAACCATGTCCCTCAGCACCACATCTAGCCGTCTTTTAAATACCTCCAGGAATGGTGACTCCACCACTTCCCTGGGCAGCCTGTTCCAATGCTTGATAACCCTTTCAGTGAAGAACTTTTTCCTAATATCCATCCTAAACCTCACCAGTGCAACTTGAGGCCGTTTCCTCTTGTCCTATCGCTTGTTACTTGGGAGAAGAGACTGACCTCCACCTCACTACAACGTCCTGTCAGGTAGTTGGAGAGAGCGATAAGGTCTCTCAGCCTCCTTTTCTCCAGGCTGAACACCCCCAGTTCCCTCAGCCGCTCCTTATCAGACTTGTGCTCCAGACCCCTCACCAGCTTTGGTGCCCTTCTCTGGACACGCTCCAGCACCTCAATGTCTTTCTTGTAGTGAGGAGCCCAAAACTGAACACAATATTTGATGTGCAGCCTCACCAGTGCTGAGAACAGGGGGATGATCACTTCCCTAGTCCTGCTGGCCATACTATACAGGCCAGGATGCTGTTGTCCTGCTTATGCTGAGTTTTGCCTGTAGATCTTTAAATTAGTTGGAAGACATAGATAGATTCCCTTGGGGTTCAATCATTTGTTGAAGCTTAAATTTTTTTTGTTGTTGTTGTTGTAGGAAGTGGTTTATTTTTGAGATCTGTTTTGCACTGTATATTGCATCTGTTCTCATTGAAGAAACTTAGTACATGCTGCACAGAATTCCAGATATTCTCCCGTCCTCCCTTTCTTGTTCCCTCTCCCTACCAAACTGATAAAAGGCTAATTTTTGTTTCTGTTGTTGTTGCTCTGAAGTACACTTTCATTTGCTGAATAAGCAAGAGCTGGGAGCTCCTGGCTTGACTAGATGCAAGTTAGTGCTATGAGTGGTAATTTGCAGCTGTGTGTTACAGTGAGTGTTACGCTGAAGCTCAAGCAATGCCAGGACATCACAGACTGAGAGGTGGAGGCAGACAGGTTGACGGGGGTTAACTCGGGTGTACACAGTCACAAAATGACAGTTAGAGAGTAGGAGTCCTTGTTCTGTGAGGCGGGCTTGTGTTGCTCAAAGAGTACGCGTGAAGAGTGCAAAGAATTGGATCATTATCTATTCAAAGAATAACTATAATAGGCAAAATATGATTTCTCCATATCGTTAGCATTACATTTTAGTTAAATAACTAGCATATTGCTCTTTTCTTATTGTTTGAACAAGGCCATTTTCGTGTATCTTAAAAAACCCTTTTGAATGATGCCAAAATGCTAGTGTAGTTTTGGCAGAGGCTCTCCTGGAACTAAATCCCTTTTCTTTGTTAGTGATAGGAGAATTGACATGCCCACCCAGAGAGAAGATGCTTCCTAAAGGATATGGGGAGAAGCAATGCAAAACGCGGAAGAATTTCAATCAAAAGTCAAATTTCTAACTGGAAACTTATAAAATTAATAGAGATCAATATGTCTGAAAGAAAAAAAAGGGAAATTTACATTTAATGTTCAGATAAAATACTGCTTTAACAGACTCAGTTCTTGTAATTTACCATGCAATGTGTAGTGTTTTGTTTGTGTCTACAAAATAGTGTAATTTCATAAAACTCATCTGAGTGAAGTATTTCCGATTACATTAGTGAATAAGCTCTGTGTAATTATTTAAGTAAATTAAAGAAAGATCTTTGTTAAAAAATGAATCATGTTATAACAGAAGGCTAATACCAAATGCAGCTTGAAAAGCAGGAGCAGAGGTTAATATAATTTATATATCTCATGGATGGGGAGCATGGGATGTATGGTTCTTTCAGTTCTCAGGAAAGGTTCTTAATAAGTTCACTGTGTTTACCTGACAAATAAAAAATTGTTATTTTCTGATGTGACAGGAGTAATGATATAGCATTTATTTTCCTTAACCAAGACATCCTCTACATATATTGTTTAATATTTGTGCTAATGAAATAATTTTTTTTAAAACTTTTCCCTCTGTGCATGTGTTTAAGTGGCCTTCATATTATATTTTACCACCATATAATTCTAGAGAGAAAAAGCTCTGTTACACTCCCATGCAGTATATGCTAGATTATTTCTATTGATAAGAAGTATTAATATTTGCACTTGTTAAAATATTTCTATCATGAGCATCAGATGCACTGCTCCTAAGATATTTGCATGGCAGTCAGGCTGGATATTTGTATATCTGTCCATAATTAAACAATTTTTCAGTGTAGGACTACAGATTTTGCAGGGCAGGAAAGCATTATTTGGCCAATTTAATCTTAATTCTTTCAAAATCCAAGCCAAACATTCAAAGCATAAAGTGGCACTTTATTGATAGCCAGGCTGTTCATCCTTTTCACTCTTAAATGCTGCTCTAGTTAGTTACTGAGGCAGATTTTCAGGAAAATCATAGTAAGCAAGGGAGCGTAGCCACTGTGAGAGAGTTAGAGGTGTGCAGGCAAGGGACCAAAGCTGAGTAGAGTAGGTTTGTTTTTTTTTTTTTTAAAAAAAAAAGTCCTGGAAAAGTCATCATAGACATTTTTGTTCATTAAAGGTGACCTTAATTGCTGGTTTGCATGGTTCATAGAATTGGGACTGGAATTCAGAGTTTTAGATATCCAGGTGACTCGTCTGCTTAGCCCAGTGTGATAGTTACCAAACACTATTAGGAGGCTGCTCTGTTATCTCTGTACAGCTGACTCCTTTATAACCCTCATGGTACAGGGACTTGAACAGGACTAATATAAAGAAGAACCTCTCTCAGTCTGTATCTGGGTTATTATTCCCCTTCGTGGCTTTTTTGACAATTGGACCTTAAAAGCCCATCTTCCTGTTGATAGCAGTGATGTCCCTTTCAGATTTGTATAGGTGAGGTGCATTTCCCCTTTAAAGAAATCCTCAATAGTGAGGGAAATGGAAACTGTTTAGGATATTTATTTAGAGCCAGCCAGTTAAGCCCTGTCACTTTGATCTTTTCAAGTAGCCAGTCATGCAAACATGTTTACTTTCTTATATTAACTGTGGAAAGAGACATCAGTATGTACTTACTGCGTAGCTATTTTGGTTAGCGTGTTTTTTTTAGGTCAAAGTGGAGTCATGTTGCAGTGATAAAAGCAGCAGCTTGTACTATTTTGGTGTTGTGGGTAGGCAGGGGATGGTTCTCTTCAGAACATGCAACCTGAGGTGTTAAATAGTGTTAAAAAAGCCCACATATATAGCAGAAGCCCAGCATGAGTTTAAAAGAACGCACAAAACAAGTGATGAGCAGCACTGCCAGCACTTCTAACAGGTCTGGCCTGGAGGAAAAGAATGGAGCCCAAATATTTTTGAAACCAGTAAAAATATTACAGTAAATGTAATAAATATATTCCATTTATGTAATTCTGTATGGAACCTTCCACAGAATTTACAAGAGAACATGTGTTTCTGTTCAGATAGCTTATTTGCTGTTAGAACAAGTGAGAAAACTCTGTGGAAAACAAGACAAACTTAAGAGGGCTCAAGAGCTAGGCATAGTAAACCAGCCCAGCTGTGTGCGAGGAAAAATTAAATATAGGTATACTAGATGTTTGTTGGTCTGCTTGGCCTAGTGTCAGTATTTGCTGCCTGCACATAGTAGCGATAGCAGGGGCAAGAGGGGGAAGACTGTGCTGGTAGTAAAGGAAATTGCCCTCGGTATTTGAGAAATGTGAGGATGATGTGCGAGTCATCCGTATTAATGAGTGTGTACATGTTAAAGATAGTAAAACAGTGCTGCTTTGCAAAACGTTGAGAAAAGTACATTCTGAAGCCTGCATGCTCTACCTGCCCTGGCTCTAGGCAGCTCCTAATGACAGAATATGAACTTCCGCTTAGCTGGAAATTCAAAAAACCGTGACGTTTTGGATACACAGTGAATTAGAATGAAAAATAATTTAGGACTTTTGACGTTTTTAACAGCACTGAAGCATTTTCATTTTGAATTAGAATATTTTGTTCTAAGTTTGTGTTGCACACTATTAATAATTAAAGTTGCAACAATACAAATTATGAAAGTTGATTTTTGAAAAGTTAATTAGAGTTTAAAAATGGCAACAGTGTATTAAAAACATAATGAGAACATTTTGGTCTAATTCAAATGTTCCAGAATTTTTAGTGAAATATTGTAGGTAGATTTTCCTTTTTTTTTTTTTTAATGTGTTTCATTAGTTGGGATTTTCTGATGGAAAAATCCATCCATGTGTTTTTGACCAATTCTGAGTACCTTGAGAATAATTCCAAGGATTGGTTCCTTTGCTGAGGCCAGATCATGCCATCAGCATGATGGTGTTCACAAACTACTGTCACATCTTGTCTGAGACATCAGATTCGGACACAAAAGGCAGACTAGCAACAATAGATTGAGTTATTAATAGTAGTAATGCAATGCTTAGTGACTGTAACTAATTAAAGGACTTAATTAAGTTGTCATGAAAGAATATAGATAATCACTATGTCAGTTCTTTATCATCTGGCTGCTTGAGCGAACCATTGTCTGGTGTATGTTATGCACCATATGTGGTATGGATCCCATTTTTCTTCCTTTCAATTTCCTTAGGCATTTCCGGGTTCTCTCTTTTGGACTACAGTGATAAAAACAAGTGTGGACTTTGACTTGTCCCATATGAAGGGCACTGATGCCACCTAGTCTATATAGTATTGGGAGTTTTAAAGTAAAAGATGTTATGAGTAATATGGCTTTACGTAATGATAAATTTCTGTTCTAATATGGCTAATAATAGCCATAAAGAAAGAAAAAGGTTAGTTAGGATGTGTCACTTCTTCAAAGTGTTGTTCTCTTGCATGGAATTGCTGACAATAGAAAGGTAACAGCTTACTGGCACCTGCTTGACTTTGATTCACAGCTCAAGTAGCGTTTTGTCAGGAAGGAAGAATAGGATTTTCCTCCATTTAGTCACCATGGAGTGCTCTTGCGATTCTACAATCCTAGGCTATACAAGATCACTTCTGAAATACTGCTTTTGAATTAGAGGATGCTGGCATGCGTTTGGACCGTTCCCTGTGAAAGTACTGCTCGTTCAAAGTAATATTTATGGGTCTGATTTTAGAATTCACACAGCAGATTTAAGGCCTCATTGACAGAAGTGTGTACAAGCTTAAATGGCATTTCAGGGGGTGCTAACGCACCTGAACCAGAGATGGCAACCCCAAGTCGTCTTCCTTAGTTTGTTGACCTGTAAGTCCCTGGGGTGCTGCAGTTCAGTGTTATTTGTGGACTCAGAACCATCCTTATTTGATCACCAGGGAATCTGTCAGCTGTGCTAAGTGGTATTTGGATCTGGTAGCTGGGCTAAGTGGTGCAGAACTCTGCAGGAATGGAAGGTAGGCATTTGCTTATAACGCTGGTTATGTGTGCTGACAGCACTACATTTCACCCAAAGAATCTGAATAGACCTGAAGAAGGGCCAATATAGGTGCTTGATGAGCCTATATCTTTTGAGAGATTACACAGAGAATTGTCTTGGCTAACTTTACCTCTTATAAAACCCCCTCTAAATCCATCTTCTTTGAAGATCTTTGTGTAAAACTTTCATTACAAGAATTTGCATGAGAATGACAAAAACATAATTAATTTCTAGTACAATTTTTTCAAAACCTGGATTTGCATGCTGTAGTATGCACACCAGATGGGCTGAAAATCTGACCAAATTGCACAATCAGATGTCACAGGTAACATCTAATTGAATGTACAAAACAAATTTTTAAATATTTTGACAAAATTTCTTTAGTGTGATTTTAGAATAAAAGAGAAATATTTTATATAACTTCATATGACAGAAATGTTTTCTGCCTTTTTAAAGAATAGTTTGCTATTTATCGTTTTGTTCCTTTTGGTAATGTGCTTCGCACATTAAAAATAGATGAACAGAGAACTATTCAGCAGAGCTAACCAAAGACGCAGATGGCTAGTACAGAAATCTGCCAGTCTCTCAAATCTAAATTAGAAAATTCCTTATGAAAGACTTTTTACCTTGAAGCTAGTGAAGTTAACTGGAATAGATTGCATGTTTGTTTTTGAGCAATGAATTTTACATTTGTACAGACAAAATTTCTCTAACCTCATGAACGTTAACAACACATTTTATAAATGACATAAGGATTCAAAAGTAGAAGTATTGTCAAGGAAAGCATTTGATAACAGGGAAGCTAATGGAAATTTCAGTGCTGTTGAGATAGTTCATTCCTTTATGCACTGAGTCTGTGGCACCTGCTCCTAAATCAGGCAGCTGGCTTTTGTCACCTAGAAGTCTGTTAGAAGACTTTGTGCCTCCACAGTGGCTTTGTTTCCCAGCCACACAGACGGGTCCTCACTTGTAATTTGCCTTCCACAGAGCCCTCTGGGCAGCCACAATCTTTGACTTTGTCTGCACTCTGGATCTGGCATTGATAGGAAACAGATCTGGAGAAGACAAAGTGCTGCCCAGAAGATATTACTTTTTCCTAGGTCTGTTTCAGGACTTGGTGGAAACTCTTAGTTGGGCGCTCTGTTAGAAGAGAAAGGTAATAAAATAATTATTTCAGTCATCATGATTTTTGAAAGATACAGCCAAATTACTGATTGTTGAAGGCAAATGGACTAATTTCCCATGTATGAATTTCTGTAGCAAGTGAAGACTGGCTTGAGAAGGAAATTACTTTAAAGCAAACTGGTGTGTAGATTGATTTATGCTGCAGTGATTGCCCAAGAAAATGCTCTTGCTTCACTGTCAACACAAGATAATCCTTTGTAGTTTTCCTGCCAGTTAAAATAGTACCTTGCATTTTCTGTATCGGTGTTTGCACCATCCCCTAAGGTACCAATGACATATCATATCTGAAGATGGTGTCCTTGGCAGTACAGTGAAGTGCACTGATTAGACTTCTGGCTATCTGAAAGTACTGAGCAAAGGTACTCTACTAAAGGAAGTAAATCTCTTAGCCTGCAGTCCAATGAAAATGCTCTTAAGGGAGTTTCTACGTTACACACTGTGGTACAGAGCTGCTAACTCAAACCCCAGAAACAATATAGTCACATTAGGTCTGTGTGTCTTAGTAACACTGCCAGCACCATTGCCTTTGGTTTATACGCAAGCTCGGTCAGGGTTTGATTGCTCCCTTTCTCCATTGCTCTGTGTTGTGCAGTGCAGATTTACGTGCAATGTCTTTTGAATCTTGTAACAGTGATAGCTTAAAATTGGCATGTATAGAAACAATAACTCGTGGTTTGAAAGTAAGAAAACAAAATGATAAAGAATGCTGTATTCAGTGTTACTGTTGTCTGGATGTTACTGAGAGAAGGGGTGGAAAAATTCCGTTGCAACCTATTCCAGAGATAAGGGAGCAACTTGGAAAGAGTGCAGCAAGGAAAGGAGGAACAATTAATTTTAAACTCAGGTTGTATCTGTAAGATATACCACTCAGCTTCCTAGCTATCCAGCTTTTTCAGTACATGCCACCATTCAGTTTATGGAGTAAATGCAAAAATCGCAGTAGAGCTTTCAAAACACTCTTATGAATTCATTTTCTGAAAAGTAGTTATGCGATTTGAATAAATGACACATTATCTTTTTTGTTAAGAAATAAAAGCCTTAACAAGCAAAAAATGACAAGAGTTAAAGTTATTTGCCATTCAGAGAAGTTATTGTATTGCTGGGCTGATGATTTGCATTAAATTGTTGATATGTTCATTTGTTCTTCGTGACATGGTCTGTTTTAATCCATAAGAACAATACCTACAGCCTAATAGGATTTTCAGTTTCTGAGATTCTTTATGTTCTGTTTTTATTTGATTAGTATGTGGTGCTTTCACGCATGTTGTTTGACTAAAAGAAAATGAGGAGACACAGAAAAAAAAAAATCTTTAAAGCATTCTAGTCTCTATCCTTAATCTACCTGTCCTTTCTATTCCTTTCTGCCCCTGGAGATGTTTGAGCAACATGTGCTACTGCTTTATACCACCTCTTTGCTTCCCTGCAGCAAACACAGTCTCTAGACTATAGCATTTTTACTGCTTGTGAGAAACCAGCTTGTTATTCTTGCTGCATTTATTATACTTCTTTCACTGATGCGGCTCTGCTGCCCCCAGGGTCTGAATGACATTGATCTGATGCTCACAGCCTGGAAATAAAGCCAGTGTGAGCTGTACAGAAATCTCACAGTTAGTGCAAGGAAATCATTAACTCTTGCAGCTTGTTCAGATAAATAAAGGAAGGTAAGGAAATTGCAACTTAGCCAAGATATGAGAAGCATGATGATAGTGCTGGGACAGGATCTCTGCTGAAAAGCAACACAAATGCATGTGTCATAAGAAGAAGGTTTTAGAAAGCTAAGCTTGTCTGGCTGTCCGATTGGGAAAAACTGGTGCAGCGAGAGCAGTAGTATTTGAGAGCCTTAATGCTAGGGTTTCGGAGTTCTGGGACTCTTACTGTTGTCAAGCTATGCCTCTTTGTTAATTTCCTTGTTGAAAGCACTCTTTTGGAGAAAAGCTTTCCATCAACGAAACATGTTGTGTTGTGGGTTTTGGGGTTTTTTTTTTTTTGNTCTCCAGTGTTGTTCTCCTTGGTCAGGGGTCCTTTTTAATCTCCCTGTTGTGCTGTGATTGTAATATATTGAGTTCTGTGTGACATCACGGTAGCTATTCAGGTAGATGCTTTTTCATTTCCTTTTCTCCTTTACCTGAGGTAACATAGCATTACTTCCTACATAGCTGTGCTTGTTAGTGCCTCTCTCCCTGGGTGTCCCTTTGTACATGTATGGCACAGTACCTCACTTGCTTGTGAGAGCTGCATTATGTGGACATGATAACATGAGGATTGGCACAGCTTTTTATCTGTCTGCATTTTATTTTGTAATCAGGAATATGCCTGTTCAGTGGATTGTTATAACATCTAAAATGTATGCAACAAATGTGGTTTTTACTGAATTTTGTGGAATCTTCTGCTTTGACGGGTGGAACTGTATGTCCCTTTTTTATTTTTATTTTTTTCAGTGTTGGAGGATTATTAATACTTCTCAGCTGCCTCTCTAAATGTTTTTCTTCAATCAGGGCCAACTCTAACTTAATGGAACAGGTGGTTGCTTAACCAGCAAATTGTTTAACATAAAGCCCCAGCCAGGATGTAGCTTCTTATAATTAAAAGGCTCATACTGCTCCTGCCAGCCATCTTTTCCCTTGCTCAGCATTGCACCACCATTTCAGACAGAATGTGCAACAATAAAGTAAAGAACGTCTCCAGTGTTAACCCTGTCTTATCCAAATCACCCAAACATTTCTCATAAGTATTGCGATATTAAGGTGCCATAAAACTGAACGGGACCTGCTTTCCATGTCTCAGGAGAAAGTATTTCTTTTTATTTCTACATTTCTTTTGAAGATAGAAATCTCGTCTTGTTGTTTTAGGGAGAAAAACCCCAACCCAAGTGTATGGTTCCACCTTTACGTTGCAAAATGCTGTCACTCGGGGACTCCAAAGCCAGGGCATGAAGTGGATGTTTGGATTGCGTGTTACTGAAACAGCAAGGGAATAGCCACTGACACCGGGGCAAAAAGAGAGAGGCTCTTTATGTTCTCCTCCTTACCTAATGTCCTGACTGCCTCAAAGGCTCGCCCTCTATTCTTATTCGGAGGCTGTGGCTGGCAGGGAAGGGAAATGGTTATCCGTATAGGCAAGAGGTCAAGTACCCATATAATGTCCATTTTTTGCCTCAGTAATTTGAGGACATACTCAAAATCTCTAGGATACTTACTCTTGGCAAGTAGTTGTCAAAACGGACATATAAGCCATTATTAACTTCCTGGATGACAGAGTCAGCGTCAAACAAATGGAGTTCTCCATCACCTAAGCAGGCAGACTGCTCTGTTGCCTATATTATAATACTGTATACAAGCATGACTGTTTATCATATGAATACAGAACTATAGGGCATTACAGGGTCTTTAAATCAACTGGTCTGTATTCTATGTTGAAATCTGTAGTTTTGGCTCTTTTATTTATTTGTAGAAGTATTTGCTATAAATACAAGGTGAATGGCTGTACCAAGATGCGTAATTGGCAAAGGGAGATTGTCACCAGCTGCAATCCTAATTTTCAGATTTGACAAATGTAATATAATTCCAAGTATTTATGGTGACCTACTTAGAAAAGATGCAGTACTGCTATTACCATACTATTTCTGCAGACATGCCAAATATAAAAGAATTCTGATATTGTTACATTATAAAATATTATCCCTCTGTTTTTTTTGGGTGAAGTTCTAATGTACCAGTTAATAGTCTGTGCAAAGAGTTTTTTACCAGATGTCTGAAAAAGGATCCAAAAATGCTTTGTTCAGAACAAATCTAATGTTGATTGCCACCAGAGTATAGTTCAGTCTTTGTAGTCTGAACTAAGAAACTGGCAGCTTGTTTACATGTAAATCTGCGCTGAAATAACAGAAATTCTATTTAATTTACATCTTTTTGCTTTGGAGTTTTTTTTGAGTGAAAGTTTTTGTGCAGAAAGATGTTACTATAAAACTTTCCTACTCCATTTTTGCTCCCCCCCCATTTTTTTTTTCTTGTTGAAATTTAAACAGTTGCTTATGGTGTCTGTAGAATATGCAAGAAGTTAAAGCTCTATACTTCGGATTGAAAAGGCTGTTTAGACTAGTTTTGTTTAAGCAGCAAGAGAACTATATACATATTTATTCCCAATGTTACTGGGTGCTTATTGCCAAATTATCTTGCTTGAAGTATAGGATGGGGATCTTTAAACCATTAAATACTCCTTTTCTCTTTTAATGGTCAGTGTCTTACCAATTTCATGGATATTTCACATTTTTGTTGCCTCTACTTACATCTGTTGTAGTAGTATGTCTCTGTGTTCAAATAAATTATAAGAATTGAAGATTGATAGATCATCCTGGTATTGTATCTAATGTGTTACTATCATTTAAAGCATTATGGATGCTTAGACCAAATAATACTTTCAAGTGGCTACTGAATTAACGGTGAGAGACAGACAGATATATTCACTCTCATTGACAAATATATTATTAGTCCTTGAATAATCCCACAAACCTAGGCTGTGTATCACAGTCTGGCCTCTTGTATATACAGGTTGAAATCACTCATTTATTTGAAATCAGGATGAGGGAATTTACTAAATCAAGATTACAGAGTATTGAAAGAGTCTTCAGTATCATTTGGTGTCCTTTCAGAAATCTCCTAGTTAATTGTGACATCAGTGCTTTTAATACATGACAGTGGGTTATCACATACAAAATCTCAGTTTTGTACATGGCACTGAGGATCTGTTTATTGTAAGTGAATTTTTAAAAGTTATAGTTAGATTGTAAACTGGATTTATTTCTAAAATCCCATGTTAAACTCTTCCAACCCTGCATAGTTGCATTTGCCTACTAGTTGCAAGTTAACACCTTTCCAAAGTAAGTATGTTGAGTAACACTGTAGTTTGTTGTGTATAATAGCCTGGCTTGGAAGTGTTTAATTGGTTATGATAATGTCTGTAAGGTATGTAAAAGTGTTACAAAGAACATCTGCTTCTGTTGTAATTGATGCCACTTTTCATCAAGATCAGCACTTTAAGCTGAATAGGGCATTAATTAATATCAGAACTGCTCCAATGGTGAGGAATTTTTCCTCTGTGTACAGCTGAGGTCCATTTGGCTAGCGTAACAGTACTAATCCTGATTTCAAACCTGTCCAGATGAAACGTCCTTATACTTTTTCAATTTTTAAAGGAAATCCTTTGTGTTTGTGGATTCAGCTCTCACTTCTCTTGGGGTATGCTGGATTTCCAGGAGAGAAGTGAAACAGAAAACTGATTAGTCCTGCCCTTGAAGAAATACTGTGCTGTTATACTATTTCATGACAGTTCTTATAATTCTCTCCATTTGTGCATAGTGAATTTTCATTTTTCACTTCAATACACACATAAAATATAACAGAATTCCAGTTACTTTAGGAACTTTAATTTCTGATTTTCTTATCTTTACTTTTAAAATTGAAGTGTTTCATTAATGCCTATTTCTTCCTCTAAGCTTTAAAAAGAATGTATTTCATTCTCAGCCTACAGCTACGACTGGTTAAAGCAATTTTCATGGTAGCTATAGACAAATGCATGGTAAGTGAATTATGCTTTTTTAATACTCAGTTGCTTCTCTTTTCTATTTGATTTCTGCATGTTCTTCTGTGAATTCTCAAATTTTTGTATATGAAAATTGGAGAGAGATGATTTCAAAGCTGTATGCGTGACTGTTTCCTAAGAGGTCACTCTGCTCCTGAGCTGCGCATGTGCACAGTAGAGCTGGCGTACCTCCATTTACTGAATGCGTGCAATTGATCTGCATAGCACATTTGGCTCAGCAGGTCCAGGATGTGTTGAACAGAGGCAGTAGCCATGCCTGACTCAGGAAATCTGGTTAGGGCATGTGCCGTAACGCCAAAATATCCTATGTGTTTCAGACTCCTGGTGGCACTTGCGGTACACAATGTCACAATCACGGTTTTCTACCTGGTAGCCACATGAACTACAAACGCTACAGAAAAAAATCTGAATGTCTGTTTTGCATATTATATATGTTTTAATAGGGTGGTTTGAAAGTAAATTTTTAATGTATTTGTAGCATAGGCTTTCTAGTTATTTATGCATAGCATGAATGTTATTAAATTGAAAAAACAGTACTTCTGGGTACAGAAAAATGGGGACTTTAAATAGATCTGTTAGTGGATGTTAATTTGACTGCGATGCTATAGGAAAAACTTGAAAGTGAAAGGGGGCATATTAGGGAATGTGAACTGGAAGGTGAAGTTCTTTGTTATGTGCTGAAATGCAGGTGAGGGAATAGGAGGAGCATTCTAACAAGTGAGCTGTAAGTTCCACTCTCTGGTTGGAAGGATGTGGCAAATAAAGTCCTGCAGAAGTCTCTCCTAGATATGTTGGTCATAAGGCAGCTTCTTAATGGAGATGAGTATTAAATTTGTAGGAGGAGGCTACGGGTATGTTGGAGGACAGAACTAGAATTTAGATTCACTGGCAAATGGGAGAGGTGATTTAAAAAGGCAGGGTGCGTGGTTCTGCCCTCACGTGGGGCAGCTGTGTCCCCTTAGGGTGAGAAACAACGGGGTAAGTGGCAATTCAGCAAAACAGTGTCTGTGCATGGCACAGGGCATGTGAGGCAGCGTTCTCATGCTATTATGAAAAAGGCATGGCATATGAGGTAATTCACTGCCAAGGCATGTCCAGTAGTTCTTTTACTCTATCCAGCACTGGTGAGGCATTGGCTGGAGAGGAATATTGTCCAGTATTGAGCAGTGTGGTTAAAGAAAGATACAAAATAATCAGAGACTATCTGAAGGACAGCATTAGGAGAAATCAGAATCTAGAAATGATGGCTTAGGGGAATGATTTGGAGTCTTTAGTTAAGAGAAGATGAGCAAGATTTGATAAAACCCTTCAGATATATCAAGTGCTGCTGCAAAGAAGGGAAAATCTGTTCTCCATCATAGTGGTGGGTAAAACAAGAAGCAGGTCTTTAATAGGATTAAATTGGATTAAACTTCTCATGTTAGGAATAATTAAGTACTATAATAGGTTGCCGGAGGAAATAGTGAAGTGTACTTCACAGGAAGCAAGTTAGAAATGGATTAGCCAGACTTCTGTCAAGGATGGCCATTCCTGCCGGGGCAAGTGATAGACAACGTGATCTCCCCAGGTCCTTCCAGCCTTATTCAAAAATGTAAGTTTTCAAAGATGCTTTGAATCTGAACAAAAAAAAAAAAATCCCCTTATTGTGTTTCCAAAGGCTGGTTTGATGTAAACATTTTCTCAATAAGCTTCTAGATAGACGACTTCTTGTTGTGGTTGGAATTGGCATTCTCGCCACCCCCAAGAAAACAAACCCCTTTTTAGCCTTGAAAAGTTCCTAGAGAAGTAAAAGCTGTTGATTGTTTCCAGAATTAGAAGGTATACATCAAAGAAATACACTTTTGAGTGAGGATAATCCTTGTTAGGTAGAGAAACAACACCAACAAGTAGGTTAAAAGAGAATTTGGAGAGATCTGCGTTTTGTGTGGGATCAGAGACGTTCTTGCCAAAGTGCCATCTGTTCAGCTTTTATTCAGCTCTGTTTTCTTTTCACCTCTCTGTTGTGCTAGCAATCCAAGTGGAGACATGACTGACTGATGGAAGTTAAGTCCCAAAGTTGTGCCAGTTGTGTCTCCAAATGCAGGTATCACAAATAGTGACTGAGTTTTCATGGAGAGTTTTTATTGGTAGTAAAGGCACCTGATTAAGGAGTGGACTGAAAAGCTGTCTTTAACAAATGGGGAGCAAGTAAAGGAATGATTATGCTCTTCTGGACAGAGATGACAACCCCACTCCCCAAGATTTCTGTGACTGAGAAACCCTCTCTTTGCGAAGTCTGTCTATGTTAGTGTATGTTAAACACCTGTGATGTTCCTCTTTAAGAGTTAAACTGTGAAATGGGAAAATCGCACCTTAATTGAAATTATGGGAAAAGATGTGCCTGAAAACTGAGGACTGAATCCTCTGTCATAAGCTTGTAGCTTATAGCATATGGCATAGCTCTGTCATAAGGAATTCCTGGCTAGCCTGTAGCTTGGGAATGTATTTCGAGGCTGAGTGATTGAAGGGTAACGCCTACACCAGGCTTAAAACATTGAAAATTCTGCATTTGCATCTTATTGCAGCACCCTTGTGGGTGGCCCGTAGGTCTGAGGAATATTTCCATGTGTTGATTGTTGGTGGCTTATTGGAGATACAATAGTTCCTCTTGAGAGAGGCACTCCGAGGGGAAGAGATTACTTGAATTGGTTTTGCTGAGGTAATATTTTGCTCAAAATAGATGGCTGCCATTTCTGTCTGTTCTCTGTAGAAGTTCTAATGGAGTTTATCTCTTCCCCTATCCTGAAGAAAGAGACCTTGGTGAAAGCGGTAGCAGTAATTGAGAGAGACAGCCCTGTAGGATGGACAGCACAGGGGCTTTTATGTTTGAATTACAAAAGATTTGGGCTAGATGGAATATTTTTACCCTCATCTTAGAATGGTATATATCATAGTTTATTTCTGGGAGAGTGGGATAGTGGATTTAATTATTCTCTCACTTAAAGCATCATAAATCAGGACTGATTCAACTGGGTTTATGCTAATAACACAGTAGATGTAAAAGGAAAAGAGGGGGTTAATCTGCTGATATATTTCATTGGGGCTTAATAAATTCACCACACTTGTCAAAATAACTCTTGGGTAATTTGCAAAATTAAATGTATATATTCTATGCTACTGAGTTTTTCTTTGGAAGCTAGGCATCTTTTTGCTAATACTTCTTTCAGAAACCTTAACTCTGGCAATGTGTTCCTGGCCTGGCCCTATTTTCGTACTGCACATGGCAATGTGCTGAATATGCTGCAGTACTGTAGCCAAATGAGCGTTGAAGCAGGGTAGAGCTGGCATAGGCTACTTGCTTAAGGACAAACTCAAAAAGGATTAAAAAGTTCTCACTGTCAGATCCATTTGTAAAGAAAATCATTCAATTGCTAGTAGGGTGTCTGTAATTGCATGTAAAGCAGTGGGGGTTATCTGTAATTGCTGTCTATTCCATATACTTTTTCCTGAGAGCACAGGTCCATACAACTGCAAAAATTCAGCTTGAAGTTCAGGAGTTGTTAATTGGCCTCAAGATTTGCCTTCATCTTTCTACAGCAGTTTTGCCCAGGCTTTTAGAATGCCAAGTTATTGGCAAAGATAATGAAGTTTTATTGGAAAAGATTTATTGCTATTTTGTAACTCGGGTAATTAGATAAAGCAGATTCACGGTTTTGGCCTCACCAGTGTGGCTAAATAGCATAATATGGTGTGCAAGAGACTCAATGTGTAGGTAGAGCCTGTATGCAGTACAGTTAGCTTTAGCTGCCCCTCCAAGCACAAAGATATGTGAAGTTCCCCTATCTATTTCTGTATCAGCAACATTATTAACTGAACTGATAGTAATCTGATAGCAATCCTGGTGGATACTCCATGGGGGGCTTAAAAGCTGCTTTGGGGCAAGGGGCTTGTTTGCCTGGACTGAGATTGATAGGACAAGAAGCAACAGGTTTCATTTGTTTTAATACTAACGATGGCAAAACATAGGAGCAGTTTGTGTAGGGAAGGTGTGGATTCTCTGTCATGGGGATGTCTTCTAGCTGTCTCTCAGACTGATCTAGGAAAAGTTGACTGTGTCCTGAGGCTGAGGGTGCACTAGGTGACAACAGAGCAATGTGCTACAGTAAAAGGAGATCTTTTTGCCATCTTGGCCTACTTTAGCAACAAACTTTTTTTTTAATTGGAGTTACAAGTATGTCAGAAGACAACTCAGTAGTATTTTGTTTGACATTATATCACATTGGAACAGCAGTTTCCTACTGTCCTCGAGTTCTGTGTGCTATGATATCTGTGCAGTGTCGGTGTCTACAGAGTTTGCTTTACAACTCTTTCCTGTGTTGTACTCAGGTATTCACTGCAGGTACTTCATCTGCTTTTAGACATAGCTAAATGATAGCAGTCTGGTTTTTGTCGCAAATAGTTTCCTCCCAAGATTGTCTGCCCACACATCTCTAGCAGATAACAAGTTATAATAGCCGTATTATTTCTAAAGCAGGTGATTTTCCTACGAGATCTTAGTGAGAACTAAACTGATTGTAGTACAAAACTTATGAAGTACGTTTCCAGTTTTTCATATATGACAATAACAGAATTATTGTAAATGTTGAAATCATCTTTACTGGGTCATAGGCTACAGAAAGCTTTGTGAATAAACACTTTTCTAACTCCAGTCTATAACTTTCCTAGGGAAGCTGATCACATTTGACAAGGGAAATAGGATTCCGCAGGAGGTTATATGAAATTACGAGATGATGCAAATGGAAATATATTATCTTGGGGGAGGAGAAAGAACAACTTCTCCATAATTGAGTTACAGATAAAATTGAATTTAAAGGGTCCAGCAAGCTTGTTTGAAGTTCAAAGAAACTTGTGCATAATTTTGGCCTGCCTGGAGTCATTGCGTCTTAACACATGTAGCTTGATCAAAAGAAAAGTTGAAATGGAGTAGTTCCAGAAATCCAGACTGATTAAGTCAATCTTTCTTGCCCAGTGATGGAATTTAGAAAAATATCATTTGGTCTTCTCTAAAGTATTATCCTCCTGGATCAAAGGATTTCTCTTCCAGCCTTTCTATACTAATCATACAGTGAAAAAAATGAACTATAGCGAAAAGACAATGTTCTTTTTGATCTGGTCAAGTTAGCATTTAATGAGGGCTGCTGTCCTGAAATACAAGCTACAGAAATGCTAAGTCAGTAAAAATATTACTTACCCCTTTAATAATTTGCATTTGGCTTTATGACAAACTTGGACAATGAAATAGTAAAATGCAGTGTGATCTGTAAAAGTGTACTTCTTTTGTGTTGTGATTTGTTATTTTATTTCTGTGAAATGGGGCGGGGTATGACTTGAAGAACCTCTGGACGATCCTGCTAGCAGTGCTCTACAGCAGGAAGAGGCCAGTAGCAATACAGAGCGTGTGTGGGTTAAGATCTGAGTATCCAAGAATACACAGAATCACAGAATCATCTAGGTTGGAAGAGACATTTAAGATCATCGAGTCCAACCGTTAATATGGGTTCTTTGGGAGGTATGCATTTCAATTGGCAGGAATAGATGCTTTTTAATTAGCTAGACTGAAAAATCTGGGTAGAGACAAATGCCCTGGTACCAATCTTAGCATTCCTCTCTAGCTTCTGGAAGCCTTAATTTGAGGAAGCAGGACTTGAAAGTATAATTTAGGTCCCAAGGTGGGACAGGGTTGGACAAAGATTGATGAGGATAAAGCAAATCTGTGGGACTGTGACCTTTCCACATAGCAAATACTCTTCTGTGATACTGATAACTTTCCAGTCTTTTAAAGTCTAATAAAAGCCAATTTAGGAGAAATAAGTACAAAAGTTTTCCTTGTATGTATTTCCATATGTTCCATATATACTGGAAATACAAACAAGGAAATTATAAAATGTCCTATTTGATGAATTTTGATCTGCTAGGCACATGACCGTTTTGGAGCTCAACTGACTGTGAGAGTTCTCTTTGCAGGCCTGCTAAGCTACCAGTGTGAAGCTAATTGCACTATTAGAACCTGCTATATCTTACACATATCATAGTTTTACTTTCGACAGTGCCTTGTGATTCATATCATTTCAGTGCCTTGTAAATACCCTTTGGCAGTATTTAACATAGGCCAAAGAAAATATATTTAGGTGAGGTGGTTTTAGTATAATGAGTAATTTCTCCTCCTTTCCCAGCAAGTTTTTGTGCAATTCTAAAGGCCTGACAGAGCCACCAAGGAAGCTGACTTTTATGGAACATGAGGAGAGTCGTAGCTCATGTTAAGTGGGTGTCTAATATTCCTACGTGCCTAGTAACTTAAAATCTGGCCTCTGTTTGAGGTGGCACAACTCTTTAATTCTATTAGGCTGTTAAAAATAATATAAATCTGTTCAGTCACTGACAGCAGTTTTTTTTATTGTGGGGTGATTTGGGATTATGAGAGTTATGGGGGAAGGTGACCTTGATGCATGTTTAAGTGCAGCTCTTCTTGACACAATGCAGTAGAGAACAGCACTGGTGTTACCTTAATTATGTTGTTAAATGCACTAGGGGTGAATTACGTGAAAGAAATTAAACAAGTGACGTTCTCGTTTCATAAACTGCATTTAATCTCATGCACGGCTGTGTTTATGATAGAGTTACAGCAATACAGTAAATTAAATGTGAATAGGAGGCTCACCAATATCTTCATAAGCAGATGTTTCATATTTGAATTAAAACAGAAGTAGGATATACCTTAAGTCATTCGGGACAAGATGATTAAAGTCTCATGTATTTACTAAAAAAGATAAATTTGCAATTTTGAATAATTAATATATGCTCTCTTACTCCATCTGAAGCATCCAGAAAGAAATTAGGCTGGTCATTAACGTCATGGAGTAAAACTACACTAAACAGAATTTTGCAATGGAATTTTGCAAAGAAATAAGCACAGGTGATAGTCTAATCAACTTCAAGACTGCTGATACTTATTTAGTATGGGTCTTGACATTTTTTGCCTGCTGTAGAAGTTCAGTTTTTCATTGATATTAATTAGAAAACCTGTATGATGTAAAAAAAAAAAAAAAGTGCTACCTGTCAGTTCATTTTTTACTGTATTTACTGAAATTTCACCACAACCCATTCTCAACAATTTTAGCTAGCTATGGGAAGAGTTGAAAAACCTAAATAAAGGAAAAAAGTTTGGAATTACATTGGTATTCTTGATATTCCCTTTTTTTTTTTAGTGTCTCAGTCAAAACTGTTTGGCACATTTGATGCACATTTGTCAACTAGTTTTAGGAAATCATTGTTGCCTTTTGTGGTGAGTAAACTTTTTGGAAGGAAAAATCAGGCTGCTCTGCTCCTTAATAATCCTGGTGCAGAAATGTACTCTTATAATATTATGAAACCCCTGTGTACCCATTCACATGTGGGTGGAATTCATAATTCAATAGTTTATCTAATGATTGCATTCCATTTTGCAGTGACATTTTTCATTAAGACTACATTTATTCAGAGAAAAGCTAACTTAATAAGAGTAGCCTCAAATTAAGGGATTTATTGTTGTCCTTTTTTAATATTTTACCTATACTGAAATTGGTATCATTTAGGCACAACAAAAAAGTTGGTGGTTTTTTTATTTTTAAATTGTGCAACATTTTCTCCAGTTGTTTAACGTGTATTACTTGGAGAAGGTACAGTACATATTTGAAAAATCACATTTTTTTCCGATACTGACGTAGGATTGAAATGACTGTATGTCCCATCCAGCACATTATATATTCAATAAACCTCTGACTGCTTTTTGTACCTGTAGATTTTTGAGCTAAAATCTGATCAGTGGACTAGAACCCATAAAAAATAAGTTGTGTTGTTTGGAGTTTGATGTTAAAAGCGGGCACATCTGAATACAGGAGTGACAGGCCCAGCAAACCTTAATTTTCCTGCAGTTTTTATTGCGGCAAAATTGCGAGCATTGAATTCAGACCCGTAATTTGGAAATAGTTCTCTCTTTTTTTTCAAAAGCCTTTGGATTCTGCAGGGTGTCTGTGTGGAGATTGCTTGTCCTCCTCCTGGGGGACAGCCAGGGTTGTGTGGCATCTGCACCGTGTGAGGGAGAGGTGGGATTTCTTTCCCCTGCTTGCGTTTTGGTGTGCTGGTTGCTCAGACAAAAGCTTTGCCCGATCTTCTGCTCTGAATTAAATTATCATACCCACCAAAGGAACCTCTCTTTTAGGCTCTTAAGTTTTATGGGCCAAATGCACTGCTCTCAAACCTGACCTCTTGTCTGTATTTGCAGATAGAGAGACATATGAGGCAGAAACAGTTTTAAGTGAGGAACCGTTAGAGACAAACATATCTGCCATGATAGTATATGTATATACATAGTATAATTGTTCCTTATGTTGTAAGAATAGTCCTTATGATTCAGAGGTTGTCTTTTTTATGCCTAAATTATTTTTTTCTCTCATCTAATAAAAACATCATTTTTGTCACATATTTTTCATAAAACTAGAGCTATAAAGTCGTTGCTGTAAATTTATGTTATGAGTATGCTCACGTGTAAGCACAGAGCATTATGGCTTTTGCATTTCTCTGTTTTAAAGGAGGCAAAAATCAAGCCTGTAAAGTCTAACGCAAAAATAAAGCTACAGCAAAGTCTGGAAAAAATAATTCCAAATAATTACCAAATAAGCTTTTAGGACCGAAATGAGGATCTGCCTTTTGAAGAGAAAGTGAGTTTGAAAGGCACCAGCAATATGATTTATCACACGTTCCTGGATAATATATCACACCAAAATCCTATTTATCCAGTCTATTGCTGTTGGCAATTAATCTTAAACAAGGACATGAAGTATATTGAGAAAGGTGAAATGACAGAAAAGAATGGTGTCCGTACCTGCTGTAGGATCTTCTGTATTAGCTTTATAGTCTGAAGTATCAACCAGAGATCAGGAGGAGCTTTCTCCTCTGCCCGCTTTCTGTGTTTATGCAATCCTGTTTGACGCTTAATGAACATCTTGGTGCTATAGTGTTTTTCTTAATTTCACAACTCTATAAAATTTTACTTCATAGTACTGTCACCAGAAGGGTTGGAAAACAAAATTTGTGTATTGTGTAGATAAGAACAAGGTAAGTCCTGGCTTGAAGAGCTTTGTATTAGTTAATAGCTTTATAGTAGGTAAATATGGGTGCTAGTTGATTGGGTTACCTCCTCTTCCCCCCTCCCCCCTTCCTTTCTTTCTTGCTTCTCCTGCCCCCTGTAAGATAGGTACTTGGAAAATGTGGTTTCAGGACATTTGATTTAAGATTTATTTAAGATTAGTAGAAATAGACTTGAATTGCAAAATTTGCATCCAGATCTTAATATCTTATGTCTCAGAGTTCTGGGAGACATTGTGTTGTAACACTTTAGAAATAGGGCTTGGGATCTACAAATAAGCTCAGAATTCAAATGCCAATAAAATAAACGCGGGTTTGGGTTGTGCCTATTTGCAATTATGATGGATGCAGAATTTGTTTGTTAGGGAGGTCTCTCCCAGCGGTCGCATACAAAATAATTTGCTTGTTGCATTTCCCTTCTTCTCATACCTCATCTCCTTTCAAAGTCGCTATTTATCATTTTATGGCACTGGTGAGTAAGTGCTGCTGAGTCAATGCCTAATTAGTTTCCAGCTGGTCCTCTGTGAGTAATTTCTTTAGATGCCAAACAATCAAATTAAATTTTCAGAGTATTATGGCTTTACTAGAACTGCAATGTGGTGGTGTCATCATGGTGCCATCCCCAAAGACTCTCATGGCCGGTGACTACCCTGAAGTCGTCTCCTCAGACTGGCAGTGACTTCATTCTGCCATAGTACAGCAGTCCCTCTGGATTTGCATTACCTTTTTGCAACAGTGTGGTGTTGTAACAGTACCACCAACGGCTTCCGTTGATACCGGCCTGAAACTATTTTGATGAGAAACATTACAGAGAGATTTTTGTGAAGAACATATATAAAAGTTTTCTTTTGCTGCAGAGGCAATGTTTTGCAAAGAAAATGACCAGTAAAATAATTCTGCTAAAAACTAGTAGATTTTCTGTGCATCTTTATTATCTAACCATGCATATTGATACATATTTGATTTTGTTATAAATAAAGTCTGAAATTGATGTGACATGAAACAGAAAGTATTCCTTAATTTGCCAAATCAAAATTTTGGAAATTGTGATTAGGTGATATTTATGTTTTTTATGTTATTTATGTTAAGACTCAATCATTTAATGTAGTTGATGTAAATGTCAAATTTTACTTGAAATATTAATTTGGCCTGATTTCCTCGCTTCTCATACTTTGTACTCATCACACCTGCAGTGGAACAGGGAAAAGAATTGAAAATACGTATGTTGCTTGTACAAAATGGCCGGGCATGCACATGATGGTTTGAAAGTTTAGATCTCTTTCATGGAGAGAGTGGCTTCTGCGTATCAGGATGGGTACCTCTGGGAGAAGGCAACCTTATTTTTCTTTCTACTCTTTAATCTTGTTCTAGGGTCTTCTCTGCTTTACAGAAGCTTTGCGGCATGGTACCAGATTAAATTATTATTACTTTTATCTTTCATTAGGGGGGGGGGGAAGATATTACTAGTTATTCATTTCACTCACGTTACAGTATTTCAAGAACTGTCAGGGCTAATGGGCAAAGTTTCAGGCCAAAATTGCTTTTGTTAGAGGAGGTTCTAGAGAAACCACTGGCTACATCTAGATTAGTGAGTGCAATAGAGGCGGATGTGTAGAGTGAAAGGGTTGTCAAGGAGGACCCAGAGTCTGCACTGTGTGTATTTTCTTTCAAACCATGTCTGATCGTGTGGAAGGAGCACTCACAAGCAGTTGAAACATTCCTGGAGCACATCCTCTGGTTTAGTTTCATGCAAAAGGAGTGCAGTTTGCCTTGAGACCACTACGTAATGCCAGCCAAAATGTGAATGCCCAAAGTGCTTGTCTAAATGCACTGAGACACATGTATATTCAAATGGCTAAGGTGGAAATTCCCCACTGATTAAACTGTGGATTTTGTAGACGTACTAAAATAATTTTTCCTCAACCAGTATGGCAGTCCACAGCTACAGTTAAATGGAGATAGGGATGGCAACCTCTCAATAGGTATAGTGTCAGCACAGATAATAGGTGGTAGGAACCACAAATAATACAAAATAGCTATATTGCTGGTAGTGGATAAGAGTCATGATTCCCATACCTCCTGGATTGTCATTGTTCTTTTCAAATGGGAGTGTCTTAAGTGTCTTAAGTATTTACTACGCTCTGTCTGAAAGCTCCAACACCTTCTGTAAACAAGAGAGTTTAAAACTGACAGAATTCAGAAAAGTCATCAGTTCCCCTGCTTTCAGGCTTCTGTGTAATCCTGAAGTTCTCCAGAGAAGTGTTACAGTATTATACGGTGTGATATTTGGCACCTGCATTGCCTCAGGAATATTTTGATGATTAAGGCTTGTCATTCATCTCCTAAAATCCCTGAGAATAAAAATACATTTTATACTAACATAATTTCTGAAACAACGCAGTCAAGAAAGCAGCTGGGGCACATTTCAGCTTTATTAAGGAGTTTGGTAAATGAATAGACTAGTGCCATAAAAATCTGTTCTGACTCTTCTCTCATAATTGAATATTCACTGTAGAAACCATAACTGTGACCTTAAGCATTCTGTGGCCAAAAGGGAATGTATAACAAATGTGTGTCAAAAGGTGGTGTCTCACTGGAGGACGATAACAAGATTGCTGGGCTGCCTAGTTAGCTCTGCTCCTTTATTAGTCATCTTTTTTTCATGTTAGAGGGGGATCTTTTAGGGGCAAGAAAAATGTCTGTGTATCTACCTGTCGGTAGTTGTATGATTAGATCCTGTGATGGCCAAAGAACTCTGCTCCCAAAATCTTAGGATAGATGCCTTAAAAATAGCTCAGTAAACATTTCTTGTATTTATCAAAACTAAATTTGGTACAGCATCTGTCAGAGATTTGAGGTTTCCCATAATTCAGAGCATATAACCAAAGATGCTGTTTTGTATGAATATGAGTTAGTCAAGCAAACCCAGGGAAGTCGTTTAGTCTAAAATTCCATGTGATTAATCCAGTTGCAAGATACTATCAAACGTAACCTGGGGGAGAAGATAGCTTATCTAAGGACAAAGGCTTGTTGAATGTCACTTTGCTGAATCCAGCTTTTGACTCCCATACATACGAGGAGCAAGTTAAAGATCAGTTAGATAAATTTGATATACACAAATCCATGGGGCCTGATGGGATGCACCCACGAGTGCTGAGGGAGCTGGGGAAAGTCATTGCTGGGCCGCTCTCCATCATCTTTGAAAGGTCCTGGAGGACAGGTGAGGTGCCTGAGGACTGGAGGATAGCCAATGTCACTCCAGTCTTCAAAAAGGGCAAGAAGGATGACCCGGGAAATTACAGGCTGGTCAGCCTCACCTCCATCCCTGGAAAGATGATGGAACAGCTTGTTCTGGGTATCATCTCAAAGCACCTGGATGAAAAGAAGGTTATCAGAAGTAGTCAACATGGATTCACTAAGGGGAAGTTGTGTCTGACTAATCTGATAGCCTTCTATGAGGAAGTGACTAGATGGGTGGATGAGGGGAGGGCAGTGGATGTTGTCTACCTTGACTTTGGCAAGGCTTTTGACACTGTCTCCCACATCATCCTCACAGGCAAGCTTAGGAAGTGTGGGCTAGATGAATGGACAGTGGGGTGGATTGAGAACTGGCTGACAGATAGAGCTCAGAGGGTTGTGGTTAGTGGTGCAGAGTCTAGTTGGAGGTCAGTAACAAGTGGTGTCCCTCAAGGGTCAGTACTGGGTCCAGTCCTGTTCAATATATTCATCGATGATCTGGATGAAGGGATAGAGTGTGCCATCAGCAAGTTTGCTGATGACACAAAACTGGGAGGAGTGGCTGACAGGCCAGAAGGCTGTGCTGCTTTACAGCGTGACCTGGACAGGCTGGAGAGTTGGGCAGGGAGAAACCTTATGAAATTCAACAAGAACAAGTGTAGGGTACTACACGTGGGGAGGAATAACCCCATGCATCAGTACAGGTTGGGGGCTGACCTCCTGGAGAGCAGCTCTGTGGAAAGGGACCTGGGAGTCCTGGCGGACAAGAGGATGACCATAAGCCAGCAATGTGCCCTGGTGGCCAAGAAGGCGAATGGCATCCTGGGGTGCATCAAGAAGAGTGTGGCCAGCAGGTCGAGGGAGGTCATCCTCCCCCTCTACTCTGCCCTGGTGAGGCCGCATCTGGAGTACTGTGCCCAGTTCTGGGCTCCTCCCCAGTTCAAGAAAGACAGGGATCTGCTGGAGAGGGTCCAGCAAAGGGCTACGAAGATGATTAGGGGATTAGAACATCTCTCATATGAGGAAAGGCTTAGAGACTTGAGTCTTTTTAGTCTAGAGAAAAGAAGACTGAGGGGGGATCGTATTAAGGCTTATAAATACTTAAAGGGAGGGTGCCAGGGGGATGGGAGCAGTCTTTTTTCAGTGGTGCCCATTGATAGGACAAGGGGTAACGGGCACAAGCTTGAACATAGGAAGTTCCATCTTAACATGACGAGGAACTTCTTTACCTTGAGGGTAGTGGAGCACTGGAACAAGCTGCCCAGAGAGGTTGTGGAGTCTCCCACTCTGGAGACATTCAAAACCCGCCTGGACGCTGTCCTGTGCAACCTGTTGTAGGTGACCCTGCTCTGGCGGGGGGGTTGGACTAGATGATCTCCAGAGGTCCCTTCCAACCCTGACTATTCTGTGATTCTGTGATTCAGTGATACAAAGGGCTCTAGAACTACTGTCTACCAACTCAGGAACCCACACCGGTAATTTTTAAAAAGGTTACTTCAAAATAGCAGTGTGTTGGAATGAATTAGGGATTTCTGAGATTTCTTCCTTATTCATTGCCTGATATTCCTTCCTTCCCTGAACATTCAAACATGTAGAACTTGCAAACAGAAGACAGTCTGTGTTCTTGTCATAAACCCCCAGGCCTCCATGCAGTCCAATCGAGGCTGTGTTGATACAGAGCAGCAAGACACAAGTCTTAGGAAGGGTTCTGTATGACATGGTGGTTTGGAATAAACAGAATGTAAATCTGGAGGTTCCTTTTTTGCTCCTTAAGCTTATTATTGAAAACCAGGTTTCTTCCCTTCCCTTTTCTTTTCCTAATTTTGTTGTAGGACGTTATCTTCCTGATGTTAGAAATGCTTTAATTTCTGATTGCAATGTTACAGGGTCAATATAAACACATTTTGCTGCCTTTCAGTTTCAATTAACCTTTTTCTCTGGGGTTTATTTACTGATATATACCTAATTTTCTCCTTTGCCCTTAATTTTTGTATGCTAAAAATCCAAGCTGTTAATTTCCTTTCATCCATCCTAGTGATTGTCATACAGGTTCTCTCTCCATCAAAGATTCACTTTGAATCTCTTTCTCAAATACAGCTGAACAGAATTATGTATTATCCAAGAGAAACTCTGACTTGAACCTTTTATAATAATGTTAACACCTCCCTTTCTTTACTGAAAATTACTCAGTTGACATGTTTAGGGTCAGATTTACCTTTTTCAAAGCCAGACTGCATTACACCTTCATATTAAGGTTGGAATTGATGAATACATTCATTTTTTTTTCCTGCTGCTATTTCCAGTGAATAAGCCCATTTTTTACAGAAAAAAAAATAAATTGTCTCCTAATGGATGACTTTGTAGTAGTTCCCATCAATTTTAATCTTTTTCCTTCTACTGCAGTCTTCCCTGACATCTCCCTCTTTTAGTGTAATACTCCAATCCCCCTCTAGTGATGACACTGCATAAATTTATGTATCAGCAAATTTCATTACCATCATTTTATTTTTGCGTTAAGATCATTAATGAAAATACTGAGATAAGCTACTGATAATTTTCACCAGCCCTTTACTTTCTCTTCAAACGCTGAATTTTTGCTTGTCTCTTAACTAACTCCTTATCCACTGCAGAATTCTCATTGCTAATCTTCATGTCTTCATGAAAACCAGTAGTTTTCCCAGTTTTTTGTTTTATTGAAGTCCAAATGGGAGCTATGACACAGAGAGGTAGCGTATCTTTGAGGGGGATGGAGTTTCAGAGCTGAAATGTAGAACTGACGAGTAAAAGTCTTTCACAGGAATGAGGGTCAGAAAATATGATGTTAATTCTGGAACATGACAAGGCAAAGGTGTCATTAGTCACAGCTGATAACAGTCAGTTTGATAGACTCAGGTAACATTTTAGAAGAAATTATAGATGCGTACATTATGTGTTTGGGGCGAGGGGAGTGATACAGTCCCTTGACAAGTTTATCAGCTGACACACAGTGAATGCACTTTTTGCACAAAATTGATTTATGTTTTCTTTGATTCAGGAGCTAGTATTGCATCTTTAGACTAGCTGGTAAAGTTCGGTTATGAATACTCCTTTTGCAATTGGCACTTTGTTAAATCCTTTACCCTTAACTAGTACCTCATGTAGGAAATTGGACTGCAAATAAACTGTCTTGGGGTAGCAGAATTCAGGAATCAGTATCTGCTGCTTTTCTTGAAAAACACAACAAATTTATTGCTAATATGACTGATATACTTACTTCTCTTGTCTTTGTTGCATCATTTAAGCAGGTCTAAGTGCTATAACTATATTCAGTGTGAAAATGTTGACTCTCATTCTCAGTTTATAATCACTTTAAGTATTTAGAAGTAGTTGGATTATCAGTCAGTTAAGGGAAGCACAAGATCATGGTCACATTTTAATGTGTATATAGGCATCCTGACAAAGATAAATGTCAGGGGATAATCTGGGGGAAGAAAGCTGGTATAGAAGGCCCTTTGAATTTATGAAACTGTAGATCTTAGAAAGCTTGTAAAATCCAAATGCATAAGAACCTGTCTTAAATCCCATGGGTGGCATTCTTATAGTTAGAGGCCATGTCTAAGCAATCTAATGTCAGGCACCTGTTTTGAAAATGTTTTGTGTTATTATTTCTTTGATTCCTTCCCCCCTTCCTCACCACCACCAAGAAGCGCAGCTGCATCAGTTCAAAAGGTTTCCCCATCCCCAGTAAATGTCACAGCTGCTAGGAGCTCCCATAGCTTCCAGAGCTGCTTTGCAGTGTTAAGAGCTACTCTGGCTTGCAGTGAATCGTAAATACCACCTAAAAATATACTTCCAGCTGGAAGCCTTCATGCAGTCTCCCTTCTCACTCTTTTAAAATCACCCCGGTGGGCACCATTGTGCCAATTTCATCAAAGTCTAACAACTTAATGGGCATGAGTTTCTTTCGCTAATCTGGAGGTGGTCTCTGCGGAACGAGAGAGAGTAGCAGTAAAGAATCATTTTCAGCAGGTGTCTCCTGAGACGAGGAAACTAGTGGACATTTGATGAACATGAATGCACAGAATCTTAACAACAAGAGTTCTGGTGGGCTTTGTGTTTGAAGTGCTGCTATTATGTCAGCTTTCTGAGGAAGCAGTCTTTTTTAAACGCAGAAACCTTTCAAGAACTCTTACAAAGGAACTTTGTATTTGTATTTGCATGTCTGTAGAATACAAGAGGCTGAATTTATTTGAGAAATATGACTAAAATATGGAACTAGCATGCTGTTTTTTGGCTTTTCCCATTAATTTCAGAAGTTGGTATTATAAACTAAAAATCATATGGTAATTTTACAATGAGTCAGCATCCATAACTTTCAGTTTTAGTCCAGATAAGCATTTACGTGTTTAGATATTAGTGTCTAAATTTATGATCCTCCCTTGCATGTCCCAACTTCGTGATATATCTGATGTCACGTTCTAAACATCAGGCCACTGGGCTGTTTTATCCAACTATTAACAAGAAATCACGCAACTTTTTATTCCTGAAATTAGCTCAGTCTGGTAGCTCATTGCAGTCCTCAGTCAGATTTACACCAAGTGGGCATGAACTATACCTTCTTCTTTTTGTCTTCTGCTCCTCTTATTCCTTACACAGTTGGTTAAGAAACTTCCATATTGGAAGTCTGAGCTTATTTTACAACATGCATTATAAAAATGAATGGAAGAAGCTGTAAATCTCATTACATTTATTAAATAGAGACAATGCATTTCAGATGTGAATAGGATTGCAAGAATCTGAAAGTAAATTAGAAATATTATAATTTCTCCTATTAGAAGTTCACTTTAAGTGAACTTCAGTGGGAACACAAGCAAGCTGTATAACACTTTGACATACCAAAAATATCCTTCCTGTATAAAAATACTTAAAAATTGAAACATTAGAGAGAAATGTGGCATACTCTGAGGGTAGTAAGACACTGGCCCAGATTGCCTGGAGAAGTTGTGGGTGCCCTATCCCTAGAGGTATTCAAGGCCAGTCTGGACAGGGCTTTGAGCAACCTGGTCCTGTGGGAGGTGTCCTTGCCCATGGCAGGGGGTTGGAACTAGATGGTCTTTAAGGTCTCTTCCAACCCAAACCATTCTATAATTCTGTAAGGCTGAGCTTTTAACACATACTCATGTCCTAAATGCATCCTATTGTTGCTGGCTTGAGCCATTCACTTTTTCCCCTGGTTTCTATGTCTCCTACAAAAGCTTGACTTCTAACAGCTGGAGGAGAAGGCAGCATACTAAGAGTGCATGGTGGGGATTAGTAAAATTAATTTTCAAATACTCCAGATGAGTTTCTTGGCTGTCAGCTACTTCCATTAGGCAGAAACCTGATGAGTTCCAATTTGTGCCTCCATAGAAATGCTGAGATGTGTCTGCTGATACATTATTAAATCTGTAGGGCCAATTTTTCTGCCAGTGTAAAAATTCCACTGATGACATTTACAGCATCCAAAGAGTTGGCCCATTGTTAGCTAGATCCTTAGGATTTAATTTCTTGTACTGGCACTCTAATTTATTCGGGAGACTGTGACACCCAATCACAGCTTTTTATTGTAAGAAAATACCATAAGATACCTACTCAGTTTTAGAATTATTTTAAAGTCAGTGAAAACTAGTGATTGCTATTGTGAGAGGTACCTGTATTGGGTAAGATGAAGGAGAAGTGACCAGTAAAATCCAGTCAGTAATCTGAAAATAGGTAGTACTCACCAAGGCTTTCAATGTCTTTAAATGCTGTTACCAGACCATAAAGAAGACAGACCAGTGGTAGCATAAAGTACTAATGGACTACTGCCCTAATTAAGATAGCTTCCTAAAGATCTGAAATAGAGCAGTGCTAAAAATTGTGGCATGGTTGATAAAATTGATTACTTTGAAAATGTTACTAGTTCTACATACAGGCTAGAAAGTAATGTGTTTTACCTAGTATTTTCTTTAGGCACCAAAGACTGCTGTCCTTCTGAACTTCCAGCATTTCTGCCTCACATTTTCAGCTCAATTGCATTGGTATTAGTCTTTAATACTTCCATTGCATTCACTGGAGTTATATTGTGCTTATTTTGCAGCAGTTGAGAAAAGAATAAGGCTAAATGGTGGTAACGGGTTTTGGAAGAAACAAAAGGCATTATGGAAGCTGTATTTTCTTTTATGATCACTGGTAATTTTAGAGTTTGCTGCAATGACTTGTTACTAGGGATCTGGCTTATAGAATTATCTGGTTGATATAGACAACGACACCTTTTTATCTGTCTCTTCTTTTGCTGAATTCATAAGTCTAACACCTTTTAATACTGTGATTATCAGTAAGGTAGTGGTTGCTTTTACTGCAAACAAGGGCACAGATTGAGAGGTAAGACCAGTGGATTCTTCCCTTTAGTGAGTCTGCTAGTGTAAAGGAAGCTTTGGCTAATGAAAAATCCTCATGTTCAGGGGCTGTTTGCAAGGGAGAAGAAGCAGGATGGCCAGGTTGTGCGTTCTTGCCTAAATGGATGGGGAGGATTTAATCAGAGTTAATGCATCTGTATAGGGGACTTGCCCATCCTCCTGCTGGCCCTATTATTTAATGAACATAAAGGCAGCTAACGGAAGTCTGGCAACACTACAGGTTCTGAAATTACATTTCCTGTAATTTTTTTTCCATCTTAACTTTTCTCGATCAACAGCGGTCTTAAGAAATGTCATGAATAGTAATAATTTTTACTTTTTTATTCGTGAAGACTGAAACATTTAAGATCCACTGGAGAAGCAGTCTGGGAAAAGGCACGTCCCAACATCAGAGGTTAGGACTCAGGAGTATTCACAGAGCTCTGTGGAAATGTATCAACAAGACCTGCCTGGCCTTGTTCATTAGTATCAATGCTTCCATTGCATAAAGACTACATTTTATATCCACATTTGGTGTGTACCAAAGCTGTGCTTCCACTAGCAATATGCTTCTAGTACTGAGTCTTTCAAACTCTCTCTTTAAAGGTGGAATTACTGCAAATCAGCTGGTTTTGTGGTTAATGATTGATACAATATAGTATGCTATACCTATGTAATCCTGAAACTTTAGCTATAAAATCTTGGCTAGTCAAAGAAAGAGGAATTTCAGATGACTCTCTATATTGGTTATATTATCCTGAACAGTTAATTTGTTTACTTGAACAGATGTTTCCTTTTTAACACCATTGCCTGGGTTTACAAAGGATGAGTAAACTGTGGTGGGATTTCTGAGTTGTGTCAGTCCAGTGCAGAGGGTATGAGGTGCAAGAAACCTGGCACCTATCACCTGCCTCTGCCAGTGGCGTGGTCATCTTTGGGACTTCCCTTTCTGAAACTCAGTTCCCTCATCTCTCAGTTACAGGTTTTAACACTGACCTTTGGACAGTGCTTTTGATTTACTGATGAGCTGCGTGTTTTTATTAGTCATTACCTGTTCATGCTTATCCACATCTTTATAAAATTGTTTTAGAGATAAGTAGTAACTGCCAATTTGGGCCTGATGTATTATGGCATGAGAAATCATGCACTGAAGTGTCAGACCCAAGAGTTGATGTATACAGTGCAACAGGAAGGGCTGTGAACAAAATGGGAACGTTCTTGTGAAAGCAGCACTACAGAAATGCAGGACATGCTGTGGCGCTTGTCCTGCTCCAATCAAATAAAGAGGCAGCTGGCATCATAACAGTTAGAAGTTAGAAAAAAATCCTGCAAGTAGAAGTACAGGTATTTCTCCTGTGATGTAGAAGAGTGATGCTTTGAATCACACTATCAATGGCCAAGGTTAAGGCCTTGAGTATTTCAGTTACGCTGTTTATTTTGCAACACAGAGAACACGCTGACGTGTCAGGTTGTTCAGAAATCCAGCATCAGAGTTATGTGTCTTCATATGAAAAATAAAATTTCTTTTATAGCAAAACAAGCATTTGCTGCATGGGAAGAAGTGCCTGATAACTTAAGACTCCTTGTAAAGGGTTTTGAGGGCTTGCATTGGATACATGTGAAAATAAAAGGTGAATGGGAACTTTACAGTTCCTTCAACGATGGTTTTGTTTTTTATTTTTCCTGATGGGAATTAAATTTATGCTTGTCTGTGGTAGCTTGAGAACTAAGTGGTTCTTCCCCTTCTTTGCAGTCTTTTTATGCTAAGTTTTATGTTATCTTAAAATATCTTTTTTTTAATCACCCGTGGAAACAAGCATAACTGAAGAAAAAAGCTTGCTAGGAATAAGTTTGCACCTCTTTTTATACAGTGTAAAATAAGATGACTGGAAAGATTTTCCTAACCTCATGCTCTTCAGAAGTGTTTTGAGCCTTTAACTTCTACTGGCATGATTCCATGTGTCTTCCACTTCCTTACATTACTTTTCTTATGTCACCCCTAAAATTATCAAATCAAAATCAATGTTAAATTGAAGAGTTGTATCTACTGAAGACAGAACTTCACGTCTTTCATGCACAATGAAAAGATGTGTGGAAATTGCTTTCTCTGACCTTAAGCCATTTTTCATTCTTAGACATCGTGTCAAAGAACTTAATCCAAATGAGATTTTTAGCTTCAGTTTTTCCAGAGTATTCCTCAACATCAATCACAGTGTGTAAGACTGAAAAACTCATCTAGAACACTTTTAATGAGCTATGTGTGACAGTGTTCATTTTCCTTTGGAAACAGTAAATGCAAAGTGATGTTAAGAATCAAATTATAAAATTCATACTATGGACTGAGTTACTTATGATTTCGAGTAGTCTAGTGCCGAGAGAACACCAGGTCAGTAGATGTCTTGTTATCCTAAATGTAGCTGAGAAAATAATTCTCAGGGATGCTTTTTGCTTTGTGTCTAATATGAAGCACTGGCAATTTTTCAAAAGTGAGAAGTGTTCAAAAGGCATCAACTGGACTGTCCAAAATCACAAGACAAGGTTTGGGAAAAGGAGATGAAGAATGAATGCATTTAGATGTTATTTTTATATTTCACCTCAATTTTGGAATCTTTACTGTTGATTTATTTTCAGTCTTTTCCTCACAGCCAAAACAGCAAGACTCGATTTTTATTTTTTTTTTAGTAACTTATAATTCACTTTTCTCGCTATTGTATGTTGGGAAAATATACGCACAGCAACATCTCAAGAGGTGGGAGACTCAGTTATATTTTTACAAAGGTGACATATATTGCTGAAACATTTACAATACTCATGCTTAGGATAAGTGCAGTTTGGATACTACTTAGTTATGAAAAGGAAGTATATTGTGTTGGGTTTGAGCATCACTCTTAAGATGTAGACAAACTGGAGAAATAGGAATGATAAGAGGCTTTGAAAATAATACCTATGATGAAAGATAGAAAGAGCTGGGCTCATAAGTCTAGAAACAAGAAGACGAAAAGTGTTGAAACAGTTTTTCAGTACATAAAATACTGTTGAACTTGCTCAGTGCCTTCAGAAGAAGATATGTTCTAGCAGTTTAAATTTAACCCTTGAAGTCAAAGTGCCAGACTTCAAAGCTAAAACTAAGATATGAGGCACTTTGCAGCCTTAGGCAGGTGAGATAGGAAAAAAATTACAAATTTGATGGTTTTCATTTTAGTATTCTGTTTCTGAGATACGTAAAACCACATTTTTGAGGTTGTGAAAGTTAAATGTTTATAACTAAAGGTTATAAATATATATATTGTTTTATATATGTAAAATAATATATATAAATACATAAAGGTCTTTGGGTGAACCCTTGACCTGTCTCATGTTGGATTTCAAAATAATGGTTGAGAGATTTTGCAGACAGGATAGATGTCAAGATAGCCTGAGTACTCCAATTTAGTTTTCTAAACTATCTTCAGTGCGCGTGCTGTCACTGCCACATAGAATGTCACTCAATATTTTTTCATTTACACAAGATCAAACCCAAGCAGCTCATGTCCTATGGCTGTCATAGAATTAACAGAATGAAGTTGCTTCCTGCAAAGACTAATGGATGCAGACCATCAAAAGATGAAGCTATGAAGAATGAAATTTCAATGGAGATTCATCTTCAAATACCTTAAGTGGTGCTTTAGTTATTTCTTAGAATTTAAATAACCTATCTTCATCCCTGTTAAGCAGCAGAGCTCCACTAATATCAAGGAGACTATCTTAATTTAAACTTGCTGAGGATATGGCTGTGCATCATTTGAAGGAGCCAGAAATAGTTCTTATTCTAAATTTGCTTTTGATTAAAATCTCTTTTGTCAGTGCAGTTACTTATCTGATGTGTTGGGGTACCTTGAACATAAGTTGCATTTCTTGGCTTTTTTTTTTTTGTTAACAAGGGCAGGCACATGTAGTGATGGCGAGGGGGAGGGAAGTAATGGAGAGATGTACTCAGCATCATGTAACAGGGCTGAACTTAGGTCTGGATCCAGCTGTGGTGGTGTTATACATCAGCACAGCTTCTTTCTGATATGATCTGAAATACGTATTTTGGGATGGGGATACTGAAATACAGCCAACTTCTCTCCTATTATTAGGAAGTTCACCCAAGCTGCTTCATATACCAGTTACAGGTAGTTTTCAGTAATAATTCCCCTCTTACAAGCATCTTAGTAATACGTTTCTGACATTATATGCTAAAGTCAATACAGTCCCACTGAGTAAAGAACTATAATACTTTAAAGTGACTCATGCACAGTAATTTAGAGGGTGGCTGCCTGCAATTTCCAGGTGCCATCAATCTCCTTCGTAAGATAATTTCCTGCCTTCATATATACGGAGGAAGAAAGGATGCACCATGAATTTCTCACGATGGGGATGATACTTAACCTTCATATAGTGGTTTTTTTTCCTTCAGGGCAGTTTACAAGTATGACTTAATGTTCATCATATCCTTCAAAGTTGTTAAGTATTAATATTCCCATTTTATAGAGGGGGAAACTGAAGGAAAGAAGTTAGATAAGTTTCCCAAGACTTTGGAAGGAGTCATGGGAGTAATTTTCAATCCTCTGCCTAGACCATGTATCCCTTCTTTTCCTCAGATGCTCTTTATTTGTCCTGCTGTTTCCTAGTGTAAAGGACTGTACCAGTACTGGGTGCTATGCAGTGTCAGAGGGTGTGCTGGCAATTAGAATAAGTAAATAATTGCTCTTGAACATTTTTTAGAATTTCATAAGCTAAGAATTTGAAAGCTTTTGAAAAATATTGTTAAGTGGTGTTTAACGTAAGCATGAGAGATTTAACTCAGGTGGTTAGCTCACTGGGAGACATGAAAAAGTCTTCAAAACCCCTTCAGCCACAAGAATGAAGCAATGTAACCGCTTGGTTGAAATCCTACTCAGTTCAATGTTGTTGGGTCTTTTCTGTTAACTTCAGTGAATTTAAATGGAAATGTTGGAGGCAGCACTTGCAGATTTTTTTTTTTAAATATCTATATTTATTTTCTTTTTGTCTGTGTCTGCTGTTGCTTTTAACTTTTTTATAGCCTGAAACAAAAATACAAGTGAAGACTGCAGATACAGAAGGTTTCTTTTGAAGCAATGGGGAGTCTGCCAGGGAGACAAAAGTGGAAAACATAGATATAAGGGTTTTGTAAGCAAATATCAATCAGACCCATGTTTTATTAATATAAGAAAATTCAAAAAAGGTCAAAAAATAAGAGAAAGCTTATTTATACCATTCTCTTAAGCAGAAAAAGTTGGCGCAGTTGAATAGAAGTGCCACATCTAATGAAAGGACACTATTTTTTAATATGTGCTGATCTTAAAAGCTATATTTTATACTCTGCGTTCTATATGATGATCATTATGCTACAGAAACGTGTGTAATATTGAAGGAACTGTTCAGGAATTTACAAAAAGTAAAAGATTGTGATTTCTGATATGTAGATAACAGCAGTTAAAGGTTCTTCGGAAAGAGCTACATTTTCCTACTTGATTTGACTCCTGTCTGGAATTTATACATTTGATTCCGTTCACTTGCCAAGTCAAATGCACATACAGTTGAAGGGTATGATTTCTTATACACCTGATGAAAAGATTACACTTAAAGTGTAAACATTAGCAAACTGAACGTATTTTATTTGTACAAATTCAGTGATTGTGAAAGCCAGAATTGGTATGTAGTCAGCTATCAGCTCCTTTCCTAAGCCAGCTTTACAAATGGGGTTTGAGTCCCAAGTTTCAAACTTTATTTCACAGACCTGGATCCCTAAAATGGACATGGAGATTAATCTGTGCTGAATTAATTCAGCTAGCTTTGGTAAGGTGGATATTTTTTAAAATTAGTTTTGTAGACTGGCATTCCTTTGTAATGCCCTCATTGTCGGGGCAGTTAATGCAAACGTTCTATATGGGATTCAGGAGATGGTAGGAGACCAAGGCATTTAAGCTGTGTTCAGTATACTGGCACAGGTGGAGGGAAGGGGCTGTAAAGCAAATATACAACCTTGACCATCCACAAATGAGAGAAAAAGGAAAAACGTAGGTGTGAAAGAGAACCAGAAAAAAATTTAAAAGCCTTTTGGTTTCAAACCTAAAAGGATTAGAATGGTTTCTTAATGATTTCTTGATTCTGAATATTCTTAGAACTAAATTTGTGATTCCTGACTGAGGTTTCATGTTTAGAAAAATAGGCAGTTAGTGAAACTAGTTGTGTGCTTGTGGTGATAGCCATACTTGTGCATCCATTTCTAGAATTTAAAAGTAATAGCATTGCTTAACACTTTCTTCTTTCAGTTTAGTGCTAGTGTGGTGAGCATTGAAGTAGTTTGAGTCTGTTTATTTTTTCCCCTCTGTTCTTTTGGTCATTAGGAGCTTTTCAGTTCTTTTGTCTTTGTGCAAGTTTTTTGGTTGGTTTTTTTTTTTTCTGAGTTTGTTTGTTTGTTTTGTTTTTTTCAAAAACAGGATCTAGTAACTTCTAATTCATTGTCATATCATGGTGAAAGGTTGGCTATTTTGGAGTTAAATGTCAATTTTTTTCCTCTGGTAAAATGATAAAAGTATCTTTTTGTAGCTTTGAAGAGTAGCTTTTTGTATTGATGGGAAAGCTAATGTTTAATTTTTAGTCACTGTATTTTAAAAAGTTTTTCATTCATTAATACCTTTGCAAAAAAAATCATAACGATAATTTTTTTTTATTTGAAAATATTGAAACGTATTTTAAATTTTTTCACTCTTTTAGCCTACTTTTAGTTTCCGAAATTTTCAGGGATTCAAAAAATAGTGAAAATATTTTCACTAGCTCACTTTTTAGGATTTTAGTTTAATTTGATTTTTAAGTGCTTTAATGGCAAGCATTGTAAAAATTCAAAGTTTTTAAGCTTCATGTTCATTTGACTCTTCTGTAGAACTGACATTTCTAATGGCACAAATTGTGCCGCTTTCTGTCTTTCCAAAATAAAAATCACCTGTATCTTAAAAAAGATAAGATAGAGGTCAAACTGGGCCAGAACAGGCTAACTGGTTAAAAACTTCCAGGAAAGGAGACGAATGGACACATACTGGTATGGACCCACATCTCCTCACCCAGACATATCTACAGCAAAATGTTCTCTGGCTTAATTCTCTTTCTTCCTTCACTTTATGGAAAGATACTGTAGTTATTTTTGATGGACTATACTTTAGGTGGACCATCAATTCTCAGCTCTGTATCCGCCAACAAGTTTAAAACTCAAAAATATGCAAGATTTGTTTAGCTTGAGAAATAAATGAGTGCACGTTCACTTTTCATTTTACAGTCCCAAATCTGCATGTGAGCTCTGTTGAACAAAAACAGTATGTAATTTTTTCTTCAGAAAATGATTGTCATTTAGCATTAACAGTGCATTTCAATTACAAATGATTTACGAGGTGAATATATTTATTGACATTCCCTGTACTTTTTAAATGTGATTGGTACAGTCTGGCAAACTGGACGCCGAAGTGAGGTGCAGAATACTTGAACTCTCTTACCCGGCTGAGAGTGCTCGTGTTTCAGTACCAGCGAACCTTTCTTTAGAGTGATGGGCATCCTTGCAAGACAATTAACAGCCATTCTTTTTTGCAAAGTTAGCAACTACTACAGAAGTAGGTGTGGAAAGCAGTATTACCAGATGTTCAGTAGTGATGGATGTTCAGTGTTGATGGAAGCTTTTACTGCCTTGGAGGGAAAAGTTACTTCTTCTTAATTCTGTTACATCTAATGAGCTGAACAGTCCACTGCATCCTTCCTTCAATGGGAATATTCATACAGTCTCTCTCTTATATTCTGTTCCCAGCATTCACAGAATTTGTAAGAACTTCATACGTTTAAGAGCTTTGCCTTATACTAAATTAGGCCAAATTAGGGTAGTTGGCTAAAAACTAAGAGAGGAAACAAATTGGCACTTGCACATATACAAGCATGGAAAACCATTATGATTTCCTAAGGAAATCAGGCTTAAGAGGTAAGCTAAAAGTAGCAGAAACCTTCACACCCCAAACACAGCTCTGCTCCTTTAAACATTCTCTCTTTCTCCCCTCCTTGCTGAAAGTGTTACAGGAGATGTGATAAGTAAAGACAAGCTTCATATAGCTGTTTACTAGAGCTCTTGGGGAAAGTCTACCAAAATATGTTTTCATAAATAAAACAGAGTTAATTAAGAACCACTTGAAAAGCTAGCACAGGGGAAAGATGGGAGAAAATTACCATGTAATGTGTGTGTGGTTAGCAGAAGCATAATTCTAGTGGAAATGAGGCAGATACCTTACTGGGAGCTCGATTCATCCATTCTTTCTCATGTTGGGTAGCATCTTATTAAACAAATGATGCCATTAAATTTGATTGAACTACTTGGCAATAATAATGGCAGCAGAATAAGACCTACCCCAAGTAAGTTGCACCTGAAAATGCGATGAATGTCTTATAAAGTTACAGAGAAGGGTACTGTGTAATTATAAGAAAAGACAATTTTCATGCATGTGTTTATTTTGCAAGTCAGAAGCGATAAGTTATATAAGAAACACCAAGGGGATAGTGGTTACCTGTAACATAGTAGGGGAAGTTCGTACATTTCCTAAATCAGGTTTTATGTGGCATAGTTGGAAAAGGAAAGCAAACCTGGTCCTTGAGAGTAGGGTGTCTCAAAAGTTAGTAACTAGATATGTAGTTTGTGCCAACAGACATTTAGACAAAGGTGGCAACTATTAATGCTGTTACCATCTGCTGCGTGATTGCCTCTGAGAAGGCAGTTTGATTTGAATCCGTTTCCTCATGGTCAGGTGAGAGCGGCATAACTCTTACCGCAAGGTATTTGAGAGCTGTGCTCATTTGGCTGAATGTGGCACATTAAGTCTCTGGATAAAAATGCCTGCCACAGGAATGAGGTGGTTTTGATATATTTTAAAATTGCATTATAGGAAAAAAGAACACCTTTGGGGGCTTTAGAGAAGCTTTCTTTTGGGCTTTTGGTGGTTGAAGGTATTAGGACATAGAGGAGAGGTTCTTGGAACATTGTGTCTTTTAATGTCCTCTGGCCTTGTGGCTGGTTTCTGCATACATTTTGTGCACATGGAACATACCTGACTGATATTGCCTGTTTTTGTTAACACTAAATTTTGGCATTTAAAAACTGTACCATCATTTTTTAGTTCAGATCTGCTCATAAATTGGCTACTATTGTCGCAGTGCTGCAGGACAGATTATGTAATGACTTGTATCTATCTCACCTGTTGGGAAAAGACCACAAGAGCACACATTTGGAAACAAATGTGAAGAGAAAAGCTGCAGATGCTTTGTCTCTTGCAGAAAATCTTTGTTCTTGGTATGTTGTGCAAACACCTCATTTGTTAGTCCCCTTTGGCATATGGGCACATATTTATTTCATCCAGTTGTGCTAACAAAAACAGTCATGATGAGGAAGGCTTCGCATTCAAATGGAGATAAGTTACCTTTTCTCAGCTTACATCCTAGCGGGCTCCTGAGTAGAGAGGAGTCACAAAGTTTGTAGATGTATTTCTCAGGAGCACTGCCTGCTGTCCAGTATTGGGACTTTCCGAAGTTTGGGATGCTGATCAGGTCTAGGATTTTGATTCAAGAGTATCTCTGACTTGTATCTAGGTTTTCTGCTGCTGCTTTTTTTCTGTAATGTTTTATTCAGGCATAGCATTAGACAAGCCTAGCTGCCGTATCGACCCCTGTTCTTGATAGGAAGCCTGCACAGACACAATACTGCTCTGCAGGAGGTGTATTTTCAAGTCAGTTTCTCCTTTAGCATTTGGTGGAGCCTCAGTAGCAGCTGAGCTGGGGTTGGCCAAGCCTACCCTTTTCTTCTGGTACAGGTACAGGAGAGAGACCTATAGGACTGATGAAGGCCAGTAGAAAACTGAAATACTGAAATGCATTTTCTCCTGTATTACATAAAGCAGAGTTTGGTTATAGCAAAACCTGTGGCTGTTGGCTTGTGAAGTGAGAATTTTAGGTAAAGACCAAAAAGAGAAACTATTCAAACATTGAAAAATAAGACAGTTGTAGCAGTTCTGCTGCAGTATATGATATAAGGAAGCGGAGAACTGGAGTTTTCTCTTGATACAGAAAAAAAATATGTATTATTAGCAGTGTTTGCCCAATTGTCCAGGCAAGCAAAGGACAGCTATTGCAGGATTTATGTACATACATGACAACAGAAACTATTCTCAGATGTTTTCTAAAACTTTTGGGCTGTGGAAGAGTGAGTAAAGCATGGAACACTGTAGAAGATCTAAGCACTATCACGTTCCCCTGTAGGAGGTGGGCTGTCCTGTTAGTGTGCTGCTGAGCCATCTATTTAATTCAGACAAATACAGTCTATTTACATTTCACTTGTTAAAATCCCTTGTTTTGAAAAATCCATGTGTATTTTCTTTCACAGTTTTGGTATTTCTAATCTTATTTTATATTCACATTCTGTAGTTTCTCAGCTCCAAAGTATTGGCAAGTGTCATGATTTCACCAAGACCCCTAGGTGGCATTTCAAATCAGCTGCTAAGAGAGTAGTATACAGCACAAGGAAGGAAAACTGAACTGGTATAATCTGATGCCTTTACACACAATCTGCTCGCTGAATTAATTTCACTGACTGGCAGCAGGTGAAAGGAAGGCGTGAACATCAGAAAGATTTGGTTAAATGGCAAGCCTTAACTTTATTTTTCAATGTAATGATCAGATTTAAAATCCGCCCATTATGTCTGGAGCCTGTGCTGTGTACTGGGGAGGTGGGAGGCAAGTCTGATTCCATTTGCTTTAGGGATCCTGGGGGGGACATGGGAAAAAAAGGTAGGATTATTATAAGTTTTAGTCCCTTCACACAAAGTATTAGTTGCACCCTGATGGGTTAAGCAGTTTTTTTATGTTTGGCTTTTTTGTTCCCTTTTTTCTGAGAACTGCGTGTAACATAAGGGCTATCAAACTGGACTCAACAACTAAGTGCCTTACACCTTGTTTGTCCTAAATATTACCCTTTTGTGTCTGCCAGAAGCTAAATACCTTCCAGCCATATGTATTTACACATGATAAAAGGTCATAGTCATCTCTGAATAACTTTGCGTGCTTAAACTACTTGCTGCTGCGTTCACTCATATTGCTGCCAAATTCCACGTCATATTAGCAACCTCCTAATTAAGCTGCCTTGAAATATGCTACTGAATATTGCCATTTCTATGGAGAAGGATGTGCCTTGAAAAACTGAGTTTATACCAAGTTTTAGGGAGGTGCAAGGAAGTAAGAATCTACGTTATCCCTTCATCATGTTTCTTCATCTCGCAGCACGTAGACTTGATTTATCCTGAAAGGTGGAATGAGCTTGGA
>VUYV01000220.1:1395102-1507317 GCA_008711295.1 Anarhynchus alexandrinus
TTTTTTTTTTTTTTTTTTTTGCAGTGAGATGCATAAAGCTATATAATGAAACAGGATTTTGAACCACAGCAAATTTTGGACTCGTGCAATTATGTTCCCTCCTTTCTCTCACCATCAGGTGCTGTTTAACATGTACATAATATTTTACATGCAAGCAAAGAACAACTGATTTATTACAGAAGTGAGAGAATATTTAACCTTTCAGGGGGCAACAACACAGAGTCATAGAATGGTTTGGACTGGAGGGGACCTTAAAGATAATCTAGTTCCAATCCCCCTGCCATGGGCAGGGACACCTCCCACTAGACCAGGTAGCTCAAATCCCAGTCCAACCTGGCCTTGAACACTTAGCACAATATTAGCACAAATACATCTAATCTTGATCTGATAATAGCAGGCAGACGAACAAACAATACTACATGGAAATTTCTGTAACCTAGTTGCAAATGTTTTTTCATTTAAATTTTGTGTGCTTGAATTGACTACAAAAAGAAAATATAAAACCTGCTCTGTTGGCACCTGCAGGATAGATATTTCTCTATTTATTTTTTTTTAATAAATAAAGGTCTGCATTTTATTGACTATGGAAATTACAGTATTTCTACTTTTGCACGACAGCTAGTTTTCTGAAGCTTCTCTCTCAATAGGTGTGTTAATGGCTTTGTATTTTGGAAAGGTATGCCTTTTCTAAATATATATCTACAAATATTTGAAGTACATTTACGAATGAACACTATACAGAACTGTGATGGGAAAATATATATGAACAATGTTCAAACCAGAGCTAAATTTTTAAAACCCTGTTTTAGCCACCTAAAGAGAAATTGCACGTGGAGACCTGAATCTTAAACCCCCACCCTATTAAAGTAGTAATCCAAAAGTTATTTTAAGACCATCCATCACCTGACTGAATTTGATGGAATTAAGCAGGACTATTCATATCACTATGATTTTACAGTGTCTAATTTAGGCGGATGGATGAGAAGAGACTTAATTCATAATTTAGGGATCGAGTTTGCTCCAGTGAAGTTAGGTGCAGTTGCCTGTCCTTTCCTCTACCACATACCTCATGCCAGTAATGTACCTCTGGAATACAGGTTACGGTGCTTGTGCTTGGATTTGGTAGCCTAGCTATAAGCACACAGACTTCGATCTTTTTATGTGGATTAGCATTCAAAAGAAATAGTTCTGTTTGGATTAGAGTGCCATGAAGCTATCTGGAGATATCATTTAATGGTATTTAGTTATTGTTGTTAATAAGCAGTGGCTCCTGGTTTTATATATAAGATGTATAAAAGTATGTTTACTTAGAATGTGTTAATCTATGGTGTCTTTATCTGTGGCATAAAGAGGGCGAATAATCTCTTCAGCGAAAAATAGCTCAGAATAGACAGTATTAGTTTTTGTAAGATGGTATTTTAATAGGATAGCCAAAAATGTGACTGATCTCATGTATGTGTTTTATAAACAAATAATTTATAAAATGTTATTTTTCTTCTCTTTTTACTCTAGTATGGAGGCATTCATGCATGGATTGTTAGAATAACAGACATTACTTGAAGTAAATATGCCTTTATCTGAATATTGCCTATGCTTGTAAACTTGCATGGTATTTGTGTCTAGTATTACATAGACTTCTATTTGCCAACTGTAAAATAAATAGATTTTAATTTTTGTCATTTGCATGCTTTTGCATTGTACGTCAGTAAGACTCTAATCAAATTTAATTCTACATCCTGTACTGAATGGTAGTTTGTAACATAATAAGTCTTGATTTTCATATTCATCTCACTGATTTGCAGAGGGAAAGTGGAAGAACTGAATTCTCCCTACAGAATGATAGCTTTGTAATAAACTTTTCTAGGTTTAATCCAGTGCATATGAATGAAGATAACAGTGGTATCTTTAAAATCTGTTAGGCCTTAGTGCTTTGCAGTATGTCTAGCTTAATACAAGTATATCCTGTTGGAAACTAGCACTAAGAATAACAAAATAAGAAAACAAATAAATTAAGGATAACCTTATGGGGTTGACCTGAACTCATCAAAGAGAAAAATTCAGAACCACTCCTGGAAAGTCCTTCTTATGTGTTTCCTGGGAGATGGTACGGTAGATACTTGAAATATTGTACATAGCTGCTTTTTATTAGTCTCCTAAATGTTATGTCAAGTAGATGTGGTAAATGGGGGGGCTAACTACTAGTGTCTTGGTGCTTAAAAGTACCACCAACCCAGAAATTAATTTGTTTTTCTAGAATATCTCTACCACAATAGCTATTCAGTACTGCCTGACACAGTAAAGAAGAGCATATTGACAGAATTTATTGGTACCCTCAGAAAGCCTTTGCTAGGATTCCTCAGAAGAGGCTATATAGGAAACTGAATGGTCCCGAGGTGAAAGGGGAACTACTCTCCTGGGGTAGGGACTGGCAGGAGACAGAAAACCAATAGAAGGAATGAAGTGTCAGTTTTCCGTGTGGCAAAAGGTGGCAGCAAGCCCTCAGGTGTTCGGGTTAGATTCATGCAGTACAATTTGAAGTTTCTGTGAGAGCGTAAATGGCAAGATGTACAGATAATATACATTTGTTTAGGTCTGTCAAATCTAGGAAATGCAACCAGGGCCTTCCAGAACTCAGCAAAGCTAGGTGAATGAGCAGTACCAAAATTAATTGACAAATGTAAAGTAATGCCTGTTGGCACTGGTAGGAATAATCTGAACTATTAACATGTGCTGTTAGTATTTGACCAAAGTGTTAGCAGTGAAAAAACAGTATGTGGTGTCCTTCTGGACACTGTGTTCAAAAGGCTTGTTCAGAGCACAGCAATGACATAAATAGGCTTATATGTTATAGACTAGAAAATACACTGAAAATTAATAAATGCCTCTCTGTAAATATTTCACCTTTTCTCTTGAGTCCATATTCAGTTCTAATTATGTAATATCAAGGAAGTTTAGTTGAAACAGAAATGGTTTGGAGCTTGCTGAGGAAAATGTTTAGAAGCATTTGATTCAAGGGATAGGGAATTGATTTTAAAATGGCCTATTAAAATCTTTTTATTCACAGTCCATAATTCATCTCTAGAACTTGCTGCCAGAACTCAGTGATGTTGTTTCAGTAGAATTTCTGTATAAAGAGATTTCATTTCTAAATGTATAATGAGAACAATTACAAGTATGTACGTGATCCACATGCCTGAAGGTGTAATGTGTTAAGGGCTAAGACAGTAGCATCTTTTTCTTTACCTTTTATTATGTTTTTAAAAATACGTACTTCTACCTGTTGTTAGGCACCAGTTACAGTTAGAAAGCCTGCTAGGCAGGTGTAGTATGACATTTCCTAGTGTGATTGTGATATCCTTAGCTCAGGAGAAAGCCCTGTATAGATATTCCTTCAATTTATGAGTTATTGCAATTGTCTGTGTTTCTGCAAATGCATCCCTGAATTTATGGTAGATTATTGTATCATGTATCATCATGATCTGAGCCTTTTAAACAGAGTCACAATGGGATTAAAGAAAACAATTTTCATGTTGATGTTTGTTTCGGTTTGATTCTGAGTTTCTCTAGAGCCATAATCTCATTAGTATTCCAACTCCTTTGTAATGCCAATGTGGTCAATGGAAGTTGGAACAGAATTTTCAACTTGTTAAGCACCACTTATACCCTCTCCTCACCTGCCATTATGTTTTGCAAGGAGAGGGGGAGAAAAGCAGCATTTGGCAATATGTAGCTAGTCCCCGTTTAGGAACGCAGAACTCTCCTAAGCTACTTCTACTGTAGCGGATGTGGTTTCTTCACGCAGAGGGTAGGGTAGCAGGTTCCTTGGTGCCATCTGGTTCCTTTTTGATAAACCTCTGTTCTTTCTGCATGGCCAAGTCTGGCTCTGTGTGCTCAGCATGTGTTACTTCATTATAATACCTCTTATATAAAAAAAAAATTATAAATAGTCTATTTCTTTCAAGTTGTCTGGTTTTTGGATAACACATCTTAAATTTCTCTATGTAGTATTAGTGGTGAAGCGTAATACTGACACAGTCATTGCCAGGATAGATTGCTGCATGTCTTTATTTAAGCTGGCCTTCATTAGTTTATCATAGACAGGCATGTTTCAATGCTACTTGTATTAGGATCAAAATGGGTTGCTTTTGAATAGTAAACTTGGATCTTTTGGAAATGGTAAGCACAACATCAGCATGCTCTTGCTAAGTCATGTTGAGTAGGACAAATAGCAGAAATCAATATATAGGGATTAGCAATGAAACTGAATTTTGTCTGGCACTATAAATACAAAGTTTTTATTTCAGCTGTTGTTAATTGTTGTGGTTTGGGCTGAACTGGCCCCTGAGGCCAAATGACAGATGCTCTCTCCCACCTCTCTCTCCAGCCAGGACATTAATAAAAAAAGTTTATTAATACTAGATTGTTAGATGCTGAATACAAAATCTGATTTTAGTAATTTTCTCAATTTGTAGAAAGTATTCATGTGAATGGATATTCACAGTAATAATTTTACAATAACCTGACTGTACATGAATCTCTAAGCAATCATGCGTTCAGCTCCGATGATGAGCCACTTTAGAAAGAATAGCCATAATTCACAAAGTGGAATGAGTCTTTTAAAACTAAAACCCTCAAACTTTGGATTTATTATGGTGGTCATAATTGCTGGAATGAATATTGTGAGAGTTTTAGTTTGTTTATTTTATTGGAAGATATACAATACTTTCCAATGCAGTGTTGTTCTGTTGTCAAGCATTATGTTTCCCTGAAGTTCTATAGGCCACCATCATCTGTTTTATATTTGTCAATGTAGGAGGAAAGCCTACCAAGCCACAATAGGCCTATGTGATTTCTGTGGTGATTATAAGCTGTGAGTAATTTTATTTTATGGTTTGAAAGGCTATAGAACTTCAAGCAACACTTCTGAAAGTGCACTATTATGGGATTAAGGTTATATCTTAATTTAAAAAATTCTGTACCTTTCTAAATTCAGATGGTAGTGTCTGGGGTTGCTCCCTCGCTGCTGCATAATCCTTCACTCTCACTTCATCTGACTCATGTCTCCTACCCAATTTCCACGTTCTTTGTGAGTAAGTAAAACCAATAAAATAGTATTAATGAATAAACTTTAAAAAATGGAGTAAGGATATAGAAGGAATAATATATAATTTTCACTGTATAAAATAAGATTATGTTAATCTGATACGCAAAAATGTGATCAGCACTGCTGCTGAAGTAGGGGCTAGACAGTAGCTAAGATGAAGACGTAATATTTACCATGTATGTTGAGGGGAAGGCAATTCCCAGTAGGGTTTCCTGGACTGCAGCTAAGAGCTACAAAGTTTAGGAGATCCAGACTCCTTTGCACATTTAAAGCTGTTTGACAGATCTGAGAGTTGCAGCATACCTGCCTTTGAGAAAAACTTATGAAGTTGCTCTGATGGTTGTGAGGCACCCATCGCTGTGTGTGTGGTCTTCCCACCCATCATCACGGTTTGAAAAAGTTCTTAAAACGCGGTGAGGAGTAGCCCTTTTCCCAAGTACTGGTAATGAAAAACATCTATCTGAATACGAGTTTTAAGATATGAACTGAAATGGAAATTCACTCTGTCTCGATCGAACAAAATTGTCGTGAGTTGTGTGGAGCAGGCAGTCACACAGAGCCAATGGTCAGAGCTGGGCACTGGCAGTGGGAGCCTGAGCATCTGCTCCCAATGCTGCTGTAGTCTGTGAGGAAACCAGATGAGGTGTCTTTTCTGTATAAATGGCATTAATGACATCTTGTAAAGGGTTTCGAGACTCTCTAATGAAAGGTGCCTCAATATTTTTGTTGTTAAGATTACTTTAAGGACTGACATTTATTTCTAATTGCAACTAATTAATTCTATTATGAAGCAGTTGGGGAGGAATGTTATAATCTTTAATTTATTAATTAATAGCTACCTGACTTGATGAGCTGTTTATTTTCAGTTAGAAATTCCTGGAAAATTAAGTGGGTTTTTTAATATTTGATACTAAATCTCCGAGTAAGAAGAATAATTACTTGCCAGATTGATGAGTTTTATTTCTGCATACACCAAGCAAAGAAACAAAACAAAAGAGAAGTAGTTCTGTTTTACTTTGTTCCTGTTGAGGGTATAATTTAGAGGAAATCTTTGTCTTTATGTCCTTATCTACTGCTTTTCCAAAACATAAACAAATGTGAAGGTGAGCAGACAAACATCACAACAGATATTTGGCTCACTGGGGGACTGACTTGACTTGGAAAAGTGAACACAATTTGGTGGTTTGTGTCCTGCTTTGGTTTGGGAGGGATTGGGAGCTGGTGGGCAGTAGCCTGACTCCTCTGCAGCGGACACAGCAGCGTGTCAGAACATTACCGGCATCTGTTGCCAGACCTTCCCACCTGGAGTATTAAACACAGGCAAGACAGTGATAGAAAAGATTTACAGAATCCATTACTGAAAGCCATCAGCTTCTGAAACTCAGAAACAAAAAACCCAACCCTTTTTACAATGTGTGGTGGCTCGAAATTCTTCTCTCTGAGGAGGATTTGGGACATCACATAAAGGGTTTTATCAGCTATTTTTCACCTACAGGTCAAGATGGCCTGAACCCCCTGAACTTGATTTCTGAGAGTCATGACGAATCAATGGTTCCATCTTCCTTTCCACTGGCCAGATTGGCCTGCTTGCCCTCTTCTACAGCTTTTGTGTGTAATAGGGGCTAATGAATATCATTCAATCAATCAAGCCTTTGAAAAACAGAATGCAAGAAGTGCTGTTTATAATTAAATCATCCTTTCTCTGTAGTGCTGATTTCCCTCGCACCTTGTACAGTCACCATGAATTTTCTAAATCTTACACCAAATGATACTGTATGATTAATAAGGGCCCGTAATTTCAACAGGAATAACATTGCATGTCGCGTTAGCGGAATGCATGTCTGTGAAGATCTACGTAAAGTGTAGGCCATTCGTGGTTTCTGGGTCTGTCCTTCAACAACAGTAGCATGTTTCAGCTTCTCCAGCCTGGTCCTCATGCCATACAGAAGTGTGTGGATGCTATAGAAGGGGCACACTTCAACTGCTATATATTATCTTGAGAAGGGAAGGTGGCATTTTAGGCTTCTGTTCCCTGTCCCCTTCCCGCTCTCAATGGCTGTGCTGAAAAGCTGATACTGAGAAGAGTGGATTTGTTGCAGCCATCACAGGTCATGCTTATTTAGTGAGGAAATTGTTAAATGCTAAGGCTTCTTGTCAGCGTGATACCACTGTCCTACTTTCATACTATTGATTTACAAACCGCAGCATATGAGAGTCTTGTGTAGAATTCAGCTAGCCTTTTGGAATGCTTTGATGTATGAATTAGTTATGAAGGTTAAACTTTCTGAAACACCCTTGTGGCTTTATGGTAAACGTACCCACAAAGTCCTCGTGCCAGTGCATTAATAAGCTCTGTCTTCCTTTGAGTTTTGTGGGACACTTATCCTCTGGAAAACTCTTAACTTGTCTGGAGTTCCAGAAGACCAATCTGAGCCTAACAAAAGGAGAGAATGAGGGTACAGGAGTGATTTCCTGCTTTTTAATAGCAGTAATTTTCTGCTGGATTCATATGGATGGCAAAAATGCAGAGATGAGTATGCTGTGCTAGCCATCCCTCCAGCCCTGAGTTATCCAGTCCACTGACAAGAAAGTCAGGGTTTGAAAGATAGTCAGGTGTTGCCTACTCAACGTGACTTCTTGGGGAGGTCTGGGGACTTACTGACCTGGCCACTGTCAAACCAGGAGGCGTTTCTTTGTTGCAAAAGCAGATAGCATCTGCTGTGCAAAGTTAGTAGAAATTTTACAGGATTAGTGAAGATTTGAAAATCTCTCTTGCTTGTCTATTTGAAATCAAAGCTCTGTCACATTTACTCCAAGTAGGGAAAAATATGTTAAATGCCTTGAAATTAATTTTGCATTATGACTGGGAGAGATGACCAGGGGTCTCGGGAAAATAGCATTTTTTAACTTGTGCCACACATTTGCTTCTTGCCTGTATTTTACTTCTGTCTCAACCCTGCAGCCTGAAGGCTGCAAGCCTGAAATTAAACTCCTAAAATTATAAAAACTTAAAATAAAGCAAAGGTTAATGGTCCCTGGCTTCTTTCCCACAGGCTCTGCAAGCTTTGATTTCTGAAACGTTAATAGAATAGGAAAGCATAATGCTATTGCTGTTATATATTGTTGTTCTTATAGTCGGTGTTAACTACTGTCAAGCGAAACAGCACTTCCTAAAAAACAACACACCTGAGCTGACAGTTAAGCTGGGAAAGCTAATGCTATTGTTGAAGACCCTGGAAAGCACGCTGGTTTGTCCATTAAACAAACTCTTAAACAGAATGAAACCAGCAGAAGAGGGATGTGCAGTGATTCTTCACTGATCCATGTTGCTTCAGTGACATAAAAAGAACTTAAAGGTATTTGCAAAGGTCATTGGACCGCCCCCCAACACCCATTCAGTATGGATTTGCCAATAAGGGGCTCTTTTGCAGGCTGCACTGTGGAGGTCTACCTGAATTAGCCCATGAGAAAGGAAAATATGGCTTAGGGAACAGCTTCTTTTCAGTCATTTTTGGTAGGCTCATTGGATAACTGAATGTAAGCAGATAAGACCTAATATATAATCTTTCTCTGAAGGATACAGAATTTCATCAACTTACTGAAGATTTCCAGTACTCCTTGGAAAATATACATAGGTCAACGCAGTCAAGGTATTTGACTAGAGGGCTTATGGTAGAGGTTTGAGTGAAAGGATCATTTTAGTCACACCAACTGCTCCAACACATAAAGGAACTGAATCAGATACAGTCAGAACTGAAATTGAACTGGATGTTTCACTTTCAGGTATCCATGTGTTTTATCATTATCAACTAAATGAGCCTTGTGATTATCACAACAGTTTTTTACAAAGTATAAACAGAAATAGGGAGGGGTTGTGTTTTCAAGTGTCCGCTAGTTTTGCATGGTTGACTTTGAGGCGTTCTTTTGTTCCAGGCTGTTTTCCAAAGAGTTTAATGCCTATATGTCTTCAAAGTTAATATTCCTTTGCAAATCCCCTTCTTCTTTCTCTTTCTTACATTAGCACACAGCACCACTGCAGTGTGTTAGCAAATGCTATGTACCAGGTGGATTTCCACTTTCAATCCCGTTCCACCCTCTGCCTGGCACAGGTTTGCTATCAGCTTTTGCAGTTCTCCCAGTTACCTTCCCCCTTCAGAGCTGTTAATACGTTCTTCTGAATTCATTCAGCAAAATTGGACTTAAAGATTTGTGCTGGAAATAACATGCAATAGTGTTGTTTGGTTTTTCTTTGTTTGGGGGATGCAGAGAAGTGGAAGAGGGAAGTATTGAATTGTTTAAAACAAGCATTAAATTGAATGAAGGCACAGGTAGGGGGCACAGGCTACAGATATTCAGAAGGGATCTCTATGAAAATGAGTGTTTTATTCGAAACCTTTTAAAAAGGGAAAGACTCCTTGTTCCAGAGTGTAGATTGGAAATCTTTGATTAAATCCTGAAACAGCCCTATTAAATAGACGCAAAGTGTTCTGTGGTACTGAGAAAAAAGGGATTATGGGTTATTCAGCCGCAGTTCTAAGAGAGCCTGTTATAACCATGCATTTTAATTAACCAGATCAGCCGAAGAAATGTTGTCTATATACTGCAGCATAGCTATCCTCCTTGAAAACTATCCTATCGAGGACAGAGGACTTTTATTTGCAAAAGCTTTTTTAAGTACATTAAAAAAAATGCATTTGTGAGAGATTAATTAATAATTAAGTTAGTGTGGAATTAACCTTAGGCAAATCTGCTTCATTTTTGCAGTGTATGGACATATCCTGTCTGTCATATCCACATAGTGCCCCAATAAAGCATTGATTAAAAAAATGCAATTCTTTGTAACTTATCAGCATGCTGTTATGGCAAGGCCTATAATTTGAGATAACTTCTATTTTCTCATGCATAACAATTTTTGAATGTTATGTTAATTTTCACTTAAAACTGATAGGATAGGGTACCTTGCAGAAGGTACAAGTATTCAGAACTGCTTTGTTTTATTTTTTTTCTTCGTATTTTAGCATGAATCATTTCACTGTATCTCATTTTACTTGTTATTTGATCAATGAGTCTTCTCTACCAGGGGAAGTAATTTAAAACTATTGTGAAAATGTCTCTAATGTTTCTTTGTTGCTGAACGCTTGCTTGCTGTTGGAGCTGTGGTTGTTTGTAAACAAGGCTTTGCAGGAGCAGAACTTGGTAGACTTGGTAGAAATTCAAGGACATCTGGTACACTTATATGAAGCCCTTGGGTTCTCTTTTTATTTCTGGGAAACAGATAATGAAAAGAGAAGAGGAGCCCAGACTGGAGGAAAGAGAGTGGAGTGGGAGAGAGAAATCTGGAAAAAAAAATAAAATATCAAAATAACGATACTTTTCCTTCCTATGAGAAGTGAGCCTGATCTAGGGGAGTCTTGCAATTGGGAAATCCCCATAATAACCATCCTTAAGGTTATAAGCACATACAGAAAATCCTGCAATCTACAACAAGGATGAAAATTCATGAATCCTGATGTTGCTAAACTGAAATGAAATTTGCATGTTTCAGAGAACAGGGATATGTTCCTCTAACTCTCATGTCTCCCCCCATTCACCCGTAGTTCTGTAAACCTCTTTCCATTGCTCTTCTGAATTAATTCAAATAGAGGAATTATCCAAAATCATTATAAAAATTTATAAGCACAAGCATGCTCTGCCGTCTGCCTTTAGTGTACATATTACTTATTTGAAAAATTAAAATGCTGGACAGTTAGCCTAAAATACCATTTTGACAGTCTTCTCTCCCCTACTTAAGGCCTTATCATTCATACAGCTTAAAAGACAGACTCTTCTATTTTGATTCTGAGGCAGAATTTTGGTACCTGCCAGGTGAACTTCATAATCGGTTTCAGATAATCATGCTGCTGGACGATTGAGGAAAGGTTTGGGAATATGGAATACTTTTTCAAATGAACTGCTGCGACTGTGCAAAAAATTATCAAATAGCTATAGCAAGCTCTGCGCAGAAGGTCTCTTGAAGTTTGAATCAACAGCAACAATAGAGTGTCACACTGGCTATTCTGGGAGCCCTCAAGGTTAGGCAAGAAGGTAATCTCTCTTGGGTATGACTGTCAAGCCCCAAATATGTACGTATGTGCATTCACACATAAGCAAGATTATTTTGGTATCTCTTTCTGTTAATATTGGAGTGTCGACATAAATATGGGACACTTTCTTAAGTACATGAACTGGGTGGAAGTAATGAGTACTTGTAATAAATTCTCACTACAGAGTCTGTATGTAGGAGCATTTTCTTTTCATCATCTCATTAATGAGTATGAGCCATTAACAGCTTAGAGTGCTGAATAAGGATTTACATTTAATTGAAGTCCTCTGTTCCTAGCTGGCAAAATGTATTTTACACACTTGATGGATGTAATTAGTGTGATGAGGCTTTAAAAGAAATTGGCTTTAAATTTAGAATTTGCCATGTCAGTTTATGCATGAAGCCAAAGCGTACAAATCAGTAGTTCTGTGGCTTTGGAAGAATGCATTTTGTTATTATTACTGATATATAGGCATTTTTAATTTAGAATACAGTTACAGTCCAAATACAGCTTACTTTCAGATTCGAGAATGCAATCTATTATGTTACGATTTCAAATTATTTTATACTGCTACAAGATATTTCTTAAGTGTCTGAACTTACCATTGTAGGCTATGGCTACAGACAAACCTGTATCCTTTGCATAGCACGGAATTGTGCATAGTTGTTTTAGTTACTGTGCTTTATTAAGCTTTTATAAAAACAAACCTCCATGAATACTGCTGGACTTTAGTACATGCAAACTAAGGGTAACTGTTTACCACTCACAGTCACTTTTTCCCCTACAGTGTTACTGCCTTCTCACTTTAAAATATTTCAAGGTTTGTCCTAAGAGAGGTCACATGCAAAAATTAATAAAAAACTAAGAGAATGTTGAGATGCCATAGCTGTGCACTGTAGGCTTCCTTAAGCTGTAAAATCAACTCTGGATGAAGTTCAAGCTCTCAGTGAAAAGAACTTGGTTGCTGGCAATTAATTACGTGAAGACTGCCTCACAAAGTTTATCGCTTCCCCTGTGGCAAACAGTTTATTTTTGGTATACATATTTTGAAAACAGGAAGCCACTTTATGCAAAATGTCAAAGGTATATTTCAATATACAGGATTCTGATTTAGAATATTAGATTATTTCCCCCATATTCTCTGTGATTGTGATTTATTCACTAAGAAAAGTGAAATTTTTTTTTTGTGTTGCCAGTGTTACCAGGGATGAATAGAATATGCTGTCCAGCATCATGTATGTTTGAAGTAAATCTATTCTTTAATGAAGAACAAATTACTGGCTAGTAATTTGAGCTTCTGAGCTCATATAATAATACTGCTAGTCTTTGCTGCAGGCCCACATTTTGTAGGAGTAGTGTAGCCTGATAACTGTTGTTAAGGATACATGAAAGTAGGGAAAACTAAACATTGAGTCCCAAAAGTACAGAGACTGTTCATGATAGGTACAATTAGCCTTAGGAAAAGTTCCCACTGAAGGGTTTCTATCCCTGTCTGTTGTGATCCCTTGTTGTAAGGTGGATAGTAAGTATATTACACTGTGAGTCACAGGTGTAACATCACATGAAATTCATTTTTTAATTGGAAATTGCTATTACATGCAATGTATGTGTATTCTCGGTAGTACAGTGTGATTCAGGAGAAGCTGGCTGGTATGAAGCAATGTAGAATGAAGCCTGCACTGTTCTGAGGCTATGACTCGTATTACAGATGGCTGGAAGGCTAATACGCTGATATGGAAGTGTTATATTACAAGTAATAGTGCACTGCTAACAAAACTCTCATGTGCTGGAATGATTATTTGATATTCTTTTTTGAAGAGGAAAAGATGATCCCTTTCTCAAACTTTGGCTAAATAGTTTTGTATAAGATTACTATGGTTGTTATTAGTGAGGAATGTGGGGAATAAACTCATTTGGTTAAAAAAACAGACTCCAGAGTCTGTAGCTGTTTTTTAAACTGAACCACAGGTAATTGTTTTTCTGAGTTAATTTTAACCGTGTGCCAGGAATTAGTGGCAGTCCCTTTTGTAGTAGGTCAGAAGGCAATTTCCCAGTATATACCCTTTTTCAACATGCATCCCACCCAATGTTAATAAGATACATCTGCCACCATCTGCACATCATTGAGGTACAACTGCTTCCTTTCAGTCACAAGAAAACTTGCCAGAGTCTCCAGGAAGGTAATTTTTTAGACTAGCTTCATGCTGGTCAGAGCACTTTGTACACCTTACAAAAAGTCTTGTTCAAATTTCAAATTCTGGGGAGAAGGGGAGAGGAGGTAATGTTCTATCACAAAGGTGAAGTGCTCAACTATTGCAAAAAATGGGTGGAATCTGGGTGTTTAAATCCCCATTTGCAGCTTTGAAAACCTTTCCTATAGTCTGTTTTAAAATAAACAGGATTATCCATTGGAAACTGAAAAATTAGTAACAAAACACGAATTAAGATGAAGTCTGAAGTGTTTTTTCTGTTTGACTCCAGTTTGCATTTTGTAAACTGTATTACCTTTTTTTATACTTTTGTCATCTGCAGCTTTTGCACAGCTTACCACAAGCCAAATAGATGCTTCTGCATCATGTATTTAAAAAAAGAAAAGCAAAGAAGAAAAAATGTGTATGCTAGACTCTACATTATAAAGTCTGTACTTCAGAATAAGGAATCCGTTTATGACGGTTGTATTTTCAGTGGCTCAGAGATTGTATGACTAATGTGTTATTATTGCTTATTATCTACACTCTAGCAAAACACATGTTCAGTCTTCACGTTTCCCTCATCTACAGCTACTTTTAATCTTGAGGGCAATGAAGGGAAGAATTACAAAGGCAATTAGGATGACCAGCTTCCATTGGATATCTTGTTTTGTACCTTTGAACATTTTGTGCGCGTTTTCTCCCTCGAGTTACAGCTGAGCAGGAAAGGGGATAGTAATGTCATTACATTATTTAGAAGTTGATTTGTGACTTTTGCAGCCTTTAAGGAAGTGGGTAATATAAGGGCCTGGTTTAAAATCAGAAGCATGAGTTCTACAGCACCAATTATTATAGACACTAGTTAAAGAATTGGTATTCAAACATTGAGTAAGTTTTTTTCAGACCATAAGAGGGCATATGTAAGACCCAACAACACAACCTATGATTTGTCCTGAAGTGCAAAATAAATGCCAGGAGAACGTAGTCAGCTAGAGTAATGTACATGTTACCACCTAGCAGTATCATATCATTCCTACAAATGCTGAAAATAGTCATAAAAGAAACAACAAAACAGTAAGATAAAATATATTTTGATTATTTCCATATCAGCTCAGTCCCAGAGCTTCATAAAGAGGTGTCTTGCATTATAAGAAGGTATTTTCTCCCTCTCATTATTTAGGTGTGAAATAAAAGTTAGAGACATATTTTTATTTTATGTTTAAGGATGCCCAGAACCAAACAGTAGCAATTTTTAAAAAACAGATGCTTAAAATACTTTTAAAAAATGCACAAACATTTATTTAACATTCCAGTTTTGTTTTAGAAAGTGATTTCATCTCTTTTAAAATCAGTTGTTTAACTTCTGGAAAAGCTGAGTAATCCTCCCTAACTTTTTACTAGCACTGTAAGCCATATGCAGTCCTTTCCCTGAATCTTTTCTGTTTTCCATCTCTGTATAATTATGCACATGAACAGAAGCGCCCATAAAAATGCAAAGTTTTCATATGGTTAGTACAGCCCGCTATAGGATATAGTGCAGGTATAATATATGACAAGTATAGGAGTTAGTGCTGGATTTCAAGTGAGAATGACTAATAAAGGCTGACTTCATGATGACAACTTCTGCAGGCTGCTGCCAATATCAAGGGGTTTAGTGTTGTGGTTTTCTTTTTTCTTTCAGCGTTAAGCAATTAGGTTCCTGAGAGACCTAGATAGTTAAATGTTCTGTTAGTTTGAAGAAGAAAAGGATTTGCACACAGAACTGGGCGGATGATTTTCTCAATGGTGTAGTGAAGCAATAAACCTTGTAATGCATTTATGTCCTTGTTTGGAGTGTAAGTAGATGAGTAATTAGGATGTTTTATTTTCGTATGTCCTTATGATGTGTTAATAGAGTCTGGCTGTGCTGCCACAAAACACTGAGAATTTGTAAGGTTGAACTGTAATTATGAAGTCCTACATGATCTCAATGCTACTGCTAATGGTGAAGTGATAGAAATTTAACATTCAGTCAAGAGCATAAGCTGTGACACATAGTTAGTGTATTAGTCACGCATAAACATACTAAGTGAATGGTTTTAGGGGTTAAGAAGACACATTTGAGGGCTCTTTGGAGAACTCTTTTGCAAGATTACACCTCCAGTCATTCAGTTTCTTCTTGGCAAGTGAAAGAGATTGTGAGAAACAGTAAGAATCTGTAAGTAAAGAATGAAATATTTTGTTTTGTTAAAGAGTTTGGTTGATTTCAGTAACAAAGAATCTTAAGCTTGTGATTTTTCACATGAATACAAAATACTTCTTGTAATAACTTCAGTAAGTTTCATTAATCTGTTCAGAAAGAAAAAGTTAATAAATAGGGATTAACTGCCTTTTTGTCCCTTCTCAGTAAACAATGCTCATTCTTACGTCAGAATGCCAATGCTATGGTCATGATAGTCTAACAATATGAGCAAGACAAGAATTGTAGGGAGATGTGATTTCTTTGATGGGTTGGTCGAATAAAAGAATACTGCCTACTACTTGCAAATCCTTTTTCATTACTGCTTTTATGATTTTTGTGCTTGTTCTCAAGGAGATTTGCAATTTCTCTGGTAGGTAAAACGTTGGCCATCAACTCACAGCTGGCCATCCCAGAGTGTCTTGAATAAACTCCTTTTCATTACTTTACAACCTCCTTGGTGATCTGTTCATAGCTGTTGAACACAGTCACTTTTTGCTTTTGTGCCCTTCTGTGTTCCATTCACTGCTATACCAAGAAATGGTTTGGCTATAACCCTGAGGATCACATCAAATTCCTATACTGTACCACTGTGATAACACCCATTTTAGAAAGCCTAGCTAGGCTATGTGTCATGGACTGATAGGTGACCTCCAAACACATGTAAGTACATAAAAAGTTAGAAACATGACTGTATTTTGTTCAACGTGCAGTGAAATGAGTTCTTGTGTGTCTTCTTAAAGTTGAATTGTTTGTAGTCTGAGTGTATTTTTATAGTATCTTAAAATGTCACTTAGTGGTGTTTTATAGGTAATAAGTTCTAAATCAGTGGCCACAAATTTGTTACAGCTCCTGTCCTTGTTTACTTATTATATGCTTCTTGCCTTTTACTGACAGTAGTGACTAACACCGTGGATAGACCTTTTCTTGCTAGCATTCATCTACTCTTAATTTCTCCACTCATTCACTACGTTCAGTTTATGACTCCTATACACAAAGCTGACGTTAAAATACAGTTGCATACTTAGTATGGTGAAAGGATTTGATGCTACTAGCATGTGATACAGAATAATACAAAGTAAAAAGGCAAACACATCTGTATGTGAATTGATATAGACAATAGATACCTGTGATTAAGCTAACTACCCGCTGGATGTCACTATTGTTCCACAGAAATGCATCTAAGAGACAGTTTTTCTAGAGTTGAGTAGCTGACAGCAAAGACCATTAGCTTGCAGCAAACTGAAAATTTCTAATTGCGTTTGCAGGAATATTGTACATTTATGTTCATTTTGCAATTGAATTTTATATCAAGGTTCACTATTTCATAATAATAAAAAAAAAGAGCATTGCCAAACCTTTAGCTGTGATGACTGTGTAAGTGCAGATAGTGAGTAATGAAAACCTACCAGCCAGTGGAGAACCTTGCATTCATTATGCTCAAGCCACTTGTCCTCATTATTATTCTCTTACTCTGCAATTGCTGGAGGTAATCTCAACACAGTGAATGAACATTACCAGTCTCCTTGAATTTGCTTAGTACATTAGTTATTTCCTTTTTCCAAAGATGTGCATTCTGTGAAGTTTATTATCCTGAAATACCACTTGAATATTCTAGGAGCTGGATCATTTAGTTGAGAAGCCAAGTAGTCTACTGGCTCGGAGGATGTCTAGATGTGAGGAGACTGGGTTCTATTCCCAGTACTCAACCGGTATGTGATCTCTAGGAAATCACCTCAAATCTCTCATCTTTATTTGCTATCTTCTGTCTGTCTTCTCAACATCCCTTGTAAACATCTAATGTAAGAGATTGTTGGAAGGTGTTTGTACAGTGGCTAGCAGAGGAAGTCCTGACATCTTTTAAGATTTTTGGGGTGCTACAATAAAATGAAACAGTCTTGTTTGGTGATTCCACCAGACAATTCCACCATTTGTCTCAATATTGTTTAAATAAATGTAGACTACAAAAAGGACTGCAAAACCAATGAAAATGAAAACAGGCATGGAAGAGTACTGCACTTTGTGGCTTGAAAAGCCCTGGTCTTCGAGTGGTAGCTCCAGAACACCATATATGACTCTGGAGAAGGAATAGAAGTTGATTAGAAAACCCCCAAAACCACAGCAAAATAAAACCCAGACACCTGCAAAATGCTTTATTGCTTTCCTGCACTTGGAATATGTAGGCAGCATAAGGGATAGCCAGGTCATGAGAGGCACTCAGTCACATCTCCTTCCTCAAATTGGTACCTAAAATACTTGGGGTACTCCAGATACCTAGGGTTTTGTAAGAGCTATCATAGCTGTTGTGCATCCTCTGGGGATTCCTCAACGTCACCCCAGCAAGATTTTAACAGTCTTATGAGAGACTGGCACCAAAATACCCAAAACCCAAGACAAAGTGGGATCAGAAATCTAGATACCTACTGGCCAAACTGGAGAGAAGCAAAGGAGAAATTTCTTCTCTGGAATCTTTGGGGCTTTACACTTCATTTGTATTCAGGAAAGGGGCAGCCTTTCACGGGGACTGAAAGTTGCTCAGCTAAGACCATGTAGTTTCCTACAAGATGATTAGAATTTGTGACTCTGGCGGCCAAGCCACCCAAAACAAGTCACTTCTGAAGCGTTTAATTTGACAGTGGTGAGGCTAAGTTTAGCTTAGTTCATGTAGTCTTTGCACAGATGAAAGCCTGAGTTTTGTAGTGTTTTTTTAACATGCTATGGAGCTGGTTTTAAATGGTTTCTAAGCCGTAGCCACTACAGTGGGATTTAACAACTCAGCTCGTAGGCCTCAGGCTGTGCAAGAACGTTCAAAGAGTTACACTGGACGTCTTACTTTGTGTAATTAGACAGTGGTTTCATTATTAATGACTAAAGCAGCAATTACACATTAATCTGTGTTTGGTATATGTTTGGAAATTCATGAAAGGTGAATCTCTAGTTTTTCAGGCAATAAATGATCTGAGCATATCTGTGCTTGAATATAAACATTCTATATTTTCATTATTTTTTTAATCTATCTATGATTAATGACATGCTGGCCTTTCTTTTTCATGCCCATAATTAAATATTTTTCAAAGGGGGCTACTGATAATTTTACAGGTATTGCTTTCTGTAGAAGGTTATGGATTGGTTCTTTCTGAGTATTGTTATGGTTAGAACAAGACATTAAAGAAGCATAAAAGGAAGCTTATGAAGTCAAACTCAGTTATATACAACTCATTCACAATCACAGTCCATTAAGAAGTTTTAGAAGATATAAAGAATATTTTCAAATAGCAAAAATTCTAAATTAATAGTATGAAATTATTTTCTGATTGTAGTTAGCACTCCCAAAACTAAACAGCAAATTTTTCTTCTATTTATATATATGTATCTGCATATATATGCGTATACATACGCACGTGTGTGTGTGTATGTATGTATGAGCATATGTATGTTTTTGGCCAAACCTTTCTTGCTTTGGCTGTGCCTAATATTAATCACCACTGCAGACATTAAAGCCTGTAGAAGTACAGAGATGGTTTTTAACATGAAGTTTACAGCAAACTGTAATCATTCAGTACAGAGCTAACCAAGACCTGTGAATCCCATAATAGCAAAAATAATTAAATGTGTATTGACTTTGTAACAGCAACTTTCAAGGTACAACTCAGGTTAAAAATCGCAGTCTGCTCACTGCTGCTAAAACATCTCAAGCACTTGCATTATTAGTTGTGTGGGATCCCCTTTGTACCCAGTAAAACAGGGTCTCAGTGTTGCAGAGTTCAGTATAGTCTCAAGCTTCTACTCTCAGATATTTTCTCACTACAGTCCTTGAAAATGAGAATGGTTTCATTATGTGAAAAAAACCCAAAGCAAAACAAAAACCTTTCATGTGTATTAGTTCTTTTTAAGACATGCTTTCTAGCTTTGTTTTCATTGAATCTAGCATATTTCAAGGTGAATGGCTGTGATTAGTTTTTTTCCAGTAAAAATTCAGGAGAACATTCTGCTAAGGTTTTGCTTTTTCTAATCTGCTGCAGTGACACTGCTTTGTAGAAACATTCCCTCCCAAGTGATTGAAGACGTGCAATTTACTAAGTCAAATCAAGGTGTAAAATAGAGATAATTAAATTACTTGCTTACATATAGGTGCTGCTGTATTGTTTCAAGAATGACCACCCCACCCCCTTCCTGTTAATCAAAATAGGAGGTATGATTTATTTGGAAATATGGGGGATGTCATATTCTTCTGCAACCAAAAAAAAATACATGACTTCGGGAGAGGGAGAGCAGGGAGTAGCTGGATTACAAATCTCTATTTTGTCCAGAACCACTGATGAATGACTATACATTAAAAATGAATATCTGTGAATTCTTGTAATGTCATTAGGGTTTTGCTAAGAGAGAAAAATAATTTGTCAGTGATTTCTTTAAGGATTTTTGGATGTGCTTTTCCCAGATCAGTGAGTAACCAATTTTCTCTGAAAGCTCTTTGCAGTTGTAGTATTTCTAAAATGTAACTGTTTGTCTTTGTAAGTAGTGAAGCTTTATTTAGTTATTAGAGGGACAGTGTACAAAACACATCACAAAACCCTGACGAGCTCAGCCCAGCAAATAAAAAGAAATAGAAGAAAATGACAGATTTAATGGTTTCCTCAGCTACATTAATGTCTTTGACAGTCTTGAAAAGAGAATTTCTAATGAGCACTGAAACAAATGTGTGCAGGAAGTGGTCTTGCTTTTGCTGCTGCACATTTGAGTTCCTCTAATTGCATCAATAAGGAATTTCTGCTCCTCATTTAATGAATGCCTTTTGACTACTTTCTGAAAGGCAACTGGATGTAAGGGGTAAACACAGGCACCTTTTGTATGAAGCCACATAAACAGGTTTCAATTAATAGTTATCAGCCCTAGAAACACTGTATTATAATGCAGTACAGTAAACCCCATTATACGTTTTTATCCTTAAATTTTATTAAGCCTAGGTTTCTCTCTGCTTTGCTTTTGGTGTGACACCTCATGTCCTAAGACAGTGCTTTAAATCCCCACTGGCTTTTTATTATATCTTGTGTTGGCCAGAAATCAGGCATTCTTTCAGAGCTGTTCCTGCACCAACTCAGAATTCATATGATGCTACAATACCTGGATCTTTATTTTGGTTTNGTCGCTGCAGGTGCAGTGGATTACTTATGAAAGAAGTTTTCTATTTAAAAACAAGAGAGACTTTAATGAAATCAGTAGAGGGTTTGTACAATAGGTATTGTATTAAACCAGAGCTTAGGCTTCACATTGATTGTGGTATTTAAATTTCAATGAGTTGATTATGTATGAGAGTAAAATGACCAGTATTATGAATGTACAAAAAAGTGACATGGAAGAGCTGTGCCAGAAAAGTGAGAAAAACGTTCCCTTTATAGTCCCTAGAGTTCAATAAAGCACCACTATTTCCCAGCTTTTAAAAGCTCTTTTATCACAATGGTTCATACCTCACATTCCCTGGAGCCTGATTTGTTATACGTGCAGGGTCCTGTTCCATTCAGCAGCATCTCACTGGTTTCAGTGTTGGTAGGTTTGTAATCTACATAAAATTCCTGTGTGCTTGGAGTCATTTGCTTCAGCGACTGTCTTTTCTTTTTCCTGTGCCTTCGCATGAGAGAGCGCTGCTGCAGCTGCTTCATACTGGCTGGGTAACGCTTCCATGACACATAGATTACCAGCAGGATCACAAGCACAGACAAGAAAAGGGCCACGCTGCCTGCTATGATTTTATGGAAGGAGATGTGTTCTGTGTCGTGCTCAGGTTCGGAGCTTGATTCAGTGGCTCCAATAGTTGGGGGCTGAGGGGGCTTGCTGTCATGTTTAGGCCTGATGAGTTTTGGTTTAAACGTGGGCTTTGGGAAAGCTCGTGCTAATTCAAACCTTTCCGTGGTACTTTTGCCACAGATGCTGTAGTTTTTCACTGCATCGATAACATTCACCCCTTGCAGCTCTTTGGGGCTGGCACAAATAATTGTATTTTCCCTCAGCCCTTTAAAACTTTTAAGCCAGTTTACCAGAGAGCAAATGTTTCTGCTGCATTCCCATATATTCCCAGCAAGGCTGATGTCATTGAGGGATATCCAAGAATCCAGAATTTCTTGACCAATAAATGTGAGCTTGTTTGAATCCAGGTTGAGGCGCTGTAAATTGGGCACGCACTGAAAAACACTAGGTCCACTGAAAGCTTCTATTTCATTGCCAGATAAATCAAGTCTTTGTAATGAGCTCCAGGTCCAGGACATAGTTTGTCCTATCACACTGATTTTATTCCACTGTAAATAAAGGTTTTGAAGGCTGACTAGCCTTGGAAAAAGTGCCAGGTTGAGCTTAGAAAATTGATTGTGCTCCAGATGAAGCTCTTTCAGTCTGATCATGCCTGCAAAGACATTCCTTGCTAAACTTCGGATGCGATTATAACCCAGGTCCAACAGTTCAAGGTTCCTACAATCTTGAAATATTCGAACAGGGATGGTTCTTAGGGAATTGGACCGCAAATGTAAACTCAGCAGCTTCCTTAAGCCCCTGAACTGTTCAGATCCCAGAGACTGCAGCTGATTGTATGACAGATCCAAATTCCGGAGATTTGTCACAGGTCTGAAGGTATTATTAAGAAAATAGGAGATTCTGTTGGAACTCAAGATCAACTCTTTTAGTCTGCGTATTCCATTGAAAGCATTTTCGTCAATATTGCTGATGTGGTTATGGTCTAAATAGAGCCAGGTGAGTTGATTAAGACCTTTAAATTGATTGTATTTTAGTTTTTGGAGGCTGTTATATCGAAGGGACAAACCTAAACAACCAGCAGATATACTTGAGGGAATCTCCTGCAATTTCTGAGATTCACAATATACCATTTTGCCTTCACACCTACAGCCCTTAGGGCATCCTCGTTCAGCAGAAGAAAGCATTGTCAGTAATACAGTAGGGGCTATTACCAGAGCTACAGCTGATCCGCTCAGTAGCCTAATTACATTGAAACCTGGAAATAAAAACAACTTAGAAAAGTTATCCCCCCACACATCAGTCATTTCTTTCAATCATGCTAAAATCTTTTATCTCAGCAATCATTTAAAAATCCCTAGCTCAACTCAACTACTTTTCACATTGTTTTCTTTACCCAGATTTTTTTAAAGAATGCCTTTATATAAATACTGGAAAACAGTTGGGTAAAAGGTGTAATCCCTAAGCAATTTAACTGTAATAACAAATCACATCAAGGTAAGTCTATGGAGTAATTAAAGCACAGGCTATGCAGTGGCTATGAACTATACATTAAAAAAATAACATGAAAAACATACCCATCCTTTGTGTTGTTCAAAGGTCGTCCTTAGGTCTTTTGTTTTTTGCTTAGTGTGCCACAAGCATGGCAGCCCCTGTCAGCTGCACTGTAGTGAGTCAGGGCTCGCTGACACCCAGGAAGAAAAATTGGACCCCTTGGGAGATGGACCGATTTTGGAACATTATTCTTTGCCAGCCATGCAGAACACTCCAAGAATAAATCAATCCCAACACAGCATTCGCAGCAAAACATCAAATTCTTCCTAGGTAATAGGATCTTCATGGATATTACGTTTTTGCATCTTTATAGTTAGGAACCTGGCTTTTAAAATTTCTCTTTATAGGAAAGCATGTTGGATTCCTCCAAGAACCATTTAGCTATCTGAATTCACACATCTGTATTCCATAGCACAGCAGTTCCCTTACTTAGTACCCGATCCGGCTAGGAAGCTGCTTTGTAGCATAGAAGGTAGAATAAGCCCGTACAATGAACAAGCTCTGCTCACTTCTGCATACTGTCATTCTGAAAGCTCCGTCCGACTGTTGCTTTGGTTTCAGCGAATGCAGTCTTATGTAAAGCTGCCCCCAGTGGCGAAGAGTATTACGGGCATGTGCAGAAATGTCTTCCTTTTATCTTGCAAATGAGTAAGCTCTGCTGGGAAAAGAGTGATTGTTCTGAGTGACTAATAGAAGCAGAATGGTCAGGTCCGGTGTAAACTAGTGAGGTGTGCTGAAATACCCAAATCCTCTTAGTCTCTTTTGCTCTTTGTGAAAGCTGTTTTGCATCCCTCAACTTAATAGCTCAGCATGAGCTGCTAAGACTTTTGTCTGAAGGGCTAACATGACATTTGTAGGACATAGATACAAATTTTTGGTCCTCAGGGTTTGGTTTCTTTTCTTACTGAATTAGGCATGTGTTCACATGACCTTTTTGCAATAACTCACCGTTTTTTAGTGAAGTGTCAGCCCCCTCAGTATGTCTCTTATCAAGCGTTTCAGTGGGGACACTATATTTTATAACATGAAAAATGTTTTGGAGCTGACATTTTGCCTTTTTGCTTTTTTCTTCTCTGTTAAAAGGCACAGTGCCAGGAGGTTAGAAGAGAGTATTGTGCTCATTTATTTCCCAACTTGCTGTCGCTTCGTTCCACAACACTAACACTTCAAACACGGGCTTCCATAACCCTTACAATATAGGCACTAAGCAGCTTGGTGTACTACCTTAATCAGGGGAATTGTTTTTACTGTAACTTATGACATGGGCAGGATTTTATGCAAAGGTACAATATGCAGAGTTTTTTGAGGTGTGTGACGATGGGTGGTCTTTATATATCACATAAAGAGTCTTTTTCACTTTCCTTACTCTTCCCTTCTTTCCTGCATGCTGTAGAGAAAGGACATATCCTCTTATCTGGGCAGAGCAAAGGTAAGATGGCATTACAGCAAATGCACCATGCTGGCAGTCTTCCTTCACCAAGAAATATGTGATCAGAGATGATGGTGGAGAAGTGTAAAATCATGGCTCTTTGACGTGCAAGAATAGGCTAGAGCCTGAAGAGAAGTGTGCTGCTCGTTAAAAGAGGAGTACAGATTACAGTCCCTCAAATGCAACCAGACAGCTCTGAGAACTGCTTTTCCTTTCTGAGGCAGAATCCTTACCCCTTCGAATAATGTGCTTTGACTTTTCCCTTATTATTCACTGCTGTGAGCATAGAAGAACTTAAAATGAGGTGAAACCTGAAATTTTCCACGCATTAAAATGCCAACATTGCCTAGTACTTAGTCTGTGAATGACTTCAGGCTTAGAGTAATCCCACTAGTATTAACGCACCTATCTATAGTGCCTAAATTAGGAGCACCCATCACCCCTGGCTAACAACTATGAACATCTTTCATGTCGGGAGTCAGAAATACGTACCTGCATCAAGGCACATTCTGTGAAAATTCTCCCCTTTGGGTCAGATTTGTGGTGAGGGAAAGGGTTAATTCCTCCATTAATCTCTGTCACTGTCACCATCTCCCATTCTCTACTACAGCTTGTTTCTGGCTTTTAAATCTGATCTGTAGGGCTGAGGAGCCAGCGACAGACTGCAGACTGCACTGGGAAGTGTGATAGTCTGGGGACCTGTTCGGCTGACAGGAGTGTCACGTGCCAGTCCTGGTGTGCCTGTTACAGGTTTTCCATCACTGCCTTGGGGGCTTTCTGTACTTGATGGAGCAGGATTGGCAGCTTCAGAAGACAATTCAGACCTTTGGTAAGCCAATTTGCCTCTTGGAACTGGCTCTCTTCCTCTGTTGACAGTAGAGGATGCCTGTGACAGGTAAACTCTTTATTGAAATGGCTGTTAGGTTCCTAAACTTGAGTGGCATGAAATTAGGTGTAAATCTTCACCTGGTTCAAATGCAGCATATAAAGCTTCAGATAGCATACAAATTCTTTCTCCTGAAGAGTTGGTGCTACTTGGTATACCAGCTCAGTCTGAGCCTTCTCCCCAGACTTTGCCTGTTCTCTGGCTTTTCTTCTTTTGTCTTCTCTCCCTGCTCCATCTTCGTTCTGGAGTTAACAACTAACTTCTCTGCCACCATGAGTCAGCAGAGCTTCAGTAGCTTTTCCAGGGTTTTAATAATTGCCAATATACTGGACAAAGAAGAGGGAACAGCCACTCTTTTACCATGAGTTATTTTCATTTTTCTGAAAGGGGTGAGACATCAAGAGATGAACAGAGAGAGCATCAAATCTATGTTAATGGATTGCCAAATTCAATTTTCTTTACTGAGATCCCTTTTGAATTACACAAGCAGGAAAAGTGCCAGTGTCTGATAAACAGTTTTTTAAAATTACATTTCTGTATCTTTATACAGCTGAATGGGTTCTTTTCAAATTGTGGAAATAAAGCTGCTCCCAGTATGAAACATTTCATACAAAATTTCAGACCAGTTTGGCCATATAATAAACTATGAAAAATAGAGAATTAAGTTAAAGCCACATTTTAGATAAGAAGATACCTTTTGTAAGTGGTTTAACCTTTGCCTTGTATCAGCTACACCTTATATATCTGTGCAGCCCCATTGTATTACCATTTAACTCATGTAACCAGGAAAAAAAGAACTTAAGGCCAAACTGGTTAAATTCTCTTATGGATAAGCCATTTTTTATTAGAACTAATACCACAAACCCAGCGTGCCTAAAATCTAGGAATTTGTTGAAGGCTTGGTGTGAATTAAACTTGTACTCCATGTAAGTTTGTGTGTATTCATTCTGCAGGAACAGTTGCTGTAGTCACAGGGCATTTTCAGTTCACCTCTGCGCCATTGCTAGGCAGCCCTGCCTCCTGTCCTGGAACACCAGTTCCCAGTCAGGAACAAGAGGTAAACACTGCAAGTAACAGAAATCTCAATGCCTTCACGCTGACTGAATATTAGTGCTCAGAAACAGTGTTATTCCTTCGCTTCTGCTTATGAAGACAGCATTTTATGCAATTCTGCAAAGACAGATACTCTTAAGAGAAATATTTCATTTATTTGTGTACTTTTGCACACAGTCTGTGTGTTGGGATTTCAGCCTTAAACATAAATTGAGATGCCACAGAACCTGAGAAGCTTATTAGTTTTGAATTGTATGTCTCCATGATCACTCCTGTTCATTTTTCTGGGCTTTTTCTGGGGGGAAATGACATACATCAGAAAACACATTGACAAATGTGTTGCTAAATATGTCTTAACATTCATACAGATGATAAGCAATGTGTTGGGCGGAGCCTGTGATGAACACATTGTTTTCTTCATCAACACGACTGACAAATTAAATTCAAAGTTGTTTGAAAATGATGCACTATCCCACGGTAGTGATGGCCTAGATTTTTCTCTTGGTACTAAACTTTCAATAGGTTTTCTGCCTGGAAAGTGTTCTAGATAGATCTCACTGCTATCTGATTTTGCAGTAAATTGCTTTAATTTAATTTCATGTTTGGTTTCGGTTTTGCTTATGTAGTTAAATTCTCATATGTTTTCTTTTTCCATTCATTGTGGCTGTGTCTCTCTGTACCTAGTTGCAACTTCCCTATGGAAAGCTTAACATGAACTTCAGCCAGAATAGTAAAAGGTGAATCTAAAGATGACATTCACTGTGAAAGCCTGTTCCTCCACAGAGCTGGTTTGGAATTGAAACATTTTTGCAGAGGAAAGGGAAAACAGCAAATCTTGCATTTTTCAGGGTTATGTGAAGGCACCTGTAATGACCAGGTATGTCTCTTTGCTAAGTACATTGAAAAGGAGGGAAGACAGAATTATCAGGCTCCAGTAGAGAGGGGATGAGGGGTACAGGGAAGAGTCATATACTTCCCAAAGCAAAAGGAACCAGCAGTTACCAGGTGCTAGTGGGATTCCACATAAATCAGCAGTCAGAAGCCTTCCCCTGTTCTGTCACTTGCTTCTAAATCAGCCTTCCTCAGGACATTTCATGCTTACTCTTTAAAATGCAGTTCTTGTTTAACGATGTTGTTACAGAAAAAGAAATAATTTTTAAAAAAGTTTTCATTTCTGTTACTGTCATAAGAAATCCATTCAGAAAAGCAGTATGATCTTTTCTAGCCGCAGAGCATTATGTGCTTAATGCACAAACTTCAGAATTTAGACTTCTGGGTGTGCCTTTATGTGTGTAACTGCATGTCCCTTTGGGGAACCATAGTTAACCAGTGCTGCACTGTGTTCTTTTTGGGTTTATGAAGTGACACTGTATGTCTTTCCCTTGACTTTATTTCACTATAAAGAAACTAGGAGTCAGCTGGGTTAGCAATAGTAGCTTGTTCTAAATGGTACTGTAGTGTGCTATCACTGTATCATTAAGAGTAGATAAGTCTAATAAAATGTGTTTGCAATTTTTGAGCCAGTGATTAAATGAACCTGCTGTTCCATGAGGATCAGATTAGAGCTGGGGGAGTATAACTCCCAGAGTAAATATCAGAGCGTGGGAAGGCAGAGGGAAACTCAGGATGCAGGATTTGCCAAAGGCGGACATAAAGAAAGGGAAGTGTGGGAAAGCCAGGTTCAAGGAATGTGCAGGCAAGGGAAATCGAGGCAACAGAAAATGCTCTGAAGAAATAGGGAAAAAGGACTGAGAGTAAGGAGGTTCTTATCCCAGCAGTTTGTCAGTACTGACTTAAAGGTAAGCGGTGGTAAGTGGTAGGTGGGGGAGGTGGATGAATGAAAATATCCCCTTGCTCTCCTGCTGGGAACAATTAGCTTTGCAAGGCCTCCCCTGGCCTCTGTGAGAGTGAAAGGATCCCATGTTACAAATTCTGTGATAAGCAGAAGGAACATCTGAAGCTGAATAGGAGCCGTGCCCCCTTTCTAGGAGTCAGTAACCTCTGTAACATCCGATTGCTTGTAGAGGACGTCAGGGACACATCTGTCAGTTTGTGTATACCCGGAGGATCTCCTCAGTGCTGTGGTTCACAGGGCAACACAGGCTATCGCTTTCCTCATGCACAGTTACTCACTTGAATAATGAAGCTTTTCCAGCTGTACGGTTTTGCTTAAATCTGTGCATTGTGGATAGGTCACAGGGGCCTCTAAGCTGTCCCAGGGTAGATAATGCTTCATATAAGCCTACAACCTTTGTTCATGGCATCTAGTGGCTGGATTTTCTGTATCCTATCATAACTCCTGTGTCCTTAATGAGGCATTGGACACTCAGCTGTTCCCCAATTGACTTTGTGTTCTATGATTTTGAAGCTGTTTGAAGGCAAGCAGCCTGTTCTTCAGTCTCATCCTCTGGAGACACAACTACATGAGATGCAAAGCTATTATTTTACTCACTCTCTGAAATTGATAGGTACTGTTTCTGTTTCAGTGGATTTAGGGTTCATTCATTCAGGCTTTTCCTCCAGCATCGTGGTGAAAGGGGAATAGGAGTAGAAGCAGTAGAAGGCAAATGATTGTCACGGAAGGAAAAGAAAATAATTACATCTTTCACCTAGTGCTAGCTTCAACCTGCAGAGCATGAATGATACACATCGTAAGTGCTCTGGAGATGTGTAAGTGCAAAATGGAAGGCAGTCCTCTGCTTGTGAGTCTGCCTATAGTCTCTGTGAAGATGCCAGGGAGATTAGGTTAGAATAAACCCAGGCTTGTTGCAAATGCTTCCCACTCTTTTATAGGCCAGGATGCCATTGCTGGAAGAGTGCCTGCTGTCTTATTGTCCAGGCAGCATGTATGGGGTTTATGTAGCCTAAAGTATTCAGAAATTCTTAGGTGTCACCATGAAGTATGCTTGCCTATGAAGTATGATTTGTTCTCCTAGGGGTATCTGACTTCTGTAACAATTCTGTATATGCATCAGTGGCGAACTATGATAGATGGTGAAGGTAATGAACTTACTTCCTGGGGAGCCAGATTAACATGGAGATCTTCTAGAAGAGTTTTGTTCAGGAGAACTCTATAATGGCTGGGACATCAGGCTGGAGCTTCTGCATTCAAGCAGAGTTGCAGCCTGGTTCCAGCAATGTGACACCCCTGGAGCAGCTCCGTGCTGCCATGTGAAGAATCAGATGGGATGGGAGGCAGCTGGTTTCAGAACATAGACCTGTGTGGCCCTTGAGGTGGCTCCAAACTCTCATAGGCTGAAGAGCACATGACTTGCCAATGATGGTCGTGGTTAATATGCAGCAAAAGGGAGGAGTGTAGGTCTTTGGTGTCTCAGTAAGACTGAGGAGAAAACCGTGGGGCTATTCAAGATATTCAGATGTCTGGCTCTATCTGATAGTCTACCTAGAACTAGTGCGATGAGCAATTTAACTATGGGTTGGTAGAGCATATGCATGCACATAAATACTTTTTCTTTTTTGGAGAATGAATTCTGGAGGCTCTCCAATGGAGTTTTCCTTTAAAAGGATATGTATGAAAACATGTTTTTTGACAGAAAGACACTTTGTTGGACGAAAAGAAATAATCCTGACAGTGTCCAGTTCTTGCCAGAGGGAAAGGAGGGAACTCTGAGCGTGTCCTGTCTTATTGGTAAGAACAGCTGCATTTGGCTAAGGACTGATGAGGTGGTGGTAGTGTCAGTAATATGGCCATTTTGACACTGCTTTATTTTCCATCAAACCCTAGACCTTTTCAGTCTTCAGTGTTGATGTGTAGTTAAAAACCTCGGGGCTAGCCTTTCCTCCTCAGCTGTTCCCTCTGCCTTCATGCCTTTGCCTGTAGCTTCTCCTTCATGACTCCTACCCTATGCATACTTCTCCAAGGAATTGAGTATTTGTCAGTTGTTCAGCATAGAGCATATATATACAACAGATGTTCACATGTGTTCTTAGGAATTTCAGACATGTTGCCTAATATGCATTTAACTAGTTGCTCCTTGGCTCTCCAGATGAAACTGCCTCAGTATCTCACTATATGCTGAAGGTGTAGTGTTAGTTATTCTGCCAGGTCAGTGTGGGAATATCTGTTGGCTGCTGTGGCTCCTTGCCTGCTGGAGGGAGGCGTCTGGCAAGAACTTTCATTACAGGAAAACCATAGGACGTCCACATAATATCAAAAGTCATTAAAATAATCTTGTAACTTGCTTTCCAAACTTCAGCTTTTACCCTAATTTTCTTTGGGTCTCAGTATCTCCACTTAGGAGGGAGGGATAGTGACATTTAATTATTCTATATGTTGATCAGCATGATAGATGACTTGCTTCACTTTTTGTCTGACACTGGTTATTTGCAATTTCCATCAATTAAGCCATATATAATGCTATTCCTTTTTGGACTTCCAACACAAGTTATTCCATATCTATTGTAATTTTTATTACTTGCTATAGGTATCATTTATTTTGGTGCATTTTTTTGAGCTAGAATGACCAAATAGCAAAATTCCATGTGAAGATAACATAGTCATAAAATACAGGAAAACAGGCTTCTTTTTGAAATGCAAAATTATCTCAAATCTTTGGTTAATAAGCTTGTGAACTTCTGTTCACTGTAGGACCTTTTTTGATGTTACAAGAGTACCGTTTTGAAAACTATTAACAAATCTGCTGAATAACACCTTTAATTTTCCGTATAAAAATTGTGATGGGTGGCTAACATTTTTATGCTAGTTGAAAAGAAAGATATGTATACATAGCATTTCTTAGGATCAGACCTAGATTAGTAGATAAGACAATTATTCTTGTACCTTCTAGTCTTATTGCTCTTCAGTGGAAACAGGCATACAGGTGCAAGCAATTAAAGAGTGCAGAATAGCTTTATTTCATTTGACCTGTTGAAATATTCTAAAAGAATTTCCAATTTCTCCTTTCACTTGCTTATGCATGAAGAACTCTATAGAGAAAAAAGCATTCTAGCTTACCTCTATTAGGACGTATGCTTGGACTCAAGTGTGGTATTCTGAGATTGTGATTTTAAATCCAAAGACAGTCAGAGTGATGTGTTACTATACAGCATTAGTAACATTTTGAAGAGAAAACTAAACATGACAGTTGAGCAGATTTGCAACTGAAAGAGAAAAACATGAACAAAGTTAAGAAGCATGTAATTATGTTCATTCACAGTGTGACTAGCATAAAAATGATTTATTCCAAATGGTTACAGTTGCATGCTTAGTCACTTCCTCCCCTGGCTTCAGCCTAATTCTGTTTTCTGGCATTTTCCTGCAAAAAATGTTTGTTCTCTTTTTCATCAAAAGTTTCAGATTTTTGTAGCTTTTAATAATTCAATCAAGTCTTTTTCAATTAAGCAAGCTACAGCAGTTTCTAGATATTCCAGCTTTGGTAGCTGGTGTTCCTGAGAAAGCTCAGAATCTTAATTATACTGACAGTCTTGGTTAGTTAACGAGCGTGTAATCTGCTTCTACTTAGTCACAGAGGTCACTTGTCCATGCCCAGTAATGATGGACTAGAACTTTCAGGTTTAAAAAAAGAATATACAAAAGGTGAATTGTTGCATGTATTCATTCTGTATTTGTTGTCATCCTTATTCTTTTCCCATTGGTGTGTCTGGCAAACAGAGTTCTGAAGAAACCGTGTGTGATTTAAATGGCTTATTAGCTCATCATTTCAGGCCATGTGTACCCAAGAAAAAGATCTTAAATGAAATATGATTAAATAAAAAAATAAACATACAACCAAAGCCCAGCATATTTAAGTGATTTGCAAAAGCGCAACAGACTCCCATATAATTCATTTCAAAACAAAAATCTTGGTTACTGCAGATTTATTTTAGTTTCTGTGACAGTATACTCTACTGTTTATTGAAACTAAATGTCTTTTATCCAGTGGACATGACAGAAAACAAGTGAGAAAATAAACTCAAACGGACCCAAATATTATATATGGTATTTGACTGCTGTGTCACAGTGTTAAACAATAAAGATCTGCAAAATGTTAATTTCTGATTGACCAAAATGTTGAAGAGTGCTGCAGGCACAGGGAGGAAGAGCGGAAGCTGACATGAAGAGAAGAATTGGAGTTTTTACCCTTTCTTCTCTTTCTTGCAACAGTAGTGGCATAGGCATGTCGCAGTTTTTGTGTTTTGTAAATTCTTCTATCCAGTATTCTGTATCTCTTAAGTAGGTAAAAAGCTTCTAAACACCTTTATTTCTTACAGCTTAGCTGCATACAGAAAAGGTTAGAAAGCAAGAAATGCTGCCAATTGATAACAAAGTAGACAGTCTGGTCAGCCCATATAGTGGAGAGCTGAACCTGAGTGAGTCAACAGCTTCACTTCTGTGTCCCGAAGTGGTAACAGGAATTGGGAGAAAACAGTAAGGACTTATAAATGTGAACTCAGTTTCAAACCCAAACATTTCGCCTCCAGACACACAGGAAACAGGTGCATCTCCATTCACTTGTTCTTACAAGGTATCCCTTTTGTCATAGTTATATGACGGAAAAATCTTCTGTCTATGTAATAGGGAAATCATGCGGCGTTCTGATTTGATCTTACAGCATATGTTTGTGTCATCTTTTATTTGTCATTTGGCCAAATTGACCGGATTGAAATCCAGAGCATGAATAGACACATACCAATATAATTAACACAACAAAAATAATTCCTGTGGGGATTTCTACTGCTGTGTGTTGAGCAATTTCCCATCTTCCTTTGTAAGACTGTAAGCTCCTAGGAAAGGAATGTACTTTATTCTACCAATGTAAGACTAAAAAGGACCCTAATCTTAAGATAAATATGTACAAATCTAATACACAGAACAATCATGAATAGAGTGATGTCTGAATGTTGTTTAGTTTGAAATTCATAGGAAAAGTAGAAGAGAAGGACTTCTCAGGGGAAGATAAATATACCTTTGATTATTTTTTTACTTCGTCAATATGCATCATTTCAGCTGTATACTTTAGTTTATACTAAGGTAATTGAACCCCACTCTGTGGGATTCCTTCTAAGGTGATGTGCCTTGGTGCTGTTTGCATACATAAAGAATTCATGTGAAAGCGAAAAGACAAAAGTCTCATGTTTCAGTGTAAAAGCCAGAAAGTAATTAATGGGTGTTAGGAAAAGAAAAAAAAAAAAGGTACTGTTTGGCCATGTTATTGAATAAGAGCTATCTCCTATGAAGATCTTTGCAGTTTCCTTTAAAATACCTGGTACTTGCCACTCTGAGACAGAAAGCTGGAAGAGATACAGTGCTCTTATCTGACATAGCAATTTCAATGTTCTTCTCTGTGTGATTTAAAGTCAAGTAGAAGTATGCTGTTAGAATAGAGATATCTGTAAACAGATAAGAGTCTTGGAGTTGTATCGGAACACAACTCCATGAGAGAATCTCCAGAAGGAGAACTATAAATGTCCTTGAATGTATTTGCTCCTTATATAAATACCATGGGATTTGGATTTCTGTATCAGATACTTGGCTGATCAAAGGATTAACATTTTAAAGAATTTGATCATTCATATGTTCACGTAAAGACCAGGGTTTAACATTCCACCCTTTCATACACACAGTAACACGAGAGGAATGCAGGAGTGAATATGCCAGGCTCTCTAACAGTTGAACTGCAAGACTTGATTTTGCAAAGCTCCTTAATTTTGTTAAAACAAAGTTTTATGTAAAGCCAGATTTAGAAAAGGTTTCCAGTAACAGTTACTGCTCTGGTTGTGTCTGTGCACGAAGTCCAAATACGCTTGTGATGGTTATTGTACCTTTAGCGACAACTGGGGAAGCCTGCTTCCGTCATTACCCGTTACTGACATGGTGATGACTTGGCATTGAACTGATAAACTTCAACTTGGATCATCTACTTTAAAAAGGTTGTTGTAAATTAGATCAGGGACACCAAGAAAGAGAGAATTCCTACTCTTTGTAGCACAGTTTTTGACAGTCAAATGTCTTAACTGTTGACAGTATTAATTATCACATAATGAATGTGGTTCATTTGCAGAATTTCACAGTAGGAGAGGATTCTCCATTGGTATATTTTTCTCTCTCTCTCTTTTTGAATATTTAATCCCATATCATATAATGAATTAATACAACAAGTTGCATCCAAATGATTAAGGGAGGCAGTTGCTGATCCTTTTAAGTCTGGCAAAATTAGCCTTTTAAATGTTCAGCATATAATTTAATAGATATGCCAACGACCTTTCTTCTGTTGCTGTTCTTTTTCACAGCTACTGGAAGTACTTGATGGCTGTTTTATGTCCTTTTATTTTAAAGTGTTCATCTAGTACATTTGTATTCTTTGCTTATGTTGCCACTTACCTGGTATTTTTCACTTTAGGCCACTTGTGGCAAAAATGTATGAAATCCTGTATGTCCCACTGTGCCTAGAATAAATTTCAAAAAGAGTAGATGCTTTCAGTGCTTTACACGTTTGCAGCCTCTGCCACTCTTTGCTAGTATTTGTCTTTCGCTTTCTGCACAATTTGCTTGGTACCATATGCTGCTTCCTTGTCAGAGGCTGGCTGGAAGTGTCATGTGTGTCAGTAGTGGCTTGTTTTACTTGCCACGGTTTAAAACCAGTCAGCAGCAGCAAAGGAATCTGCTTTGTTTCAGTTCCCATTCTTTCCATTGTTGCCATTCAAGAAAGATAGAAACCACATATGAAATCATCAGGGAGTTTCTCATGTTCTCAAACAAAAAAGAATTTAAAAACTGTGGAGAGTTTTACTCCTCATTATATGGAGTGATATACTATTTAAACGCTTTCCAGGAGTGCTAGAGACTAGGCATATCAGTGTGTCAGATACAGATGTGTATGTCAGAACACCACCATCCTTCAGCACATACTTTTGATATGTCTGTCAGAGGTCATTATTAGGAACTTAATGATGAGTTTCATGATTGAACATAACAATTACTGGGAGTATGTTTTGCTGATTTCTCTTCCCTGTGGAATTAATGACAGTCTCTATTTGTCTCTAATTTGTACTCTACGTGATTAGAACAAGGGTCAGAGGTAAATATTTTATGTAGAATCACTGTTTGGATAGTTTTACTCCTGATATTCAAGGTGATTCATCTATCGTATTTTATACTAAGATTCCATTTATGCATTTCTAATTTAAGCATTAATAACTCTCACAGAATTTGCGAGTATGTGTTAGACGTGCTTGTGTGTGCCGTAGGTGATGTTTGTAGAAGACTGATAAAATCCAAAATGGAAATACTCTGTTGTCTTGGAGCCTAAGACAATCTATAGGAGCTGTTGCTGAGTTTGAAACAAAATGAATAAATGGGAACTCACTATAAAGTGCTGCTGCCTCTCCTGAGTTTTGTCATTACCTTTATTTAATGCAAAAGGCCTTGGCGTTCATCAGTCAGCTGTACTGGCCTCCCATTGTCTTTACTTCCCCAAGAACGGGAATTCTTTCATGTGAAGAAAACACAGTGTGAATCTGTCTGTTAAATGGAGACTGCCTTCTTAAGTCAAGAGCCATGTAAACACCATAGAGTTAAAATTTGCTTGGCTCTGATTACCACAAGAGGTATATACCATTAAGTCTAAACATACTGGCATAAAAAATGTTCTTTTGTTGTAAGTAGCTGTCCGTCATACTGTTGAATGTCTTAATTTAGGGTTAGGGAGCTATGCAGTAGCATTGTGTCTTCAATTTGCATCTTAATTAACTTTGAACTGAAGCAGATAACTTATTTGACATTCTAAAGGGGAGCTTTTGTGTCCAGTTATTCAGGATTAGTATTCCAGGGGGAAAGAGGCTGAGATAATCAGATTCTCACCACCTTGTGAAAAGTCCCTCAGGTACTGGTTAAAAGTCTTGTTTGCAAGGTTCATTTCTGCTAAGTAGTATGAGAATATAGGATGTCATGTTTCGCCATTCTCAGCTCCTTCATAGATCTCCAATTAAAGGTCAATTTAAGTCATGCATATTCATCCACATTACACTGAAGCGAGTAGTTTCTGTGAGCCTGTGTTTGTATCTGAGGGTACTGGTACCAGTTTGTAAGGTACCAGCCTTCAGATTCATCACAGCCTGGTGACAGTGGCATTCTGTGATTTGAGGCATTTTGATTTGACGCATTTTCTTTCTCCCTGCTACTCCCTTTAATCAGTATATAAATCTAAGTTGAATCACTTTCTAATGCACAAAGACGTAAATAAACATCTATTTGATATTTATGTATAGGAGTTTTGCTATAGCAGGCAAGGGATGTGTTTTGATTTTTCTGAAGACTGTTGCAAAATGTTATTGCTCTGGAAAAAGATTACAAGGGAAATGCGATAATTCTTTTATCAAGATAGTTGTCATTCCCATTTAATCATAGCTGAAACAATAATGAATGCTTCTTGAAGACAGTTAGTCTATCTGTGCTCACAGCATTTCTTCAAATGGTTCAAACACTATGTAGATACGCAGTTCTGTGCAACTTTCAAGTAAATTTCACTGCTATTCGTGAGCTGTTCAAAAGTGCAAAGCTCCTAGCACACAGCTGGAAAGGAACTGAAGTTATTGTAAGAAACATGCATCATGGTTCAAAAAATTAACATAAAGAGTTTTTTGGGATAATATTACATTCATGAAAATTCAGTGTGCTTTTCTCTGTAATGCATTTCCTGTGACTCAGACCTCTTGTTTCAGTTGAGCCAAATAGGGATTATTACATAAAACAAAGCAAAGCATTATATTTACTGCCATATTTAATGGTTCTATCTCAGATTATGGTATATAATTATTCTTGCCAGTTCAATAGCATACTTAATAAGAAATTCAGAAGAGGTTGTTAAGGAAATTTCTATTTTTAATGTCTAATTTTTAACCTGTTGAGTTTAACAGTTCAGATTAACAACAACAACAAAAAAGTATTATTGTGAATTCCAGATTTCTTGTTCAGGAAACACAAATAAAAATATGAATATATTTGAAGCTTGGCAAGTAAATACAGTGGCTAGAAAAAAAAGATATGAATTTTGTTAATTGATTCAAACCTTTTCTAACCATGAGGAACATTGCTAACCTCATTTCATCCATTAAAAACAAAGAAAACCAACTGATTTTCTAATTGGCTGCTCACCATGCAGGTTTCCATCTCATGAGGTGAAAGGTATGTTTTCAACTTTCTTTCCGTAAGACAGTGTCTTTTTTTGCTGTCCAGATGGTAACTGTTGTATGTCAGCCTACCTTGCGTCAGCCTACCTTACTGTTACCGCCTTTCAACTGGGAACAGCTTCTCTAGAGCTATAATATAGCTTTTTTTCTTTTTCTTCTCTCTGTCTCTGCACAGGCAATACATTTTACTAATTTAAAATGATTAGAGCTTCTCTGCATATGTAATTCTCTTTCTCAAAATCCTGATATCTCTCCTCTCTAAAGTCCTGAAAATCTTTATTATAAATAAGGGCAACATACTTAATAAGGAACTATAACCCTGTGTTTCCAATCTTTATGGTTTTGGCCTTGTAGCAGCCTTTCCTCTTTCTACTTTAGACTTTCCATGTTTGAAGACAATAGTAAGTCATGTAGCAGTTCTTCAGTGATTTCTTTAGTGGCTGAAGAAAAGAGGGAGTCACTGAATTTTGAAACTGAGATTTTTTTTTTTTTTTTTTTTTTCTGACATCAGGACTTCTTGGTGGCCCAGACGTCTGTTACAGTGTCTCTGCATTGTGTCCTTGCTCTGAGGCTGAGGTGCTATCTTACCCATCATCATGGACTTGTGCAAAGAGGCCAGAGAAGTCTCAACACTAACATTTGTTACTGTCAAAGAAGTAAACTGACAAAAGTGCACATGAAATGAGTGGGTTATCACCAAGAAACATTTCTCTCTAATAATTCTATTCCTTAGACTTATTTATGTCGTCTTCTGTATCTGTTTTTTTTTTTATTTTGATCCTTTCACCCAGAGGAGCACCAGCGATGACCCTCTTTACGTGCTCTTGGACTGCTTAGATGGTATTGTACGTTCATATAGAAATTATTTTAAAACAGCCGTAGGAGCTGCTGTTTTAGTAAATTGACATAAGTTTTTATGTTGTATATATTAGAAACTGGCAAGGAAAGTTACCTCTACCCTTTATCAGTTTTCAAGGTTGTTTGTTTTCGTTTTTTTTTTAAAGTCACAAGGAGTTTCGTTAACTCAAAATGAGTAAAAAATTGTTTCAGCTTATTTGAAGTACTTTATGCTGATAATTTAGAAATGTTTCATTTAAATTAAATATATATGAATGTAAAGAAATAAGAATTTTATTAATAATAGGCCTAAAGAGTTGGTTGTTGAATTTCTTTGAATTTGAAATGGTTTTCATTTTCAGCCACTGGCCTGTTTTGGTTTTTGATTCTTGTAAAAAGAGTCAAAACTTTCAACACATTTTATCAATGAAAAATACAGACTGATGTTTTCCAACAAGTAATTTCAGCTTAAGTTAATCAGCATTTTAATGCAAGTATGATTTATTAAAAAGTTAGTCTGCTAATTTATTGATATTGTGCATACATATGTAGAACTATGGGGTTTTAGATACATAAAACTGATCTAGAAAAGGTCGGTAAATAGGTCAACATGAAAACTAGTTTTTATAAATAACTGCAGTCTGTTCAAATCTTGTAGCTGAGCTGTTTGCTTTGGCAATTTAGATTAATGTCTTTAGAGATTGACTTCTAGCATTTGTTTAGGTGTGTCCATCATTTATTGTAATTTATTGTTTCTCTTGGCCCAGGAAGTTGGAAAGATGAATTTTTTAGGGTTTTTTTACCGGTCATTTTCAAATTAGCTGTTCCCTTTATACATAATAAAAATTTACAAGACATTCTTGAAACTATAGGGACTGGGAAATAAAGTTAAGAATCTGTTTCCTCAGAGTAGAGTCACAGCTCTAGGTGTGTTTGGGCTTATGTCTGTCTAGGTATCCCTTTTGATGTGAGAGGTAGACAAATGTTGCAGTTCTGCCAATAGCTTTGCTTAGGAGGAAGGGTAAATGTTGGAGGCAAAGATTATCTTCTTTGTTAACTCCAGTTCTCCTGTACGCAGCAAGAATCAAACAGCAGTTGAGTTAAGCCTCGTCAGTACTGTTTCAAGTCTCTTTCTGCTGACCTGCAGCCCAAAAAGCATACTCTGCTAGTTTTTTCTGGGTATTGCAGTCCCAGAATCTGATAAGGTTAGATAGTTTAAATTATTTTGTGGCTCAGTTCCTGTGATGTTTCACCCTGCTTTTCCCTACTGTACATTTACAAGCCTCCACAAAGCAGCAACCGTGACCACTGTAACAATATGGTCTAATTTCTGACCAGATTTGTATGTCTTGTTTTTTGTGTGACACTGACATAGGCTTGTCTTTTATCCAGATTGAGGCTTCTGTGGCCATTATTTGACTGATTCTATGGAAGCATAAGGACTTCTCGTAGTTTTCAGAGTTCTAGTTGAGGTTGGGATTTTCTCAGGCTGTCATGGCTGGGCTCAGACTGGATGTGCCAAATGTAGGGTTGTGCTGAGGATTAAAGTTACAAAGTCTTGTGTTAAGAAAGGTGCTCAGAGGCAGAGGCATAGTAGAGTTGGGGCAAGGAAGATCACTGCTCTTACTGAGGAGGCGTGTCTTCATTTATGGACATTTCATTATTTACTGAAGCTATACAGAAGTAGGTGGTGTTAGGGAAAGACTGGAGCTTTCCATTTTGGTGTTGATCTAAACAGTACTGACAGAGTGAGAATAGGGCAAGTGGTACTCGTTGTTTGGGAAAAATTGTGACTATTTCCCTTGGTCCACTCCAAAGAAGGGTTTTTCTTATCTATGCTAATGTTACATACTCTTCAGATTAAATCTGAGTGTCTATGGCCAAAGAATATAATTGCCATAACTTTATTTAAAAATGCAATAGCATGTTAAACTGAGAAGTAGTATTCGTTATTATATGCCTGTTTTCATCTCTAGGATCTTCCAGAGCTTTATAATCAGACAAACATGTTTTGAAGAGGGGGGAGAGAACAGCTTTGTTTTAAGGCACAGAGTGGTTAATATTCTTTCCCTTATTTCTTCTCTGCCAGATAAAACTCCCACCACTACAGTGTTGCCATGCAATAAATTTTGTTTTGTTGTTTTTTTTCCTCCTTTTACTGGTGATTCATTGAGATTAAGCATTTGTTAAACTGCAATTTTAAAATTTCTGTTTATTATTTTTCTATGGTTGGTATTCTGAGGGCTGCTTGAAAAAGTCCATGCATTTTTCCACCAGGCTAACCCTAACTCTTTTTTTTTTTTTTTTTTTTTATAGAGAACAGAGTAATGGATGTATTTGCTATTGAGCGTGGATGAATACTCGGGAAAATTACAATGTTCCTCTTCCCTCAGTTCCAAAGCATTTTCTTGTCCCTACGCTCTCATCAGGAAAGACTTTTTTCGACAATTGCTGTCTTGGGTAGAGTTTTTTAAAGCTGCCCTTTCATTCCCCTTTTTTCCCATGCCTGCACCCAAACAACCCCACCCTACAAACTAACCTACTGTAACTAACTACACCCTAATTTGCTTAATTGAGGTGAAGAACAGGCATATGGTGGACTCAAACAGCAGTACTGAAAGAGGGATCACAGGAGGGCAGCTAGTGTAAATGGCGTGCTGGATTATAGTCATTGTGGGATTAGGGTAGAAGAACATAAATCCAGATACTCTGAGGGCAGGAAGGTTTGAGATGACAACATGGTGTAGCAGGAGGATAGGAGAAAGGAAAGAGAAAGCAGACCACTGGCTCTAGAGGGAGTTTTGGGAAGCAAGGAAGAGCAGGATCTCTGATAGTAAAAACACAAACATAAATATGTAATCCTCTCCTTCAGCACAAAGAGGTCATGCTTGCTTTAATGAAAAAGCCCAGTTCTTGTAAATGAGAAGCTGAGGAAGTTTAGGGCAGATGGGGATAGAATGGAAACTGTCAGACAGGATTTGGGGTAGGAGGGGAAAGTTCTTGCAAGGATTAGAATTGCGAGAACTCTGGAGTAGGCACCAGGCAGGAGGGGTTGAGAGCTGTGGAGAAGGTTGTGGTAGCGAGTAGGGTTGCAGACTTCATGGATATTAGAACAGGAAAGCAAGAGATTTTAGAAAAAAAAGTGGGTTTGCGATGAGGGACAGATCACAGAAAATATAATCCGGTCATTGTTAACACCCTGTTTTCAGGTGGCAACACTAACATAAGGCTGCTTGCACATTTCCTTAAAGGCTCAAGGGACTCCCTAATTTTCTTTTTGTTTTACATATGCCCACAGAATCTCTGATATTTTAATAGGAAGACTTTCCATTTATTAGACCATTGCTAGAGGCCAGGTAGTATGAAAGTTATTAGTGCCAGGTCCTGCATTTGGGTCACAGCAACCCTATGCGATGCTACAGGCTTGGGGAAGAGTGGCTGGAAAGCTGTCTGGCAGAAAAGGACCTGGTGGTGTTGGTCAACACCCAATGTGAATATGAGCCGGCAGTGTGCCCAGGTGGCCAAGAAGGCAAACAGCATCCTGGCTTGTATCAGGAATAGTGTGGCCGGCAGGACTGGGGAAGTGATCGTCCCCCTGTACTTGGCACTGTTGAGACCCCACCTTGAGTACTGTGTTCAGTTTTGGGCCCCTCACTACAAGAAAGACATTGAGGTGTTGGAGCATGTCCAGAGAAGGGCAACATAGCTGGTGAGGGGTCTGGAGCACAAGTCTGATGAGGAGCGGCTGAGGGAACTGGGGGTGTTCAGCCTGGAGAAAAGGAGGCTGAGGGGAGACCTTATCGCTCTCTACAACTACCTGAAGGGAGGTTGTAGCCAGGTGGGGGTCGGTGTCTTCTCCCAAGTAACAAGCGATAGGACAAGAGGAAATGGCCTCAAGTTGCGCCGGTGAGGTTTAGGATGGATATTAGGAAAAATTTCTTCACTGAAAGGGTTATCAAGCATTGGAACAGGCTGCCCAGGGAAGTGGTTGAGTCACCATCCCTGGAGGTATTTAAAAGATGATTCTGAGGGACATGGTTTAGTGGTGGTTTTGGCAGTGTTAGGTTCAACAGTTGAACTTGATGATATTAAAGGTCCTTTCCAACCTAAATCGTTCTATGATTCTATGATAAAGCTTATTCTCACTGTTGTCTACCCTTGACATCACCTTTACCTTTTGGACCTCACCCCCTCTACAAGAGTAAAGCATTTACAAGCTGATTAGGACTAACAGTCACAGTAATGTGGTTACCTCATTTATTCTAGGTTAAAAGTGCAGTTGGGGGATGTTGTCACCTGATAGGGAGTAATTTCTTGGTGCGTCAAAGTTCCTTGAATGCATTTGGATTAGGAAACTTTCTGACGTACTTGCTACAATTAATTGATAATGGCTGAAGTTGTTCTTCCATGCAGTCCAAATCCAGCTGTGTGTTCTGATGCCAGACATTTAACCAAGTCCAAAACTGTAGTAATTTAATATTCTGTACATAATTTCTTCTGAACATCACTGCTGGTATGATTGTCGTACAATAACTGAGGTGGAGGTGTTTGATGTTCTCAGATACTCACTGGTTGCTGATTAGGGCTTTTATATAACACAGACTACAGAACAGGTTCTGATGGCCTTTCCTTGTTGGGAGGTCACGTAATCTTTCAGTTTAATGAAACCATTTGGGTATACTGAATAAGAGAAAAATCAATTTCTAAGGTATTGATTGGAACAAAATTCAAAAGGTCAAGTATAATGCTTGATCTTGAAGTCTCTGGCTTAATACTCTGTTCAGCTAGGTGTTAAGTATGAGGCTTGGCTGCTCCTCACGGATCAGGATCATGAAATAGAGAATGAAATGCTGATTTAGGTAAGAGTAGCTGGCTGTCTGCATTTAGGACCACTGAATGGGGAGTGTTTAGGGATGAAATGGTTCTAGATTTATCAATCTTCAACACTTGCTATCATAATTTTAAATTAATATACAAATTCTGTGTAGGTCTTTAACACATAAACTATTGGTTGGAGCAGTGACAGTGGACAGCATACAGAAAGGGTTAATCCCAGCCCTAGGAGTTTATAATCACATGGAGAAAAAGACATGACAAGTGTTTTCAGAAGACTGGAAGATATGACAGTTCTTTTCAGAACTGTGCATGGACCAACTTTCTGTACAGCTTGATGGTTTGACATTGTTGACCCATGTTGATTTCATTGGGAAGTTGAGAGTAATTGCTGCCATTATTTAATTGATGCTATGAAGCTATCACAACAGACATAAAGTATTTACAGTAGCTTCGCTGCTGTTAGAATCATAGTGCTCCAGTTTCATAGTGTTTTATACACTGATAAATCAGGTTAATCTACCAGCTTTACTTGAAGAGTGGACCTTAGCACAGATAGGAAAAGCATAGTAGACAATAGACAGACAGACAGACAAAGAGGAAAACCTGACTGTACTTTGGATTTCAGTCTTAGTGTATTTACATCTTTCATGCAAACTATTGTTGTCCACATTCTGTGATGGAAGATTTTAGAGAGATTTCTTTGGATTCACTAAATGTTTAGTAGTGTTGTTATTACTGCTTCTCTTTTCAGAGTTGTAACTGTGTTTATGGAATGAAATGCACATTTCTCTCTCCATCCTCTGTTTTGCTTAATGATAGTATGTAAGGGTGTTAACCTATTTCTTGTATAGGGGATGAAATGCGCATCTCTAGGCCTCCTATAGTTGTCCTACCCAACATCACATTTGTTTTCTTCCCCACTTGTTAGGTTTATGTGAAGAAACTTCAGAAATGGAAAAGCATGGTGAATCTTTCTGCATAGAGCAATTAGACATAAGAAAAAGAGAGGAGGAAGGGAGTAAACAGACTCCAGGAAGATACATTGTCTGGATGGAGTGTAATGTAATCAGGCTGAAGGTATTGGACACTGCACGGAATGAGTTAAACTTCAGTCCTGAATCTTTAAAATTCTGTTTATCCTGCAGCAAGAAAAGGTCTTTCTTTTTAAGGGAATTTAACATTATTCAATGGGAATATAACTTTTATGGCAAAAATTGTTCCCTGGGGAAGAATGGAATTATAGGAACATAGAGACTTGCCTGCCAGTCTGGTCTCAGTGGGAATGACACCTTGTAGAAACAGCATTTGTTCATTTCTGAGTGTGCATTAAAGTGATTTCTCTGGACACTTGTGGTGATGCAACTCTCAGACCACAGCCAAATTGTCTCCCACAGTGGAAACTATTTGAGTTGAAATAATTAGAAAAGTTTTGTTAGAAACATGTTACTCACAGAGTTTTGCTATTGCAGCAAAAGGCAATTCATTCCTCAGGACTATAGAAAGGTATTAACTTTAAAATGAGTTGGCAAAGTGGATTTAACTAATGCCTAATAAACATGGGATTAATAAAAACTAGTGCATATACAGAATAATCTTAATTTATTATACTCATTGCATTAGTGCTTTTAAATTACATTGAATTTTAGAATGTATAATGTTTGAATGCATACATCCCTGAGATTGCAAGCAGCTTAACATTATTGCAAAATATGACGGGCTGATAACAATAAAAGAAATCAGCAGTTTTATTGTTTTGTTTAGGCTCTGAAAATCAGAGATGAGGAACAAGATAGCTGTGTTCATAGATTTTATTGGTAAATTCCTCATCTGCACAAATGTGACTTAATTAATGATACCCGAATAGTTCGATGCTGAAGTGAGGGTGCTTTAGAAAATGCTCTTTACTGAGAGATTTATTTTTCTTTCAAGGAAGATGGTATAAATATAAATCATATTAACCTACTGATGATCAAAATTATAGCTTTAAATGCCACCAGTGCTAGCAAAATTTTGAAGGTTGGTTGACCTGAATATAACTGGCGACCATCACCTCTGGCATGCTTGTGGCTGCTGCTGAGGTTACATACTGAAATCAGTGATAAGGTACAATTTGTAATCCACAGCGTGCCTATGGGGCTGAACAACTACTCTTTCCCTGAAGGTATACTGCATTTTCAGAGCATTAAAAAAATATAAAATTAAAAAATTTAAAAATGCTAATTATGGGAAGGCGGTATGCCGAGCTTCATGCTTCCACTGTTTTATAATCCCAACTCCTCCTACAACTGGTAAATATCAGTGTAGGCAGAATTATATGGTTTGTGTTGAGCAGACTTGTCTGTTAAATTAATACTGGGTATATGACTTTGTCTTTCAATAGGCTGTAAATGAAATTAAAATATTTATGTGTTTTCTGCTTTGATAGAAATGCATTTTGGTTTACTGGTTTGTCAAATTTACATTGATTAAATAACTAACCCATATGATTTCCACTGAAAGCCAGAGAAATAGAACTTTGTATTTTATATCTTCCATATAAGCTCAGATGATCTGAGAAATCTGTGTCACTTCAGTGAGCTGCTTTCCTTAAATCCTCTGTGGGCCAGAGGGCATTAATTGTGATCCTTCGTTTAGCCATCCCACAGCAGCTCTCAAATGCTTATTCCACACTCAGGGCCAAATTCAATTTTTAGTAGAAATAGTTGCAGTTCTGTGCACTATAGAAGAGTTTAATGAGGTTTAGGATGCCAGATTTAAAGTCTCTGTTCCTCAGTCATTTCTGTAGATGTTTTAACTGTATCCAACTCTTATCATTGCGTTGTCTGGAAACTTTGTTTCAAAGTAGTGATAATTGTTTTGAATGCCTGATTCTCACCATAGGGGCTAGAAATGAAATGCTAGGAAAAAAACAGGGTTTATGAGACATCTTTAGCAACTGAACTATATTTTATAGAAATAAACTTGTAATTGCAGTGTGTAAAGTATGAAAATATTAGCTTCAGTGTTTAGCGTTGGTTTTGATGGGCAAATAAACATACAAATGTTGCAACTCTGCAGAATTGTCATTCCTGCATCAAAACTTGAAATGTAAGTTGCTGGAATGTTACTAGTAGTTTGAGCTGAGATGCTGAAAGTCAGAAATAGGCTGTAAAAGTATAAAATGTTCTTTTTAAGGAGGCTTAGGTTTCTACATTTCAAAAATAATTATACTTAGCAATTATTTGGTTTTAATTTTTTGCACAACCAGACATAAGTGTGAGACTATTTGATGACTAAAATTAATTTTACAGAAATGAACACATTTTCAAGTGAAGTCAGATCCTTGGAATACCAGTTACAAGAGGTAACAACAAAAGCAAAAGCATTTATACCTCTAGATACCCCCAGCAGGCATGCGACACTGTTTCAAAATTGAGAGTGCAGCATTTTGGAGTGAAAAGACAGCATCTGGGCTTGTGGATTTGTGAGCTGGGAGCCACAGAGGGGTGAAAGCACGCACAGACATGAGGCATCCAAACTCTGAGGGAGGAGAACTGAGAAGTGAAGGCTGTAGGGCAGGACAGATTGGGAGACAGAGTGGGAAATATAAGGATTACTTGGGGGCAACATTTACTGGGCATCTGGACAGACAGACACTTGAAAATGACTCTCCAATGCCCTATAGGACAGCTGAGTGTCGATCCTTCCTCCTCTGTTCTCTGCAGCACAAGGCTGCTGGGTATGTCCTTCCTGTGCTGTTCATAGCCTTCTCACAATTCCCAGATCTCAATTTTGATTATAGTGTAAATATCTATTAAGGCAAATATTAGCTATGTTAAGGACTTGACTTTATCAGAAAATGTGTTAAGCAGGCATGTAAAACTACATGCATATCTGTTCATATGCATGTGACCCACGTTTGTGTTTTTGAAAACATTTAGATTCATAGTTAAGCATTTGGGCTATTTACTCATGGAAAAAAGAAATCACATTGCTGAGGTGTGTGTTTCACACATATTTTGTCTTTGCACTGACCTGAAAGCCAAGGAAAACGTCGTTTTCAGAGTGCATGGCATAATATGGTTAGTCTGATGACAAAATCATTAGCACTGGTGTATTTTGTCTTTGTTGCTGTTCAAAACAGTGAGGAATTCAGATGTGTGAGAGGGTATATTTGTTACTGGAATAAGACATACTTCATTTTAAGTGGTATCTAGAAACACGTGCTTTCTGCTGACATTCATATTTTATATGAATTCATGTGGCAAAGATTGAAAATGGTAGTGGTATGTACAGTGAATACTATTGTAATGGCATATATGCACTTTATGAACTGTGAAACAAGGAGGATAACCTACTAAGTTTATTTTGGTGAACAAGATTCAGAAGAATAAGAATATATATATAAAAATTCTTTTGTAACTGGCAGACCTATTGGAAATATTCTGTTTCTCTGGCTTCTTTTACTATGGGCTGTTTTTTAAAAGGTATATTTTAGTTATTATACTATATTATTGTTTAGTCCTTTTTAATAGAAGAGGAGACTTTTGTAGGAATCTTCAATATTTCAATATGAAAATTTCAAAAGTATGCAGGTGATTTAGAAACACAACTTAATGGAATGTGAGGACAAATCTAGTAGCTAAGGCTTGTTATCATCATGGAGTTTATTTGGTTAACTTGAATAGTATGGGATCAACATGCTCTCCTCTTGTATTTTAATCATCTAATAACGTATGTGATACTTCAAGCAAACAAAGAAAAACAACAAAAAGGGAGTTTTAGCCTGCAGTATTGTAACTCCAGTCTTAGTTTGACTTGGTATCCCCTTTCTACAAGTGGACATGCTTTGATTTTATTTTGGACTTGTACAAACAGGGAAGAAAATGAAACCCTACCAAGTAACAACAAAATTAAATAATCTGTCAGTATTAATGAAATAAGCAGGGTGTTTAGTTTTCATGATCGGTGCAAAACAGAACTGAGAATCCCAAATGAATGTTGCAGTGATGTGAATACTTGCAAAGAGAACTTATCTTGGAGACAGAGTTCATGCTTCTCCTGTTAACTCTAAAAAACAAAAGAGGGAAAAAAATACAGTCTAAGTGATCTAGTGAAGATAAAACCTAGTTGTTTAGAAATTGAGTGCAGAATCTGAAATTAAGGCAGGAGATTTTTTTATTTTTTTTTTTTCCCCTGCCAGATTGGACCCTCACAAAACAGCAGTGTTCCAGGAGGGGCTGGAAGCCACACCAGTGCTTAGTAATGGCAAGTTCTCTTTTGGAACAGCTGTACACTGCATTTAAAAGAGGGATAACTCTTGACTTTACTGAAGCCTGTAGTTAAATCAAAGATCTAGATAAATGTTGGCAGTGTAAAGCCATTGTGAATCGAATCTCCACAGCATGCAGTTCCCCTGTGCATGGAGAATGAATCTGTAAGCAGTGTTGAGTGAGTGAGGTAGGTGCACCACACAGAGGAGTGACTACAGGAGCGTGAATCTGTGGGTACTCACTTAGGAAGGACACATCTGAGTTCTGGTTCCATCTTAATGATTTTTTTTGGCTTTTCACCTCAAGACTGATAAAACAGTCCTGTGAGCAGGGACCAGGTGGTCTACCCTGAGTTCCATCAGTAGTATGCTCTTGCCCTGTGGCATCTGCATTGTCACCCTCCTTCTGTGTGAGGGACGAAATACTGCCCTACATAAGCTATTCTGTAGTCTGGTAATCAGGCATGGAAGCAAGAGGTATGAGCTGAAAGAAACTATGTCAGGCTGAGTTATGCGATATCCCGAGACGTATCTGTTCTCTGGAGGGAGGAGAATTGGATGCTTTCTATGTTTGTTACTTTCTACTAGCTACCTCGTGGTGGCTGTTCTTTTTGTGTATCATGTTTCTGAGTTGCCCCCTGGCAACTAGTTGTCTCTCTCTGTTGATTGTGTAGGGAAAGTAGAGTGCTGTCATTAGATGGCATCTAATTTTGTGCATTTAAGTTACTTGGAGAAATTCACATGGGTGTCTGGATTCAGCCTGAAATTTCCAGTCTGCAGTACAGAAGGGGATACTGCATTTAAGGATTAATTCAGTTGTGCCTCCATTCGGTAGAAATTCTTTGTTTAAACCCTCTGGATGTTTTGAAAACTGGTTTGAAAATGATGAATATTGAAGAAGATTAACAAGATATACATGGAATTTGGGACAAACATCTAGAAGGGGCTTCCACTCTTTGGTACATAGTGAATGTCAGTGTCAGCAGTAGGTAGCGTGTTTTTTGGCAAGTAGTTTCTAGTAGTCCAGTTTTCTCTCATATAGTAACATTGAGACATGGTTCGAAATTCCAGTAGATATACATGTCATTGTCATGTCTCTTTGCTTCACATATTGGGTAGCATCTTGAACTGAAGGGCAGGGAAAGAGGAGAAGAGAAGCATCTTTGACATGGCGATAGTACATAGAAAACATTAGCTGTGGAGCTGTGGCTGATTTCTGTTTGCCTCATGCTGGGGGAAGCAAAGGGGTCAGAATGATGAGATAGACTTCAGGTGACTCAGTAGTCCCCATCCCTCAGTCATGGGCATTTCTCCCTGATTGGACTGGGAGGGATGAAGAGAAGGGGAGACTACCAAAAATTAGCAGTTCTCTGAGCACGGGAGTTGGCTAAACACTTTGTCACACAAGAAGTGTCTGGCTAAAGTAGCATTTGTTTTGTCTGTGAATTGTTCATGAACAAGCATTCCTCTTTGCTTATGTATTATTCACAAATGTTGAAATATTTTGTGAACAAATGTTAGCCCATGGGGGTAAACTGTTTGCTTGAATTATTTGCAATTTATTGTTCATGGTGTGCAGTTGGTCACCTAGGTCACAGAGTATTGTTCCTACTTTTAGATTCAGTGACTAAAGAGTAATGAATTATGTGTAGCAGCAAAACACATTTTTATTCACTGCAGCTGTGGATTTGTAGTAAGAGATGGGTACCACCTCTGGCTCAAGAAGTCCCAACCTCAAGGAGTTATGCTGCATATTGCCAATAGGTGGGAGCACATAATTTAGAAAGTATCAGTGTGTATTTTTTCTGTTCTGCATACTTTTCCTAACTGTTCCTGGCTGATCACTGTCAGAGATAGGATACTGAGCAGTGGGGACCTGTGGTCTGATCTCTTACACATGTTCTTGTATTTATATGAAATCCCAAACACTTGTGTATATGCCTTTTTTGATGTGGTTGGGTTTAATGTAACACTAAACTAACTGGGACTGAACTTCTGGAGACCATCTGAAAAAGCTTTGCACGTGAGCACAAACATTATACATGGAGGCATTTTTACAGGTTGCTTTTGTATCAGGTAGACTGTTCTGCTGAACTACTGAAAAGATTGTTTTTGCCCACTTTACCACTGTAGTCTAAGTCAACGGTTCTTATTGGACCTGTACTGTACTCTTAAAGAGAGAGTAAGTCATATGAAAATTCAGTGAATTGAAAGTCTGGGAAACAGGGAGTAATAAAAATATTTTGTCTTTTTAAATGATTTTTCAGTATAGTTTGGAGTAGCTGAATGGAATGAAAGAAACTTAGTAAAAACAAGATACTAAAGATTTGAGATCTATTCATTTGAATCTTTCCTTTCATATTTATTCTTTAAAAGTGTTCATTCTGCTTGTTAAAGGCTTCCTCATACCAGTCTATTTCCACACTCCATTATAAATGCAGTGTATGTCCTACACAGAAATGGTAAACTTCTTTGCATGGCATTTTCTATTGTTGTTTAAAATTGAGAGGAAAAAGGGGGCGAAAGATAGTAAAAATACAATGTCATTTTAACGGTACATTAAAATTGTTTATCTATTCATATGTATTATAAATAATTGGTTACTGCATAAAGTAAGTATTTTTTATATGACACTTCACATTTTATACTATACTCTTGCAGGCAATATCATTAACACAACTCTAGCTACTATTATTGAGCAATGTAAAGCTATATTTTGCTGTTTATATCATCAGTAAGAAATCTCTCTCACAAACAATTTTTCCCTATCTTGAAATTTTGTTTGAGATTCAGATTGAAAAAAATTGTATATAGATTAGAGTGAATGCTAAAACAACACTGTACATGATGTTTTGGTCATAAAGAATCTATATGCAAAAATAAAACAAAGGAAAACCTTGTAAAAACAAGGAGAAAAGTCTTATTTACATCATCAGAGGAGGAACTGATATAAGCTCATTAAATTAAATTAAATTAAGCCTGTCCCATTGGTTTCTAGTGCTGGTTTCACTTGCTGGTGGGACAAGGTGAGACCAGTATGAGGGTTCTCTTATTTGTTGGTGTGCAAAGTTTTACTGCACTCAAACCCTCTGCTGTGCTACTGCTTATTTGGTTGGACTTTCTCATAGTTAAAATTGGAAACTTATTTAATGTGTTTTCCTGACTTGGAGCTTTTATAAAATAATCACCGTTTAGCTTGGTTTCTTAGGAAAATGAGGTTTAAGTGAATATATTGCCAACTGTGGGGTCCCCTCTTGATAATTTTTGAACTTTTGGCTGATTTCAGCCAAATCTGTCTGTGTGTTGAAGTGTTGTGGTTTCAACCCAGCCAGCAACTAGAACCACATAGCTGCTTGCTCACCCCCTCTCTTCTCCTCCCCCTAGAATACGTTAGCCGCAGGAGGGGAGTCATTGGCCTGTTGGCTAGTCGGCATAGTCGGATGGGTGAATGAGCACGTTCCTTACGCCAGGCTTCCCATGCTGTGTGCTGCCACATGGCTTGTGAAATGAACAGGGCATGTGGGAGGGGGAGCCGACAGAATGGGACAGGCTGTTAGGCATATAGTACAAATCCACTGGAAATCACACTGTGTGGATGTTTTGCTAATTTTTTAAAAGCCTGTATACGTCCTTCTAAGAAGAGCCAAGATGATGTGTCCTAAATATGAGTTGGTTTTACTCTCAATAGGTTTTGCATTTCACATCGCATTATGTTGTGTTTTCTGGGCTTATTCATGTCTGACTCTGTAATTTATTGAATATATGCTATAATAAGCAAAAAAATCTGAAAAAAATTTGTGAGAAACATTAGTGTAATTCTCAATATACCAATGGCTATTAATGGAGGATTAATAGATGAGTCTTGAGGACATTCTAGAAACCTCACAAAATCCATTTACTCTTCAAAGTCTTCAGCATTGCTATTGTTATGATGAATTGGTTTGTCTCAGTAAACAAGAAATCCTTGTACATTAACTGTAGCAATGTCAATATGTTCTTAGTATACCAGTCAGCTATGTTGTAATCTCAAAGGTAAGAATATTGATTTGAGAGCACACTTAACCTGGAGGAGTGTGCTGCTTTCACATGCTGTGAATCTTCTCTTAAATAAAGAGAGTAAGCAACAGACACCCTCCCACCCCCTCTCCACCTCAGCAACATGAAAGTACTATTGTGAGGCTTGGCCATGTTCCTTCCACCAATTAATAAGTTCTTTTATGTGGGGCACAGCTTTTTGCTTTGGGGTGGGAAGGGGTGAGGGGAGAGGGAGGAAAAAGGGAAGAGAGGGAGGGAGAGGGGAAGAGAGTGTGCTCAGGGTACTCTTTGCAGTGTTACCTAACTTTAGTGGCTTTCATGGATACAGGACTTCTAAAACCTAATATCCTGCTTAATTCTCACCTCTAATTGCGCTATAGAGGTGTATCTGAGACCTTTTGCAATGTGCAAAAATGACAATGATGCATCTAAAATTACTTCAAAGGGGCAGAGTTCATCAGATGTCTTCAAGAAGCATTTTGGGTGACAGGAAACTTCTGCTGGGTTCTCCCTGAATTTGCCCAAGAGGATAAAGCTCAACAAATTTGGAGGGCTCAGCTGGCTTCTTCACAGAGGGATATTCAGAGGCTGGGGCTACTCTTGTGGTCATTCTTTGTCTCCCAGATGAGGGGTGAAGGCAGGACAGTAAACTTTGATTGCCTTTATTCACATGTGACTATCTTAAGGCAGAGGAATGGCCCCAAACTAGGTGCAGTGAGATTTTTTTTTTTGCCGTCTCTGTGATGAAGGGGTGCAGGTTCACTTCTGGAGGGGAAAACTCTACATAAAAGACCTCCAGTGTGGGCTCTGGCTCTTAAAAGATACACAAAGACTGTGAACGGGGAATTAGGGATTTCATAGCAGATGAAATGAAGGTAGCAAAAGAGGGGCTGTGCTAAACGTAACCAGGCATTGATTTCCGCTGGGGGATGACAGAATAGGCAGTGCTGCTGGGACTGTGTGCCAGTTACATTCATAGCCAAAGTCTGCATACAGCTGTTGTTTTGAGATAGCATTTCTCTGTAATGTGCCATTTTGTTTTATTCCTGTGAGTGGCGAAGCGATAGCTAGTTTATTTGAAATCCATCAATGTAAAATGTATTGCAAACAAAGGCCGCGCATGCTATCATGTTATACTTCTCTCCGTTTTTATAGTCTCTCTGCATAAATGTATACACCCTCCTTCAGATTGTTCAGTTGAGGGGCTGTACGTGAGTGACTTGTGGACTACACCAGGCTCTTGCTCGGAATAATAAGCAAAATTAACTTAATTGTGTAGAAAACCATGTTATTTATGCTGGTTTAGAATGAGCTAGCTCAAGTCCTAAGGGAAATGTACTGTTGTATCTTGTGGGATACAAACAGAAATGTGTGTGCTGATGACTGGCCAGCGCAGTTTGCTGCTGCTCCCTGAGCACTGAGCTCTCTGTCTTCAGGCATCCTCAGTTCAGCTTTTGCCCGCCTGTATTCTCGCAGCTGTTGTTGGAGACACGACTGGAGGTGTTCTCTGTGAGAAGGTTAGTCCATGACTAGGACAGTCAGGACCTTCTTCTGTCTCAAAGACTTCATATCTGAAACAGCCATAGAGCCAAACTTGGGACAGGCAAAGGAAAATGTTAAACTAGGAATTTAATCTTTAAAAATCAGAATATAGTATCAGGCTGATTCTGAGGAGTAGGGTAAATAATTTGCCATAATTTTATCATGTATTTTCATTCCTTGTTTTTAATGTAATTAAAGTCCAAGCTTTTTAGCATATTCTGCTGGAAAAAAATAACAAAAGGAGCAAAGAGAACCAAGGACATGAAAATTTGCATACACAGCAACACAGTTTCTCTCTTTCATCCTTTGGATCAGTTAAATCTAACCATCTAGGCCAGCTGCTCTACATTAAGCTACACTAATCAGGGTAACGTCTGTAGGAAATACTGTAACACATATTGTAGAGAATTTAGCTGTAACAACAAAAAGAGAATGAGCATTAAATTAGTTCTTTGAATTAAGCTATACTAAACCTCTCCCATTTTTTTTGCAAGTATAATAGTGAAATATTATTAAAATTCACACATCTAATTGATACCCATATATTGCTAAAATGTCTAGTTTGGACTTGGCCTAGTGCATAATACAGGCTTTTCTTTGGCTAAAAAAATGCTTCTCTAAACTAACAGGCAGTAAGGGAGGTTTAAAGTGAATAGATTTATGATAGAAAATAAAATTGGAATTAGCTTTGTGAGCAGAATTTAAGAGACATACAAAGCATCAACCTCTGTCCTGTTTACTCATCTTTGGCTTTTTATCAGGTAAACACTATTTGCTGCTTTCACCGAGTTAATATTTGCTTTCAGTTGCCATATTCTTTCTTGGCTGGTGTTGCAGACTGTACCTGTAGTTTAATTACATTAAATTATCCCTAAGTTCCATAATATGCTGTACCTGTCAATGAATATACAGCCACAAGGGAAGGTTTTATCTGTAAGTCTGAGAAGCGTTTTTTTTGTGCAGAAATCTGCCTTGGACCAATGTTAAAAAACCCCCCCGAAGTCTCTGCCCCAATTTCTGGAGCACCACCTCACGCACAACNCCCCCCCCCCCCACCCCCTCAAGGTGCTCGCTGGGCTGTTCCTCACACTGTTTTTCTGTATTGCTCTCCTTTCTGGTGTTTTTACCCTTCAAGAAATCCGTTTCCCCAAGGCACCACCAGTGTGGCTGAGGGGCTCAGCTGCAGTGCTCCAGAACCTTCTGGAACCTGCCAGAACCAGCTGGAGCTGTGTCCGGCACAGGGCAGCCCGGCCTCCTCTCACAGAGACCTCTCAGCTCTGCTTCCAGCGCCTGGGCACGAGCCCTCACTGTGCTTTTAAATGCCATTCCTGGTCGTAACATTTATTATCCCATAGAACATACCAAACCAAACATTTTGGTTTGAAATGGCAATTTCAATCTTCTGAAAAACTCCAGTTTTAAATTGTTATTCTTGTTCTGAAAAGGGACTTTGAGGTAAGAAAATGTTGACAACGACTATGGAAACATGGACATTTTACTGTCACATTTCTGATTGGAATAGAAAGCTTTTTACCTTTTGAAATTAAGAGTGTATTTCCCTTTGCCTGACAGGCCCGATGGAGAGCCCAGCTGAGGTAAGCCGTGTGGAGGGAGGCAGGCACCAGTGGCTTTGGCTCAACACTGCACTCCCCTCCTGTCACGTAGCCCTGGAGAGCCAGCTCGCTCGCCCGCCATGGACAGGATTTCTCCTGGGCTTTTATTATGGGGAGGGAGATGCGTAGGTCTTCTACGGAATCCCAGCTATAGTTCCAGTTATGAAATGCACTGGAAAGAAAATAAAACATTATGCTTTTTTGTGTGCTAACTTCAAACAAAACTCTCCATATCTCCATATTGTAGTACAATGAAATCTTTCCATTTGGCTTGAACTGCTGAAAGAGAATATGTTGGTATGATTTTTACATAGGGAAAATCTGGATTTTTCAGTAATGTTTCCCTAAGACTACCCTTTTCATTTGAAAATCATTCAAGCAGGAAATCACAGTTTTAATTTTGCTTTTACTTTAGAAGTACTTTGAAGTTTTTGAAATAAAAAAACTCAGGGGAAGAAAGTAATCTAAATTGAATGTGTATTTCTAAAAAATACATTTTTTTTGAAAATAGATGTTTTAGGTTTAAAATAGTTCAAAACTTTCTTGTGAAAGGGTTTCATATTCAGCTCTGCTTCCATTTAAGCAAGTGGTAGTGTTTCAGCTGCCTTTAGTGGATGCAGCATTATGTTGTCTACTATTTTCTATCAGATCTTTGAAATACTTTTTGTATGTTCTGTACCTTTTCATCCAGGTTTGCTGATAGCTAAACAATTTCAGGTGTTTTAATTTAGTGCCTAGGGAAGTTGTAAAAAGTTTGCCTGACTCAGGGGACATGCCTTTTATGTTTCTTTGCAAAAAAAGGAAATACAGAAAATACTGAAGCCTTTAATTTACAATTGTGCAGTGAAAGAAATTTTTATAATGACATCATCAAACCCTAAAAATAAAGGGACCTCTGCTTTTTTGACACTGAGAGTGGAACTCATGTAGCTTAATTGTCAGTATCTCCGGTGTAGTGATCTACCCTACCTATGGTGGCTGTCTAGGTTCCCATCACAGTGCTGGGTGGCTGAGCCACCACAGTCAGTGGAGCCTACAGTTGGACCAAATAGAAAGGCCAAATTTAGGCTGAGATTAATTCTATTGTCTGCGTTGATTCTATCTCCACTGTCACAGTAAGAGTTCAAAGCAACTCATTCGGGTGTAGATATCAATACTGTAGATGACAAAAGTCAGATGATTTGAACTGAGTAAGAAAGATGATTTTTCTGTATTGCAATGTGTGACTTTTCTCATTGTTGCATTGCCAAGCATTGACGAATCGATAGACCCAGATATTAAAAACAGATGACTTGGAATTTCAAGTAGCAAACATTTGATACACTAGGGTCTTTCAAATATTGACTAACAATAACTAGAAAATAGATTAGTACTTTTAATTTAATCTGTTAATTTATACTGCTAAAGATCAATGAGCTTCATCAAAATATAGGAAGTTGGAATAGAATTCGGAAGATAACTAACCGTTAAGACCAGAAGAATAAATTTCTGTACATATACTTCCTTTCTCCACCCCACCAGCTGTCAAATGCTATATTGTCAACATAATGCAAACAGTAAATTCTGAGATCTGATAAACTAGCTGGAAAGTAGGTGAGTTGTTTGAGACTATCATAAACAAGATAGGTTGCTTTAGGAAGATGAATTTGCAGTTCTGTATGTGATGCTAGATGTCCAGCCAGCATTTATTCCACTTTTATTTTACATTCTATGCCGCTTTTAAGCCATTCAAAGGGAATTGATATTTCTAAGATCTATGACTATACCAGTCAGCTAGGCTCATTTGGGCATAAATCCCAAACACTACACAAATCATTTTAAAGTAAAAAGAAAACAAATAAATTTAAGTTTTGTGGTGGTCAAGCGCAAAATTGTGAAAGCTTGGGTTTTTTTTTTTCCTTCATCCAAATTGGAATGACTATGAACCTAATAAAAATACTCTGTGGAGGAAGATGAATACCAGGTTAGAAACAGAACAAATAAAAGAAATAAATAAACACCATGTAGCTCTATAAGATTTGTGACCTAAAGGCTGAGAAAATTAAAGGGAATTTGGCTGTAATAAAGGTACTGTATCACAGTGAAGTGTAATGCAATTATAATGTTAAGTCCATTTTGTAGGAACAATAAAAAAGACCCTAAAAAGGATTTTTTGTAAAAAAACCTATCCTATGTGACATCACAAGTAAACCATACAAATATTTCTCATTCTTAATAATTGCTTACTTTAAGCAAATGGATTTGACACGCACATCAGTAAATTCGCATTAGGCATATATCAATACTAAATTAGGCCCTGTATTTCCTGGCAATCTGAACAGCTTGAAGGTGCTTGGCTTTATGTTTTATTTGTGTAGCTATTGCTTCTGAAGTAATTGATTCTAGGTGCCTGAGAATCTTTTTTTTTTTTTTTTCCCATGCTGAAGCCAGTCAAAATCTTGTCCAGAGATATTTCTCTGTACTTAGCAAATAATTGTGTTCCTGTAATGGTGATAAACAGTATTTCATGTGCATGTCTCATAAAAACACTACAGAAGCAAAGTATGAATAGCATCAAGACTATGCCTTTCACATTATGTGAGATGCTACATTATAGGACTGTCCTGCTGAGTTATTAACAAAGGCTTGGCTGGTCATAAACGTTTCACAACTGCAAAGTACACTTCGCAAACTGGATAATACTGACAGCCTTTTAGTCTAGGGTATTTATCATGACTAAATGCATTAAAAGTTGGCTTATTATCTCCGTGATTGTACTCCTATGTGGCAAAGCTACTCTGTGGAATAGCAAAGCCAGAGACTTATGTAGGAGGAAAGACATCCCTGCTTTCAGGCCTGTAAAACAACTGTGAATGTTTTTTCTACAGTGTTGATGTGACAGCAGGTTATACAGCCTCACTATTCAGCTTCTTCACTGAAAAATGAAGACAGGACAGTCTTTGGGCTCCATTTCTGCATCCACATGGCCCCATATGACTTCTGACATTTAGTAAGCCACAATACACTGGAGTTGCAAACCTCAGTTTTGGTCTTGGCACCATGGAATTGCACTTTTTTTTTTTCTCCCAGGTGATCTGTAGTGGGAGAAGAGATGTAATTGTACTGAATATCCCACCTGATGAACTGTTTTCAATTAGGGGAGGTATTGGCATGACAATACAGTTAACAGATGTTTTTACTGCTCAGCTTTTTAGTAGACGTAGCTTGAATCCTCAAGTTATTAGGGACCAAAAAGTGCCGACTCTGTGAAGGCTCAACATTGGTCCACGTACAGTAACGATCATAGTTTGGACTGGTCAAATGATTGATTCATAAATCTATCAAAATCTGGATAGATAAGCTGTTGTGGTAGCTAATAGATATGCATGAGTGTCTGCAGCCTCAGTCCTGGGCTGGATGTTTCTGGCTTTTCCATCCTGTCATCTTTTGGACTTCATGCGATTTTATACTTAATGCATCCTGTGTTAACACTTCTTGTCAGTCTCTCTAAGCCACAAAGTACTTCACTGTTCTCTTTCTGTCCTCAGACAGCCTTGGTACTGATGGTGTATTTCAGGGGTACCATTGATTCCCAAATCCTGTAAGGGCTGAAGAGCTTTAAAGCTTCATGACGTTGTTCTCTTTTTTCCAACAGACTAATGGGAGACCTCCGCACAATCCCCTCTGATCATATGTTATCTGTGGGTGCTATGTGCAGTGGTCCTGCATGTTCCCTGCAGGGTGGTTTTAGGGCAGCCTTCTAGTTACAAACCCATGGGGGATTGCCCCATAATGGCAAATAAACCTCCCCTGTGCCATTGCCACTGTGTAGGGAGAGGTTGCAAGGACAGTGAGACAGTTTGTCCTTTGCTGTGCTTTGGGAAGCACGTGTATCTGTCTTTTTTTTAGAGGGACAGATCTCAGCATACACACACAGTTTCACAACGGAGATTCACTACCGCTCTGTAGAAGTGCTGGAATGGCCGCACCTGAGGAAGTTAAGTGGTAAGGAAAAGAGCTTCTGGGGTCAAGTTGTATATCTTTAGAAAATAGGAGGAAAACTTAAACATCAAAACACGCAGCTGTATTTGGTCTGCTGAAAAAAGGGTAAATCAACTGCAGTCAGAAGGGTAGTGTTTACTTTTATTTACGGACATCTGTGTTTATTATCTTAACCCCAAAGCTAAGGACTGTGTGGATGTGTACAATGAATAAATTTCATTATAAGAGTTATTTCCTAATGTGAGAGAAGAAGAAATGAATGATAGCTTGCTGTGCTCTGACCTGCCTTTTGACTGTAGTTTCATAGCTAAACAAAGAACTGTTCATCTAAAACACTCTGAACTGTCACTTTAGAGAACTTAAATAAGATTTATCCATCCCCAAATCCGTGGAACAAAACAGTAACAGAGAGTGATTTTCACTACTGCTTGTTTAATGACGACCAAGACAGACAGGGGTGGCGCACTGCTCATAAGCTTATGTGATGTACACTGTTCCAAAGACATTGAAACAATTTGCAGGGACTCATTCATCTTGGAAGTGATAAATTTAAGCTTTTGATGTAATCTTTAATTTGTGTCTTAGTTCGTAATGTGCAGCAGTACTCCAAACAGCTCAGGTTATTTCTATAGCCCCAACTCCAAAACACTTGCAGAATATGTTTTTGGAATTTATAGGGTTAGTTCAGGGAAATGTGTTTGATTTGTGGGTCCTTGTTAGGATGAGTAATGAAACAATTAGTGCATTCTTCTAATGCAACACAGACAGGTTAAGCAGAATAAATGTGTTTTAATTTTTCTAGTTTGTATGACCTGCACATTATTTTGTTGTCCAACAGTGAGTTCATTCCTACCACAGTTATCCTGCTCTTACTTCCCAGTTGCCTGATATCCATAAGCTGTAAAATGAGATCTCTACAACTCGGTTTTCTTTTTTTGTTCTTGGAAAGTTTTTATTGCTCCCAGAAAATACAAAAGGTTTGTACTGATTATTGACCTAGATGGATTTTTTACTGAAAAAATCCAAGGAGGTTGGGATTCCCTTCTTGTTAACTTTGTCTTGAGCTGATGGAAGGTACTTTTCCATTACTCAGCAACTCAGACTGGCAAAAGTAGAAGTTGGGCTCTTCTGCTTTTATGAAGGGGGGAAATTGATTGTAAGATTAAGACATAACTGTGTAAGCACAAAACCAGGGTGATTCAGAGATGCCATTTATTTGGATGTTCAGTAAGGCGAAATGATTCAGCTTTTGGTAAATTGAGGCTGTCTATTCAGCTTCCCGCGTATGCCTCTTCAGTTTCAGATTGTTAGATGCATAATGACAGACTTTTATTTGATATTGTATTTCATTTTCTTCACAGCGATAAGTTACAGTAACAACTGGTGTCAGTGAATACTGAGTTTGTATGGTGAAATCCTGACCTGCATTGGGAGTGTTGCGGTAGGAAACAAAGATTATCCCATTGTCTGCTCTGTTGGTTACCCCCATATGTATTCAGTCATGCTTTCAAGTGTGACCCCTTTGAGTTAAAGATTGCTTTTTTTTAATTTTATTTTCTATCCCTGGCTTTGCTATTTTGCCACCTGCTCAAGGTGGCAGTGGCCAAGTAACTTCACCATTCTGTGCCTCAACTTTCTTATGGGAAAATAAGGGAAGAGTACTTGCTTTCTGTACAAAACACTGAGAAAAGCTTAGTGTAAGAGTTAATTATATTTTACAGTTCTGCAGTGGTACTCATTACAATATGAATGATAATTGTATTGACATAGTAACAAAGTCTAAATACTGATGAATCAGCGTGTGTCCCCCAAGTCACAGAAGACCTTTTGACGATAGATTTGATTCTTTTGCAGGAAGAGTAAAATAAGGCAACAAAGCAGTGTATCAGTGGCTGAGCTGAAGGTGTCTCTGTATGCATTTTGTGAACTGTGAGCTGGTAGCTTTCTGTTCTGGGTTCACTGAGAAGTCTAGGGCACTGCTTATTAGGTCCGTCAGGTGATGAGTGCTTAAAATTGTCTCATTCCTGTGCTTAAAAGCATCAGAAGATATAGTTGGAGAAAAGCTACCATTGATCTCATGCTGCTGAGCATCTAGTTACTGTGATTATGCTCAAGTTGATTGTTTGCTTTGGAGGTTAAGAGAGAAGTAGGAGCAAGGCAGATAATAAGATTTTAATCTTTTCTGTGTTTATGTAGGCTTTAACTAGAGTGGGTTCTAACAACAATGTTAAAATTGTATGTGTGTGTCCCTCCTGTATTACTGAGATGGCTTGGTGTACAACTGTGCTTACTCTTTTGATTGTAAACTTCGTAGCTGCTGATATATTAGACTAAGATACCTTAAATTTTCAGTTTTCATGCATATTACAGTTGGGGCAGTTACGTAGCAGGTGGTATCTGTATTTTTTGTTATCTCTGAACAAGCTTATGTTGTGGATTTGTATCTCAAAGAGGGGTTTCTCTTTGAGTAATAACATGCCACTTACATCCTTAAATTGTTTTCTCATTGTAAAGAATGGCCTAGTTAAAACCAGGCAGTTCATAGAATTGCCTCTGAATATCGAAGTACTCAGGTTTTTGGCTTTTTGACTTTTAAAATATCTTTCTTTTAAATTAATGATACAAAATTGTCTATAACAGAAATACATTTGAAAAAGCATTGACATCTTTAAAATGGGATTAGCAATTGCTTTAGAAAATGCAAGGAATTCACATAGAAATTAATTTATGAATTTACTTCCTGTGGATTTTAGGTGATTTGGGGTGTTTTTTCCAGTAAAATAACGATTTTTTTTTTAAACATTAAATACATATTAAGGAAAGCATTTTATAGGGGAGATACCATTATATGTACACATGTGCTCACCTACATGGACATATAAAGAGGCAAACTGTACTTAAAACAAAAAGCATCTGAGTACAGAATCAAAATGGCATTCATTCTGATTCAGAGGCGCCTTATACTTGTGTGCTTAAGGTGGGCAATCTTGCCTCTTTTTGTTGGGCTTTTTTAGTTCTTTTCTACTACCTGTCCATTGAAGTCCATGGCAATGGACCCTATTGACTTTATTTCAGGCTCTTAAAGCTTACGCTCATTTTAAAGGACTATTTTTATCATGCTTCAGTGAAAAAGATGGAATTATTCATATGATAAATCCTCTCTACTGAATAAAGTTCATAATTAGAGCTATAGTAAAAAATAGCTCCAGTCTAGCCAAGTTCTTGTTTCATATTGTCTGGGTAGATTTATGTTTTAGTTAGACACCCAGAAGACTGTTTTAAAAAAAAAATTCTTAAGTCCTTCAAGGTTAGATATCATTGTATTCTGAAGTTTTAGCTAGGATAAAAAGCACTATGATACAGCATCATTCTTTTGGCATAATTATCTACCTGTTTTAATTCTCATTAAAAAAATTAAAGTTAAATCACAGTATATAAAGTAATGAAGCAAAGGCAGAAGTGCGAGTAGTACCTCTTAAAGGAATGCACATCAGATGAGAAAAATACAGCAGGCAGGAACAAGAACCACAGTTAGATTTCATGTATGAAATGGAATTGTCACAACAAACATAGTTTTTGCCCATAGATGATCATGCTGCCTATGTCAAAATTGGAGTCCTCTGTGTGTGTGTATGTAATTGGTTTTTTGTTAACCAAATGTTTAATGATCAGAAATCAGCAACAGTGCCCCTCATAGAAAACTTTTAAATCACACACTGATGGACAGTTTTAGCAAACAAGCCAAATGATAAATGAGTATGAGCAGAAACTGAATTACTCCTTTGCCAGCAACTTTCATTGGCTTCCTTTAGAATACAGTTCTTTAACACACCATACGAATTGGGCAGGTCTTTGATGTAGAAGCACTACAATATGACTGAGCCCTTGTAATGGTTATTTAAAAAAAAAAAAAAAAGCAGGGAAGAGAACACAGACAATTTCAACTTCAGCCTGCACAGTAAGCATGACACTTTTCACAACCACTGCAAAAATATAGTACCAAAAGTGGACAGCACTTCAGTGTAAGATATAGATACAATATTATCTGTTGTCTGAAATGACGTTTGTTGTTATTGTTATAACTTCCTCCTTTTAGTTTAGGCTAAAAAAGGAATGCAGAGACATTGCCATCCAAGCAGGTTTCTGTACTATTCCACCTTCTCTTGAGAAGCCATAAATGAACCCGTGTTCACTTATAAAGACGTTTCCTATGTGAATATAGAGTCTCCCAATTACATATATCTGATGTGGCAAATTACGCTGATGCAGAAGCCTGCAGTGTAACTCAGTCCTGAGGATATATCACAAATTCCTCCCTCCCTTATACCTGTTTTCCCTTTATGGACTACAAGAACTGGCTTGTGTATTTCCGGAATTACAGTCTGCAATTGGCTGCTCTTTGGCTGCTAAGCTACTTTGTTGTTTGCCCTTCTCCTAGTTATTTTTTAGGTGTAAAATAAGAAGAAACTGCTCAGTTATTCCTGAATGGCACACTGAACTTGGTTCAAAATGTTCCTTTTTAAGAGCTACTTTGTAATGCGTGTAAATTTAAGGTCTTTGCAGAAGCAGTGAAAGTAGAAACATCTGGTATGCTAGTGCTTCACATGGAACAGAGGAATTAAAGTAAACAAGAGGAAGAAACTAAAAAGACCAGTTACGAGTGAACTCCTTCAAAATTATCTGGAGACTGTTTGAATATACCATATTAGAGGCCCAGAGCAAATACATAGTACCTATCAGAGAAGACTTTGAAACAGCCGCAGAAAGCTAAAATGGCTGAACACTAATGTGAATACAAACAAAACAAAGTTAAATCACAGTGACTTTAAACTAAGAGCATGCAGAAAAGCCTGCAAGAATTGCATGAAGAGAACCCTCTTTCAAATAGGTCAGGTCCAGCAAGTCTTAAGAGAGTCTGTAACATGAGCCAGAAATGACTGAAATACTTTCAAGAGTGCTCAGTGAGCTCAAATTCATCCATGTTCATTATGAAAGTGGTTGGTAGGATTCTTACTCCTGCCTTTACAGTGGACATCAGAGGTTTTCCTCACGAAGCACTGGTAAAAGAAATTGCAGAATAATGAACCGAATGAATAGCAATAAATCTTCAAAACCCTGTATTTCACCTTCTGCTAAAGGTGATTGCCAAACTAGTGGCTGTGGGTGTGTAACCACGCTAAAAAGTGCTTCCGTACTAGAGTACTGCTACTGCTGTCTCTTTCTGCAACACCTTTCTTGTAAACGTCTAGTGCCATATGATAGACAGGATCAAGGCAGGAGAGATGTTTATCTGAAGAGTTTGGTGAGAATCTTGTTTGCTGGTAAACATGGATGTAAGGCGCTAAACAGGTGAGATAAATCTACTGCATAATGTTTTATATGACTAGAAAGTTTGGCTTTTTTAATGTGGTGTGGTTTCAAATTTTGCTCTTGCCCTCAGACACTCCGTTTTACCAAAATGTTGAGACCAAATCTATTAATGCATTTATAGTTGTATCACAACCTCATCTGCTGTCATAGGAAGCTATTATTATTATTGTGTAGACTATTTTTGTGATTGTCACATTTTCTTCCTGGGTTCAGCAGTCTGGCCCACTGGGTTTTGGCAGCCTGTCTGTTAGAGTCTGATATTACCCCGTCAAGTTTTCAAGGATCTAAAAGAGCTTGATAAATACAGCTTGAATATATAAATGTTCTTTCTTACCAGTTAACATAAAACCACTTGTAGTGTAGCCTGTGAAGCCATTTTAAAGTACAGTTATGGAGAAACACCTAACTGTGATGTTAAATATTTCATAAATATTACACAAATATTTCAAAGTAAACCTGTTATTTAGGGTACAGTCTTATTCATGATATTATTATAACATATTTGGTATATCAGTTAAGAAATGCTTAGTGAGGATGTTGCAAGGTGTAGATGTCCTGTTTTCTTGCATAGTCTTCGTTGTTTCCAGATCAGTATTATATGTCATATTTTACAATAGACTAAAGATGAACATTTCATGAAAATCTCACAGCGTTAACTATTGTGCAATAAAAGTTGATGAGAACAGTTTTATACCAGTACTCCATTACTATTAATTATTATTACCTTCATTGCACTTACTTGTTTCCAGCAGGGGCCTCATTTTATTTGATTGTGCCTAAACAAATGGGAAGGATTTTCAGAGTTTATAATACATGCAGACGGATGTTAGAAAAACAGGATAATAGCATAATTAATATGACAGCTAATCCTGTCTTAATAATACAGTATTGGCTCTTTGTTACATAAAGTGCAACTACGCTTTGGCCATCAGGCTTGATAATACTCATCATTCAAATTTTCTTGCCACAGTAGTACTGAATCCTCGGAAAGAATGGGCTGTGGTCCTGCAGACTGAAGCAGGATGATAATTCCACTTGTACACGAGGTGTCCCTTTCGGAGGCCAAGATGTGCGTACACCTCAGTGGTGTACCCTGTAATAACACATTAATTAGAGTGGCTAATGCTCTTCAGTCTTTAACAGTTTGCTGTTGTCTTCCAGCTTATCTCTTCTGTGTTTACCTGTGCCAGCTTCCAAATTACCTCCAGTGTTACATTTGAATTGGTTTTGTTGGTTTTTTTTTTTTTTTGAGATTGTATCTGTGGCTTGACCTTGCTTTTATTTCCTGGTAGACGCATTTCCCTGGCAGTAGAAGTAATATCTCTTGATTTCAGCTGTTTCCTACCCAAAGTGAATTTGAGAGAGTCCTGTTCCATCCGTATACTGTCTTTTTCACGTTAAGATATGCCCAGTTAATACTCACTGGTGAACAGGTATCACAGACCATGCTTGAAATTTTTTTCTTATTTTCTGTTGAGTGATAAAGATGAAAATATACCTCCCTGGTTTGTAACGGACCAACATACTTTATTTATCTCTTTTCCCTTTCAGAATGGAAATAGCGTTTTAGTCTAACAGAAAATAATTTGCTGAAATAGTTTAAAAGGGACAGGTGTTTCATAAGTTTTTTCAGTGATTTCTTAGTCATAGAATCACAGAATCTTAGTCCATGCTTAACACCACAAGATAACTGCCTGTCACTCACAGGCAGGTTGTCCAGGGTGCAGATTAACTGTGTGTCAGGTGTGGAGGCCTCTGACTGGTTCCATGCACCGAGCTTTGCGCTGTCAAAAATACCACGGCCCCACTGGAGCCAGCTCCGTGCTGCTTTGGGAGCAGTTATCCACCTTCTGGCTTCCTCTGAGGAGATCTAAATGGAGAATTATTGTGGTCATCTGGATGTGACACTTAAGTCAGTGGAAGACAGATGCTCTGAAGTCACATAATGACCTTTGCCTCCCCCCCTCCCCCCGTTATCTTTGAGTTCTCTTATAATTTAAATATGTTCTGTGTAATTGACTTTTTTTCTCTACTTGGGCTCTCAAACATCTTTCTCCCTTATTTCAGATAAACTGATGATGGTATCATATAACAAAAATGTTAGTGAGAATAGTATTTTTTGCTAATTGTGGATTAGACTATTTTAAAGCCATTATGCTATGTTATTAACGTCTGCTATTTTCAGAGGAGTGTTTTCATTCTGAAATGAGCACCTGTGGAAAAGCATGCATCTGTAGTGTAACCTGCACTTTTGTCTTTGCTTATTTCACTGTGGGCCATAGAGAAGGTGCATAAAGTGAAAACAATTTTTTTAAAAAAGGCAGGCATTATATAGAACAAAATCCTTGCACACATAAATATTCTCTTTTTTTCTCCTTTCACTCAGCATCTGTCTTGGTTACATAGAAAGCTAATGCTACAAGTTCTGTGCAGGAGAAGACAAGATTTAAATAATATCTTCAAAGATCCCACACAGAATCTACCACATGAAAGTTCTGTAAATCCATGAATGATGAATGCAAAAGTAGACAGGAATGCAGGAGGCTGGTATAGTATCTTTGGTTATTATGAGAAAAAAGAGGACTGAAGTCAGTGTGTGTATAGAGAGAGGCTGTAAGGAAGATGCTTAAGCAGGACTGTCCTGAAGCAAATACAATTCAGAAAACGATTTGATATATGTATAGAAGATGAGTGAAGCTTATAGGAAGTTTCACTGTTCCAAGCAAGGAATGTAGTGATTTTGCCTCCCGCTTTATGGAAAATAATGGTGTTTCTAATTTGTCTGCGTTTTGTTTCCCTTCACTGAGGTTTTGATTTCTTCCTCACTCTTATCTCTTCTTGCTGTTGCAGCCTGTGTGCTTTGAATTTCCTGCCATGTGAATATTCTTTATGCTAATTTTTTCTTTGCTTCCTTGTAAAAATTGTTTTCCTAGTCCTATATCCATCATTTCAGTCCAATGAGAGTGTATTATGCATTTTTTTTAAAGTAACTGTATAATATTTATGAACACAGACAGAACTCCCACTTGTATAATACAATTGTGTAACTTAAGTAAAAAGCCCATACGGTGCTCAGAAAGCTCCAGGTAATAATATCTCCAAATAGTCTGTGTTCCTTGTACTAAATTATCCCTCAGGAGTGTGTTCTCATGGATAATGTTTAGCCAGTTTGATTACACACTGTGTATTCACTCACGGAGAAAAATCAGGAAGATTGCTACTTGCTATGGTCTCTCCTAATTTTCTGATGCATAACATTCTTGCACTAAAGAACATTCATGTTAAATTTTTTCCATTTATATTTCTCTTCTGGTAGCATCTGGATTTTCTTGTTGTGAACTGGCACTCTGCTAGGCGTGGTATAAACACATTGATGTCCTCTCCCTTACACCGTTTGGCTTGGGGTATTCCTGTTATACAGCTGAGGACTTCTGCCCCCGGGGCCACAGTCTACATTCTTACCTTTTGCTCTCCATCTGTCATTGTTACCACTCCCATGTGTGACTCTCCACATAATGGAGCTTGGCTTAGTGGTCAGGGCACTTAAAAAGACTGATCTTAAGTTCACCCATGCAAGTGCATTCATATTGCTAGAGACCCAGAGAAGGATCTGTTTGCTACTCTGTGTTTCAGGGAGTCAGACCAGAGAAATTTAAATTGGGCTTTAACTCTTTAGATGGAGGTGTATTAGCATTTGAAGCTGGAGTTCTGAGCTGCATGTAACAATGTGACACAAATCTATTCAGAAAGCTGTTTTTGGTAAAATTATTTGCAGTAATTTTGCCAAATATGTGTATGTACGTTGAGGTATTGTCTTTGTTCAGTGTTTGTTCTGTGTCTGGCTACAAGCTGGTTGAGAAAAATGAGAAATGACTAAACAAAGATAGACTTTGCACTTCATCTCCCATTTCTCTGATCACTAGGGGTAGCTGTTCTTCGTCATTCTTTTGTTGAGAAAGTTACCTTAATCTCTATGTGGATCTAGCAAGAAATTATTAGCTAACATGATGCAGATAACAAGCATTGTTGTACTTCTAGGGCCATGTCATGAGATAGATATTAGAGAGTCTGAGTAATTACTTAATGACAAGGTGTAGCTTTCAAAAGCTTTTGATGTACCCAAATTTTATTTAAGGTATAAAGAATAAGAGGGACAGAATCTAAACAGACTCTTGTAGTAGAATCTGAAAATGTTTACAGCTTTTATATTGTTAAATTACAAGTGGGACTTAGATATTTCAAAGGTTAAAAAAAGAGAGCTTTATTTTTTTAGCATAGCGTTCTGCAGTCTGGAAATGTATTTTACAAAATTTACTGATCATGATTTGCAATTGAATCAAGTTGTCATTGTTGAGCCTTAGGTGAATGAGTTTCTTCAGTTAGAAAAATTGAGTAAGAAAGGCTTTAATTTTGTTCTGGCACATGTCCAAAATCTGAAGAGATTTTTGGAGTACGTTGTTAGAACTGTGGTGAACGGTCCAAAAACTTGTGGAGGTTAAATTCTTCATGAGGTCACAGATGGTACCTAGCATCCTTTGTATGAACCTCCAGCTTTTCAAGTTTCAGCCTGAGTCTTCTGTGCTGGCTTCTGTCACTTTGCAGTACATGTGGTAATGAAGGGTATTAATTAAAAAGCATTTTTCAGTTTAGCAACTTTTTCTATTAATTTAAATATAAATTCCAAGAGCGGTATCAATGTTGTCTGTGCTCAAAATAAGTGCATGTTGTGCACATATAAAATTTCTGGCATTTGCTGGCTTATTAATCAGTTTGTTGAATCAGACTTTTGTCTCATTTAAATATGGATTAAAAATTGAATCAGTCTTTTCTTATAACAATTATGCAGTAAGGAGTATGACCCGTATTTTGTGAAAGGTTTGTTGTAGTCAGTGAGAATCAGGTAACACTCATTGATGTGCTTCTGTAATAGTAGAGACATTTGGACCAACGATTCTGTTTCTTGAGCTTCAGCTTCTTTCTCAAAAGATTGGAAAAAACTGCTTGATAAAGCCCTGCTTTGCAATTCCACATTGCTGCCTAATAAGTCAACAGTAAACCTGTTGAAAATGACACATACTGTTTTCAGACTTCCTTGTGTTAGCCTTCCCAAGATGCCATTCTGTCATCTGGCTTGTTCATGCTCAACTTTCCATTTCCCATTACTGAACTTATTCCTCAAGTGGGAAGCTGTTCATTTGCTGTCTTTGTCTCCATAGTCAGTCGGAGCCTTCCTTTTATGGCAATGTCTCTTCATATCACACTTGAAGTGGATGAAGAACTAGCTTCTAAGTGGTGATGTGTTTTTTAATTCTAATTAGTACTTTATAGAGGGATGGCAGTGTTGCATGGAACAACTTCAGAAAGTTAGCAAGAACTGGCAGCTCCTGTCATTCTCTGCCCTATGTTGAACGTTCTGTAGGATTGATGCTGAATTCCAGTCGCTTGATTTTTGTTTCTTCACTGATTTCCATCATATATCATTTATAGCCTCTGAGTATACTACTCTTTTTGGTATTTCAATTATATATGAAAATGAAAGCAAAGTGTTGTTTGTACTTCTTAGCAGCTTGTTCTTATTTTCTTTCTTAGCTTTATCAACAGTTGCCTATGATGTATTTGGGTTTACCAGCTCTTTCAACTAATGTTTTGAATCTTTCATTTTTGTTGTCTTGGTTTTATTTAGGCTTAGGTTACAGGTAAAATTTAAGTGTATTTATCTTTCAAAATGATATTGGATGCCATTAGGTAGGATCATTTTTTAGTGGATGAAAATTTGTTAAAAGCATAGCACTTATTTGTATGTTGCACATTTCACAATGTTGTGATTACTAACAAACTGTAATGTTAAAACTGTTAATAATGTTAAATTAAAAGTGCGACATTTTCAGTAAATGCCATAACTAATATATAGAGTGATAAGTGGTTAAAGATATTTTGCGTGTTGTGGGATCTTTATCTCTTTATTGTATGAGACTAAGCGAATAGTATTCAGTGTATTTCATTTAGCCTGTTTGGTCTAAACTATGCACATAATTTCTGCGATCAATTGCGTAGTGATGGCTGCTTACTGCAAAAACAGTAACAAAGCTAATATGGCTATAAGCATCATTTTTTGAGATTTTGTAGATTACATAAGTACCTATGTATTCTAAACAAAACCTGCACTTCTTAATGCTTTTGCAAGTACTACAATGTCCTTCCCTCTCAAAACTTTTTGAAAAATGGATAAAAGTACTCAGAGGCTGCAAGTACACAGTGTCCATATATTGTTAGGGGCGTTTCAGAACACACTGCCGTTGTGCTGCTTATGGTGGATTTAACTGTCTTGTTGTGGTTTAGGCCAAATTGGTCCTGTTTTACCTCAAACCAGGACACTTGTTTTGAAAGCTCTGTTTTGTCCCCGTGTGTATAGACTCTATCTACCCGTTTTTCTTCAAATGTCACTAATTTAAGAAAGATAATTCTGGTATTTAGGTGCTTTAAAGTGCCATGGGATTACCACTGATAATAACAATGATTTAATGAAATCATTGTTATGTTGGACGTCTCCCAGCTTTTTGGGTTGGACTTGGTCAGTATGGAATATGTGAAGTGATCATGTTTGACTAATTTACAACACGAAGTTACTTTTTTCCTTTCTCTTAGATTGGGTTTGGATTGTCTCCTCAGGGTAGCGTAAATCAAACATAGCTTCTGTGCCCTCTAGCTCTGTCTTCTGTCTTCCTCTCTTGGTCACTCAGTGGGTGCAAACAGTTGCCCTGAGAAGGTTAATGGGATTCCCCCAAAGCAGGAGAATCTTAGTTGGCACCTGCTCCGCTAACACAGGATTAGTATCTTTAGGCAAGAAGTAGTGTGCAGGGATCATGGCATGTCATTTATTGCCATCTTATGACTTCAGGCAGTGGCGTGGTTCTCTATGGCTTTCTTTAACTGCCATAGTTTCATTAGATGGTGTGTGGGAATCCAGGTTTTTCTGAACCTGGATTGGTAGAAACATAATCTGGAAGCATTTTGGCTATTCTCACCCAAGTTCCTGCACTCAGCATAGCTTAATGAAGCACCAAGATTGAAGTCTTTCATAAGAAGAGCCTTGAACTTTGTCACTTCCACATTTTAGTGTTTTGTTTGTTTTTTATTTTTCACTTCAGTACCATTGAGTTTAAGGTATGTCTGTAGTAGCAGTTATGTGTTAGTTCCCATCTGAGGTTTCCTGAGTGTAGCAAAAATGTTCTGTATATTTAATTTGCTTTTGTTATGGATAAGCATAAAAGAACTGTATCAGTAATCTTTAAAAAAAAAAAAAAAGTAATGAGCCTGAGTTTTATAGTCTTAAACAAGTAAACCCAAGCCCTGGTTCTGCAAACTCATTTCATTTCCAAGTACCCTTCTCACACATGCCTTGTGAGTAGGAAACAACAACTCTTCCATAATTTATCATTCAGCTTCTCTTTTGTAATTACAGCACAAACCTTGCCTGGAATATTTACTTTGCCTTTTCTGCTTAGCTTTCCCATTCTCTTTTTTATGATTTTGGTTTTGTTCTTATTAACATTCTTCACAGGCCCACTGTCACATCAGATTTGCTCTTTATGTAATATGATTTACTTACAGCATCCATTTTCTCTTATGCTATCAGAACAATCTGACATAAAGCCTTTTCATGTAGAATTGCTCTTATATTTTCTTGGATCCTATTAACGTGGTTTAGTTCAATTATTATTTTAGTTGGTTTTAATATATAATACTGTTGTGATTGTAGAGGTATTTTGTCTACATTGGAACACATACTCTAGTTAAAAATGAACATATGCACCCTTTAATATCCCTGAAAGATAGACATTTAAATGTGTACCTTCCTTGTGATAAATTTAAGTAGTTTGATAAAGGAGATATCCACAAACAAGCAGACTGATGCCAAACTGAAGTTATACTTTCAGCGCTGAGTTTATTTAATATGTTTTATACTTTCATAAACACTTGATATTTGAACTGGTTCCACTTCCTCCTCCCCCCCCCCATAGGCATATAATTTCCCTTGTGATTTTTAGAATAGGGATATAGGGATCTCTTTTGGTGCAACAAGAGTGGAGTGGGAGGGATTACAGAAGAAAGCTTACTTTCTGCCATACTGTTCATAGAATGATAGCAAGTATTTCATCCATGAACACCTGAAGTAAGATAAATATATCTAATAAGTATCAACATTATCTTCATTCTCAGAATCTCATTTACAGTTTTACTATATACTAAACTATCTTTCCGTGGCATTTATTAACACTATTTTCCATGGTAACTGTGAGTATTTATGTTTCAAATTAATAGAAAATTTGGTTTTCTTTGATTTACAATGCTTGAACAGGTGGCTCTCAATTATGGTATGTAGTCAGGTTAGTCACTCAGTTTTGTGCACTTGCTGTTTTCAGATTTCCATCAGATTAGCATGCAATATTGGCAGTTCTTTCAGTCCAAGGAATGTTTATAAAGTAAAGCAGATACAGTCTGACCTAGTGTTATCTGTATTTATAGTTGCATATGTATGTCTGCGTATTGTGATGTGTTTGAATAATATTTCTGTGTATCATCAAATGCATAGATATATAGTTAAAGCAACAAAACTTGAAGCAGCAGGGAGATGGTGGAATTAAGATTCTTCTTCACACCTATCATGTCCTATCAGCAGGATGCACGCTAGCACAATCTTTAAATGCATGCTTGAATACTATGTTTTCTCCACATGAATAATGTTTCGTACACCACACAGAGTCAATGAACAGTCCCTTTCTGAAGTTTTTCAATTTACTGATGCTTGCTGTTGGGAGATCTCTGTATCCAGCTGTTTCCGAGAGGACTAAGTGGTTAGCAAGCTGTATCTGGGCCTGCTACTAAACTGCTGAAAGGAGCCATCCTACCAGAGTTAGAGCATGCTGTAATAGTTCTCAAAAACTTCTGTGGCTGGGCAGAGATTGTAACTCTAGACAGCTGCTGTGTTGCTGGAGCTCCATCATCATGTTTATTAAACGCTACAGCATCTTTGAAGAATCAGGAGATGATATGGCTTTTGGCAGGGTGGCGTTACCATCAGTAATTGCATGAGAAACTTCAAAACTATCTGCCAGCTAATAAATGAAAATGGTAACTGACTGCACTCATTGTTAGCATATATATAAGGACTTGCAAAGACTAATGAAGGCTTCCTTACTAATAAACTGTTCCTTGAAGCTTGTGGTGTGTGTGGACATTTGACTTCCACCTGTCTTTTCTTATTCTTCTTTATGCGCCAGTTGTGTGGGTGAGAGTTAACTGAACTAGTGGCAGTTACTCTGACCTACATACGCAGTCTTGAGGAGCAATAAGGGAGGTCTGAGAGCAAACACTGTAGATATTATGAGGAAAAGTTTCAAATGGGCATGAATGTGCCCACTTTTAGAGTCCACAAACAGGCAGTATATCTTTTAAGATCCTGGTTACAGGTGATTATAACACAACCTGAATATTTCTTTAATATAAATGCATCTGTCTGAATTTACATGTACATTACAACTAGTGAACAATATTTACAATGATCCTACTTAACCTTTTAGTTTTAATCTTCTGACTTTGTGCATTTTTAACATTCTTTAAACTTCACATATAATTCAGTAACACACGTTTACGGAAAGAGGAGGTTACTCATTAGATTTCAGCCGTGTATTTCAGTTATTTCATTGACAGTGAAGGAATGAGTATGAATCTTAAAGGAAAAATTGTTCTTTGAGCTCTAGCTCTGTGATATTACTGCATTGGTAAAAAAACAACTTATTTTTATTTTTATTTTTTTAAAGCTCCTTTTGTCACCTATTTTTCTCCTGTGTGGGGTCAATGTACCACCGTATCTCTGGTGTTATGCCAATAAAGGTATACCAAGTGGATGCGGTGTCTTAAAGAAGCAGAATGCTTGCCTACCTTCAACACAGCCTTTGCTAGACCCTGGGTTTGTAATTTTTATTGATGTCTTGATGAGACATAAGTAGCATAATTTTAAATTATTAAATTATTAATTTTGAATTATCTGAATCTGTTAGGGTTTTTTTGCTTCTGATGCAATAAGTGCAGTCAGCAGTGATAGTCCATGAAACTACCTCATGTCATTGGGTATTCAGACACCTTGCCTGGCTGTACTTCAGTTGAGATAACTGGTGTAATTGCAAAATGCTGTCACCAGATTGCCAACCATTAATTTCTCTTTTACAGAGCATTTATGTTACCCAATGCTTCATTCTGTATGGCTACCCAGAAGTGTGAACACTACTGTTAAAATCAATAGGCCATACCTCTACAGAGTATGTTCCTCTTGACCTCCAAACTTCATCAGTCTACGTGACTCTTACCTTCTACAGCCACAAGTCACCAATCTTCCTGTATCTTTTATTCTACCTATGTATTAATAGCTGTCCTTGAGCTTTCTGCTAATATCAAGGACTTTTCATTACCCTCAGTTAAAAGCTTACTCTGTGCAATTAACGATGCATCAGCACAGGATTTTAGCTTGCACACATCTCTCTCAAACCTTTAATGAATCTTTCTTCTGCTACTAGCTTTATCCAACATAATTCTTAGTTACTTTTCTACTGATTGTGTTCTAGTTAGATACTTTTATTTCCTTTACTTTTTTGCTGTAATCTTTCACGGAGCTGATGACAATTGTATTAAAATTAGGTTAATTTATAGCACATTAATTCTTTGGCTAATTACAGGTGTAAATGGTTAAAAAATGAAACATGAAACTTGGAAGTCTTAATTTAGACAAAAATTCTCTACAATGTTTAAACTAAAAGCCCTGCAGAAAAAGAACTTTCAACATAAAGTATGATCAGTTCATTAGAATGTCAAAAATGTTGCATGCTGAGTTTGAATTTTTCCACAGGTATATTTGGGTTTTTTTCTGTGTAAAAATAAATAGGGAAAAAAACGCAGAGAATTTCTGCGTAGAACTCGGGAGGAATATGCTCTGAATAGCAGACTTTCTTGGTCTCATGCAGGATTCTGCAAATCCCTGCCCTGTAGGAGACTGTAATTTTCAGTTGTCTTCCCTGCATGCCATCACATACAGCCTCCCTTGCTCCGTTTGTTAGCTGCTACATTTAACAAATTGCTTTTTTTCCCTCTCTTGTAGCACAAAAACCCAGGATCTTCAAACTTGTACTGAGAGTGTAATCCAACAGCCACAGTAATGCTCTGGTTTCTCACTGTCCGAATCAATCTGCTAAATAAATGGCTATGCAATGGCCCCTTTCCTGGCAGTTGTCAGTGTAAAAGGATCATTCAAGTGCTCTTTTATCAATCTCTTTCGTGTTCTTTCCTCTGTAAGTACTAACAGCAGAAACTACCTGAAGTAGAATACATTTTCTCTAGTTAACAATAGTGATTTTTTAAAATAACATTTGAGTATCAAAAACATTTAGTCATGAGCTTCTGGGAATAACACCTTGGAGTCATTTCATTGTGTTGCTATAAATAATGGTATGTTTTATTTAGAAATGACTGGTAGTACTGAATTCACCTGGTGAAGTGACTGCATCAACTATTATTTGCTCTGACAATCCTCAAAACATCTTATGTTGCTACCTCTTATCTTGTAGTCCTCTGTATAGACAAGACATGTACAAAGGAATTCATACAATCTGGATTCATTATATTTATAGGATGCTCATGAGTGTTTAGCTGAAGTATTTGTAAATTTGAGCTAAATGTTTAAACCACTTGCCTTAGTCATCTCCCTAAAAGCTGGATTTTCATTCACTGTACATTCTTAAGTGACTCCCAGCCTCCTAGATTCACCTATTACATCACAGTATGGTGTTAAATTAATTGCTCTGGTTTAGAAGGGGATTAACTAATACATTTAATTCATAAATACATGGAATTACAGTTTTTGTCTGTTTGGGGTTTCAGCTTTTAACTTTTAAATAAAAGTACGGTTATGAACAAAACCAAATCCATAACATGCGTGTTAGCTGAAATGACCAAACTTAGCCTGGTTTAGAGCTGAAGTCTCTGACAAGTAGCTATTTTCATAAGGTTTCTGTCTGTAGACCAAGCTCTGTCATGGTTCCACCTGTCTTTGTCTAAAATAGCTTCCTTCAAATCATTCTGCAGAAATGGTATAGAGTATGAATTATATGTGAGTGAAACTAAATGTTTTTTTTAGAATAATTACAAGTGGCATTTCCTTTGTTTATGGGCATGTGCATAGCTGAAATCTCAGATCAAGGGAATCAGGGAAATCAATCTTCATTACCCATCCATGGTGATAAAAGTATGGTATGCTGGTTTTCCGTTAAAAGAAATACCATGGCATGTCTGTTCTGTAAGTGATCATGAATAGTATCACAGAGATTATCTCAGAATAATAAATATGTCAACAGAGCAAACTTCATAAAGCAAAAAAAGAAAGTACCTTCTTCACTTTACTGTTCTACCTTCCTTATCTCTTCATGTTACTCTGATATGATGGGAATGTAAGGAGAAAGTGTGATGTTATTGGATGGTATGGAGTGGCTGTGAGGACTTGAAAGAGATTTTCTTTTCAGAAATATATTTCTAATCACTATATATATAAATTTAAAAAATATGCGTGTATATATAATGCTGATTAATTTGAATGCTGTTACACTCCTTTTAAGTCTTTTGGAATCTATTTTTGTAGTACATAGTGCATTATGTAGTACATAGTGCATTAAAATATCACATCACAACCACAGTTAAGATTGTTTTTCTTGTCTTGAAAAACACACGATATGCCTTTGCTTTGCTGCAGGCATACCACTTTGGAACTTGTACTAACTCAGTCTATCCCTAGGCATGGAAGAATTCAAGTAGCTTAGCACTGGACATTTTTCCCTGTTTATGGCTTCTGTTTAAGACCATAACTTTTTGATTTAGAGTACAGCAAGACCTTTAAACAATCTGGATGAGAAGGACTGTCTCAGCAACTCTACTATATTTTATTTTGAATTTTCTCCCCCCTCCATTCCCTTCCTCCCTCTCATAACAGCATATAATCTCCAAGCAATTTATATGATAGTTCATCATAGGAAAGTCTTACGCTGCTGCTGTAGGATGAGCTTTTCTCCAACTAATTTCCTATTTTCCTACTGTAAAACTGCCAGAACACTTTGGTGAATGCTAGATGGATATTCAATTAAAAACTTCTGTACTAGGAACTTAGAAAATTGCTTCTTAGTAAAAAGCAGATTAACCTTAAGTATGCTTCTTGTTGTCAGTTTGATAGTATGGTTATTGCTCTATTTCTAGTTATGTTTGCCTTTCCTTCCTGCATCATCAGTGAATGACAGTAACATCTGATTAAAAGAAATTTAACTTCTTTTTTACTCCCTGCTGATTCCTCCAATAGTTTTAAAGTTGAAATACAAACCAAAATACACTACTATTGGCCTTTATGATGTCTCTATCAAGTGTAAAGACTGTCATATTTCAAATATGAAGTATTAATGGCTTTTGATTTTGCAATAGAAATAGAAAGTGATCATTATATTTGCTTTGCAACAGACCAGTTATGACGCATTCACTTCCTGCAACTCTTTTCCCCAAATAAGTAGTAGAAAAACATGGGGGGATTTTAGGATCACCTTAGAAGCATGCTGAACTTTTCTAATATTGCCAATGTGAAAAAGTAAGAGGAAAAAGTGATATGATGATATATTTGCCTTATATATCAGAAAGAAAAAATAAAAATTGAAAACAGCATAGCTTCTTCCTTCCCTCCTTTGGCTTGCTCACAGTCAATATCAAGAGAATTTAAGATCCTTATTCTGTTATCAGAAACCAGGGATCCAGCTCTGTCCTTTGAGACACCCCGGCTACCCTCCCCAACTTCAGATGCCTGACACCAGTGTTTCAGAGAGTGGATTAGAATGTGCAATATTATGCATATTTCACCAACATAATTCTTCCTGAGAAATTAGGACTAATTTGGATCTGAAAATTTCTGCTATTTTTTTTTTTTAATTAAAGGGTTATACGTTCTACGTATTTTTTTCTGTTGTTTTTTTTTAGGTGGTTTTATTCATGCTAATCTAGAATTAAATTTGTTTTGCAGTATTAGGAATGAGATATAACTGAATGCTAAGAGCGTTATACTGAGAGGCTTTAAATTCAAGACTTTTCCTTCATATTGATTGAGAAAGGGTAATTCACACAGTGAGGAGAGCCCTCGGTACTCCAATTGATATCAATATAAGTTGAGGTCATTCATTTCTTATGAGGTACTTCACATCTCACAGCATTAGATCCATAGGGAGCTGTCCATGATGGCTTGAAAAGAAAAAAAAATCACAATCTCATATTGAAGCTGGTGAGGAGAAAAAAATATCTATAATGAGAAACAGTTCCACATGAAAGATTTCTTATTTGCTCAGTTGCATATGATTTTCCATGCCCTTGTTTTTTTTTTTCCTTGGCTTCTTTTTTTCCCCCCTCTTTTTAAAGATACTTCCTTGTTTTTCACAGAAATAGGTTTTCTTGAGTCTGGTGTCTTTAAAAAAGAGCACTGGTCTTGTTTTTTTAGAGTAGGGTAGGTTTTTTAGAATCTTTGTTACTGAGTAAATACAATGATTTTCAACTTAAAATGCTCATGGGTTATTCATTCTTTGTGTTTCCTATATTAACAAAGAAAGGTAATAAATATACTTGTAAATTAATTTTCTTTTGCAGGCTTTTGATGTACAGTAAAAATATGCTTTGAAATGCTGTATGAAAAGGCCTAGGAGCTTTTTCCTTTTCAAAGGAATTTTGTTCTTTAAAATGTCAGAAATGTCAAGTTCTGCCTTTACTGTCTTGTCAGAGGATTCCTTGAATAACCTCTAAAATGTTCATTTAAGCGATTTCTCAGGCAGCAGTTAATAAGGTAGCACTACTGTGAATCCTTAAAGATTTTTTGGGGAAAAAAGATAGAAAAGCGTGCATGTAATTGTTCATGCATCTAAATAGTCCCATTGTTTCAATGAGGTTATTTGCACCCAAAGAGTTGTTCCTATCCATTTCCAGGATGGGGAACAAAGAGGTCTTTTTAAAAGTTTGTTTAAAAGCATGGGACATACTTGAAAACTAGAATTGTAAACAACTGACTTCCTTTTGTGTTCAGATCTAACACAAACTTGTCCATTGAGAGCTATAGCTTCGGACAAGATCATAGTTTTAGTTTATTTAACTAGACATAGGACCTTCAACAAGAGATCTTGTTTTTCACTTGGAAGTTGTACTTTGAGGAGCAAGTTGAAAATTTGAAGGGTAAAATATTGTTTCCATTAATTTTGCATATAAGGGGCAAATATTCCCAGGGTCTAGTGATATCCAAATTGGCACAAGGAAGTACAAAGAGGTTCTTAACAGCATTTAAATTTCTTTGATTTTGCCTATTGGTTACAAAAGTTTTTATTCCTGCTGTGCTGGGAACTGTAGGATTGGGACTGAACAGTAAGGGCACTGAAGGATTTCTTGGTCTAAAATGAGACAAGAAGGCAGTAAGAAAGAAAACTTACTTGAGATGTCTCTTTTTTATATTAGATTGAACTAGGAAGCCAGATGCATTTGGGTACAAAGAGCTGTTTGATGAGAAGACAGCTGAGGCTTGATTTTCATGGTCTGGTAGTAGTATACTTATGGTGCCTTCAGAAAAACAGGGAGTCCAGGGGGGCTAATGCCAGCAAAGTTTCTGTTGCTGTGCAGTGCAGATTCTGCAGCTAGCATGGGCAGCGCAGGGAGCAAGGGGCCCGGAAAAGGTCACACAGCAGCCTGGTGGCAAGCAGATTGACTAGAGTAAGGCTGACTGGTGGGACATGGGTTATGGTTCTAGTTACTTGTTCCTCAAGAGGAGGTGTCGCAGGGAGGGAGGCTATCCATATGGAAATAACTGCCCCAGGGCCTTGCTCCGGCAAGAACTGTGAAAAAGGCAGAGGTTATTCAAACACTGCTGGTTTGGACCTTCCATGCTGTATTATGTTGTTCCCATCATCAGGATGTTTCTGGACCCCGTTATCGTTCTTGTGGTGTGCCTGCCCCAAACTTGGCACTTCCCACAGTCGTTTCATAGCCAAGCACTCATCTTGGATTTCTTCACTCTTCACGTGACCTTTCAAGGTCACAAGTTCTTTGCCTTCTCCCAACAACAAATGTAAACAGTGAAATTAGTTTTGTTTACTTATTGATGGCTGAAGCACTGTGTTAACTACTTCTGGCAGAAGCAAACCCAGTGTAATCAAGTTGACAAACCTCTTGGCCCTTCTCTAAATGAATACTGCAACAAGATTGAACTGGATCTTTCCTTATAAAGGCTTATGGTTTGGGTTTGGGTTTTTTTTTTTGAGACAGATGCTTGCAGTTGTCTTTACTTTGTTGAATTGCACAACAGGATTTTAAAGATCAGGGTTTCTATAAGCTGGGTATGAAAAAAAAAATCTTATTTTTATCTTTTCACTACAAATCCATACCTGGAATTTTCCCAAGTTATGGCAACATTGTTTCAACACAGAAAAAATTGTGAAATTGCTTTTTATCCTAAATACAACCTTTTTTTATCACTGTTTTGGTTTTTTCCAGATTCAAAATAACTTTGTAAATCAAAAGAGGAAACAGTTATAAGCACCATATACCAAAAAATGTTAAATAGTAAATGTCAAATGCTAAATTATAACAACAGACATAAAATGCCTAGTATCTCTATAGGGACTGTGACTTTGTTTTAGTATCTTATTTAGGTTGGGTAAGGGTTTGGTTTTTTCTATTAAGGTACAATGTAAGTGACCCTATAATTACTGTGTGTAGGATTATTGTCAGTCAATGCATAGCCTGAAATGGTCAGTCATTTAATTACAGCTCTGACATTTATTAACTTCTCATAGTATTGATTGGTGTTTACCTTTTAGCTTGACATTTTCTTGAATATTTCCATAGAGAACTGATTTCAATAAATGTGCAATTCTTTTTAAAAATAAAATTGTCCTAGGATACATGGAACTAAATCAGAAGATGTTTATCACAGAGTCATGGCACAGCTGCTGGAGATAAGCAATGAAAATCATGCTAGTGGTTGGATTTCTTTTCTATTCGGTCCTCCCAATATTGTACAATGAGTGTTTGGGAACAGACACATCCCAGGAAACAAAATATGTGCTCAGTTTCTGGCCTTTAAGTATGGAAATTTATTTTCAGGAGAGCCCTTGAGTATAATATGGATCAAGGTTATAAAGTTGTTTTTTATCATGTATGTATTTTTAAACATTCCAGTGAAGTATCATTGTTTTCTTTTAACTTCTGGTATTTTAAACCAATAGGTAAACACAGGAATGCAAGATGAACTTACATCTGAATATCCTCAAACATCAGGAATGCCCTGAATCTCAAGCCTGTTTTGTGTGTTTACAGATAACTCTTTATAGTGGTGTTTAAGGAAATAAAGTCAGGATGCCTATCAAGATAAATTACTTACTGCTTTGTAGTTTCTGTAGTCAATGGCACTCTCAGATGTGTATGATATAACTAGGCTTATATTGATGTAGTCTGTTTATAACACTATACTGCCCAGTACCTGCATATATTTATTCCTTTACAGACAGCTTGGCTGAGGAGGACAGTTCTTAAAGATTCAGTGAGGCTCAAGCTCCAGGTTTTGCATTCACTACTCCAACATTGCTTTTTCTGTATAGGGGACCCAGATAGAGCCTGACCACTGCTGCTGTTTACAGTCTAGATCCTAATTCAGCTGTTGTACCTTGAAGACCTGCATAATGGCATGGATAGAATCTCCTGACTGTGTTGTTGCCGTACAAATACTTGGAGGAATCCTTTAGGACCAAAGTAAAATAATTTTTGAGTTTATAGCTAAGACTCCAGCTGTTCTGGAATATGGAATTCAGAAGACATCTAATCTCACCATGGATATGATAAATTAATATTGCTCCATTTTACTCCACAACACTGAAAACCTAGAGTCTACAGATGTGTTTTTGAACACGTAAGGCTACTTTTGAAAAGCAATTACTTTATATTTGAAATCTTGATACCTATTTCAGGTGGATATGTCCAAAATATCTAGGGTTCTTCATGAAGGCCTATTACAATTTACTTTTAAAAGTTTGTGGGTTTTCTTAATATAAAATGAGTATTTTGGGATACTATTCACAAGACAAAACTTCAACCTACCAAACTAGGTCTCTCTCACCACCCTCTATAGCAAGTAGAGGCTCAGGACCTTCAAAGGTGGTGCAAAAGTGATTACTTTCTCTGATGACTATAAGGGGACCTCAAGGATTGCAGCCTTGCATGATTTAAGTAAATCCTCTTGAATGCTTATCACCAGTACATACCCAAATAAACAGGCTTCATTTCACTTGGCCGGATCTTGTTTGTTTTAGTCCTGCTTATGAGAGTACTTCAGTTCTGTGTCATAACTGAATTCTTGATTATGGCTAAAGGGGGGTGTTCTTTGATTCACATAATGAATACTAATAGTATTTACTATTTTAATACCTATGGCTCATTGTATCCTTTTATATATCCTTTTTATGTTTGGTTTTTGTTATACATTTAGCCCATATCTATTAGCCTTACTACTTGACGAGATTAGATGATGACTTAAGTAGTTCTGCCCAAATCTTCTTTATAATCTACTGATCAATTTTCAGATGGGAGACACAGTGCAAGTATTGGGTAAACATTTGTAGCACTTCAGAAGTATAAACAAAGGGAAATGAAAAACCTTATCAGAATAACTATATTCCTTTGTTTAAGCTATCTCTTCAATTCAATGAAATATGAAGGTTGTAGAATCACTGCTGTCTTTGTTAATACTGTTAACTGTTGGCATGTGCCCACCAAAGACTCTGCTGGAGACCTTGAGTCCTTCAAGTTTGTGTAGCTAATGCAAACGTATTAGTTTGCATCTGTATACCTTGGAGTGCAGAAGGATCTGTGATGCCCATGAAGGTCATGATCCCCTGCTGATATAAATGAACTCCATTAAAAACAGTGGAGACATGGTGATTTGTTTCAGCTGAGAATCTGCTCTTAGATATGTACTATTTTAAATGAAAATTCAATAGGGAAGATTTTCTGCACATGTGGTTTTTGAGTCATTCAACTGATGTTGTTTGCCAGCGTGTGAAATAGATAGGCCTGTATTATTGGCAATACTCAGCATTTATCTTCAGGCTATGCAGTGTTAATTAAAAATACTTGTTTTTACTTAGTGGAGTATTAATAACAATGCGACTTAGTGCTTGTAAAATGTTTCATATGTTAAAAATGCATTGAAATAGGAACTGGATATTGCTTGTAATATCTTCACAAGGGAGCCATATAGTCATATTTTACAGAATAAAACTGTAGCTGAGTGTGGGAAAACTGAGAGAAAGGAGTGAGCTCAACTGCATGATTTTTGAAATCCAGAGCCTAGAATAATGTCCATAATTTTCCTAGCCCTTTTCTTAATTCAGCCAACCCCTACAAGAATGAACTATTTCAGGATAGACTTGTTTGTTTTAAAGTATGGTAGTCATCAGAAGAATGTTAATGGACAAGTAGATGCAGACTATTGCAGATAGGGACATTAGCTATATTATTGGAGAGTGGAACATAGCGTAAAGATGTTTGTATCATGTTTAGTTTCACTATGCCATTGTTTTTATATATACTTTTAAAATGCTAAATCTGGTATTTTTCAGCTATTAAAAAAAGTATAATCATCTATATGTCTTGAACTGTTACTATCATGTACTTATTTGAGATGGAAGTCTGCAGAGGAATATAAACTTAATTTAAAGGAGTAATTCAGCATTCAAAGGTACTTGGGACCAATGGACAATAGCTTACAGAAGATGGACAACAGGGCGCAAGGCCATTGACTACTCCCACAGCCGACTTTGTAGTCAGGTGTCCCCCTAACTTTAACAGACTGTATACGCAATTTTGAAATATTTAAATCTTTATAGGAAGGATTTATCAAAACAGTAATTTGGGCTTTTGAGTTTAAAATTTCTTCAAGGAAGAATAAGAGTCTGCAGTTATGAGGTTACCCGCATTCTGGATCCGTCCACATTCTGCAGTCTGAAGCTGCATTTTGCAATGTATTTACTTCTTGGGGAAAACACGAGGTGAAGAATAACTTCAATTATAGTTAAATTTGCTTTCTAGATATTGACTATCGAGAATTATGTTAAGAATTCGTAAATAAAGTATTTTTTTCCTTGTTCACTGCTCAATATTTTTATGCCACTCGCTGAGTGAGGTTATTTCATATTAGCTGCCTCAAAGATTTAGGTTTGCTTAGAGCCAGTTGTATCATTAGTTGCTACTTTCGTAGTTACAGCTTACTAGAGAACTTTAAAAAAAATCCCAATATTTTACATCGATTCTGTCTTCTTAGAAAAATAGGCTTTAAATATAAAGCTTTTAGAGGATGTGCCAGTGTGGAACTGCATCTTTGTCATCTGAAAATGCATAGGCATAAGCTGAGCTGTATCCACAATGCTTTTACTGGTCCTGTTTATCTAGCAGTTTAGAAGGGATCAATTTTGTTGTCAAGGCTCTAATATCTTGCAAAACATAGTACAAGAGTCATTATTTACTTTGGTTTCTATGCAAGCATTGGTATGAGAAATGGTCACATTACTATGAAATAGAAAGTCAGTATCTACCTTTAGGGATTCCTCGAAGGTTTCAAGGTGAAGTTCAGATCTCTCTCCAAGACCTGTGTTTGATCATCTGTTCCCTGCGAAGACTGTAAGCAATTTCAGAAACAGAAAGTAGTAGGAAAATTTCTAAGTCACTCTGAATATATAAGCTCAATTTTTTAAAGTAATTGTTCCTTTCAGTTGATAGAGAATCTACTACTTATTTCAAGGCATTTATTACATTACACATTCACTTTTAATGTAAAAGTTCTTTCCTGATCATCTCTAGTCTTTGCTTTACTATTTACAAGCATATTGCTCTGTTCAGATTATTATTTTTTTAGCAAGGAAATAACTCTGAAGTATGATATGCTGTATATAACAAGGTTGTACACCTAGGTGCCTACCATGATATTACTACTTTTGTTTTCACTAGTATTTATTTTAATATGATTTACAAAATGTCATATTCAAAATATAGACTTCCTAATGTACTCTAACTGAAGCCCAAATATTACAGTCATTATACGTATGAGAATCTTATGAGAATCTGATCCTTTCCCTGGAAATGTAATGTGTACTTAAGACTGTGTAAAGACACTTTCACTGTTTGTGGTTTCTTTCCTTTGGACCAGGGCAGTCCGAGGTAGTGAGTAATGAATGATTGCTTTAGAGGAACAAAGTTCATCAGACATTTTGAATTTTCACATATTTTCTGTACTAACATGGAAAAAAGATTGTTCCAAACAGCTAGCAGACACAGAACTACTATGGTAATATTGCACAGAAAAAATGCTGGGCAGTAAAATAAGTGTTAACTACGCTTTTCAAATAGGTGATAATGATATAAGCACTTTGCTTATAGATAGATTTTTTTATAGATTTTTGCTTAAAGCTAAGGTTGTTTGGAAAGTATACAACTGATTCTCTCAAGACCTCTCAAATATCTCAAGAGCTCAGTCTTCTATTAAAGCTGAGAATGAATGTGCTGTTAAATGAAGAGATTGTCCATTTTCATTGACAATGTTTGCACTGCAACATCTCGGACATTTTGAAACTCACCCATTCTGTTTTACAGGAGTAAAATAATGAATGCTGCAGACTAAAGCACTACCAAGCTGCATTGTGGGCATCTGAATTTATAAATTGCTTCTAGAGAGATAACATGATTTTTCATATGAATATGGTGATAATGGATTGGTATCAATAATAATAATTATGTTAATGTTGTTCCATAAGTAACCCCGGACTATAAAAAGAGTATTGCAGCAATTCAGAAGATTAAAAATGCTTAATTTTGTTCCTATATACTGCTAGTAAAGCATATGTTTTGATTCAGCGATTTACGCTTAACATCACAAATTGGCATTCTGTGAATATTGTGGTACTGGCCCCTGAAACGTATTAAAATTCAAAAAAAATCCTTAAGCATATATGTTTTACCAAATGTTCTGGTGAACTGAGAACACAAAGAACGTACTTGCTAAGAGATCACAAATAACCATTATTGCGTTTTCTATCATATTTATTACAGACTGGCAAGAAAGAGAGAAGTAATTCCTTGAATGTTGCAATAGAGAGTATGTGCAAGAAGACAAGAGACCTCCGCAGACAGGTAAGCAACCTGGGGAACTGAAAAGGTAGGAAAGGAGACTTGAAAGATGATTTTCCAAATTGCTATTTTCAGTTTTTGTAGCACTGCATTTTGAAAACAAAGATCTCTTCTATATTAAAAAAACATACTGGAGACAGTTACAGTATTCCACAGAATATATACATACAAATTTTAAAAACTGGGAAAAAACCCTACCAAATGATACTGGCTGAATATATGTATGTACATAGGCAAAACTCTGCATGTGTACATGTCTAAATATGTATTTGATATAGAAATAGATCAGTAATGAACTTTGGACATGAAGATCCATTTTATTTTAAATAAGCTTGTATTATTATTGGCTGTTGGAACAGATACCTTGAAGGGGACCACTGGGCCACCAGATCTAGTTCTTTACAGTTGTGAGAACTCATACAACAGAAAAGGGTCCTTGGAATACCTGGTCCACAGTCCACTCACCCATTTTTGCATCCCAGTATCCTAAAACCAATGTAAAATATGGACCAAAATCCACAACTTCAGTGTACTGCAGAAGATGAGCAGTAGACATCAGCAGCTGTGTTTACATCCTTTCTCTGCAAGGAACATCTTTGAGAAAAAGTGCAAATTATGTTGGAAGTATATAACATGCCAGTTTAGAAAAGAGAGCTAGAGAGCCAGTAGTTCTTTCAGCCAGGCTGCTCCAACCAAATACATGAAAATTTGTGGCTACACAGAACATGAGCACACGCTAGTTTCATCCTGTCTCTAGCTGTGGCTATTTATCAACTCTCTGGTGGAAGAATATCCCTCCCAATTTTGTGTACAGTCTTACAAGCCAGCCTGCGCTTCAAGATGATGAATAAATTCCATCCTGTCTCCCATAATCAGCCAGCAGAAGCCTTGAAAGATGAGATGAATATAATATAAATATAGTGTTTACAACTAACTAGCTATCCAATTTCTGCTCACATTCCATCAAAAATATGTTCAGCTCAGACAACTAGTGACTTGCATCACAAGCTCAGTGTGTCCAGGAACTCTCCCATTCTGTCCTACAGTCACTTCCATGAGTTAATTAAACTCTATCTTATAACAGTTTACTGACTCTGTTACAGTGTTTATAATTTGTTAACTAATTCAATTTCTGTGTTTCTATAAACCTTTATAAAATGTCCAGGCTGAATGTTATCATGCCCTATTTATAGTCAATCTAGAACCAATAGTTTTCCCTAACCAGAGCAGATCTATGGCTTCTTGACATTTTTCACTGGAAGGTATTTATGAGATATATTTCATTTTCTTCCTCCAATTCTGTGTTCATACATGTGAATTGCATAAGAATTGTTTTAGGAAGAGTGCTTACTGCATGTCTAATTCCTGATCTGGGAAACATGAAATTGTGAGTTCTGTGCCTGCAGATGTTGCAATAGAGTCTTATTTGCTTTCACTTATGAACGTTCATTATTCTGTCTCTCAGTACTTTTACTAGAAACATGAAAATTATTATTTGGTATACTCTTACAGCTTTTATAAAACTTAATTTTTTTTTGAATGGTACAGTGTACCACAGCTGGTATTGCATTAGGCACTGATAGTGGATTCGAGGCTGTGGTGTGCACAATGTACTCTGCTTTCAGTCAATTCCTGGGATTGCCTCTGCAAAATTGGCATTGAAGATGAAACTTTATGAAGTTGTGTTTTTGAAATCTCTTCAGTGTAGTGCACAATAAACAAAAGTGTCATATAAGTGCTGGCACAGTCCGCAGTCACTACCTGATTGTGGGTTATGCCATGGACACCTATGGAACACCTTTGTAGACCACAGTAAGTTAAGTAAAGGAAGGCTTGTATCTGGCAAGACTTGAAGGCAAAAGTAGCTATCTCAAGAACAACACTGTATTCTGGAAGTTGTAAAAATCTCTGGCTTTTCAAATGGAATTATTTGTATTCACTTCAGGAACTTGGCCAGTACTTGTGGGGATTTTAAACTATCCTGTTTTGTTTTGATTTTTACTTGTATTGTGCCAGAGATGTGCATGTAATTTCTGTGTGTTCAGTTTTACCTAGATCCCTGCTTCCCTGCCTAGTAGAGCTATATGAATATTTAGGAAGAAATTGCCTATTCATTCCAATTTCTCATTCTGAGAAATTACCATACTCAGTTCTTACCCCAGTTGTTTCCCAGTGTACCATGAATGGACTGCACAGATGTTTCTGCTATGGTTGTTCCGCAGTTTTGGTTGGCTGTTTTTTTAAATAAATGTTATTCCTGATAACATTCTTATATTTCTGTGTTGCTTCTTCATCATGGATAGCTTTTTCTGAACACAAAGGAGATTGCCTTCCTGGCATCCCTTTGAAACAGGAGAGAGAGATCCCTCAATAATAACTAATCTTTAGTTCTTCCAGGACTTTTGCCAGTGTAGTCTTGCAAGGCAATAGGCAAATAGAGGCAAACACAGTTTTCTGTACTCATGGGGATATACTGATGTTTAATAGTGTTGCAAACAGCTGCTGGGATTTTCTTCTCTACCCTCCACTGTTTGTTTTTGACAACCTTATGCCGCATGTTTTATAAACAACATGTTTCTATGTTATTTTTTTAATGCACTTCAATATCAAAACAAAAACTGCATGCTTCCACTTCTGTAACAGTCTGCTCAAAGGGTAAGAATAAGACCTTGCACCTTAAAAATAAATCAATTTGTCAGACATCATCTTCCCTCTGCTTTCCCTCTCCTGATCATCTCTTTCGCTTAAAAATATGATAAAATTTTAATTATAGCACAATACCCTTCTTAGTATTGCCTGCTAACACTACTGGTGCTGTTCCTTGTCTATTTATATATCTCCCTATATGGCTACTTAGCTTTTAGTATTTTGCTCTAGAGGTGGCCAGAGTCAGAAACAGACTTACTGGGTGGTGGGAAAAAATGATTGTAATGATTAGGATGAAAAGAAGTAGATATTGCTTTGGATATTCCTTTTTTCTTTTGTCTTTTTCCTTTCTTTGTTCTACATTGTATTTTTTCATTCTTTAATGCTACACATGCCATCTTTTGAAAATCTCAGCTTCATGTATTCCTTCACATAGCTGAAACAGGAACATAATTTCAAACTTGTTTGTATTCAGCAAAGACACAGCATTATCTTTTTTTTGAAGAAGATGCGTTTCACTGTTTAATTGCAAGATACAGAATTTTTGAGAACAAAATAATAATGATGATTTATACGTGAAAGGTTAATTAAACCAAGCAAACCAGTAAAAAGCTACAGCAAAGAATTATGTGATGAGAGATAAAATTAGGCTGCTAGTTTGAAAATTGGATGCCTTAAGCTCACCACAAATGTGACTAAGGTCATTGCAGTCACTGGTCCTCAAATAATATATTAAGGCTGTAAAAGTCCTACAATCTGGGCTATGCAGAACCCAAAAATATTTCTTCTGGAGATAATGAATCATCAGTCATGGATATGGTTCCACTGCTTTTCATTGCTGATTATTGTAAATTGAAATCTTAATGTTTAAATTGCAATTCCTCAAGGTCACATTCATGTAGTTAATTTTAAGCGGGTGAGTACGTCTGTTTTCTTCAGTTGGACTTTTCCAACACAGAAATTTTAACAGGTAACTTGGCAGGCTGGAGGTTCAATGTATTTTGTTCCTGGTAGTGAAACTTTTTATTATCTCTTTATTTTATTTTTTTTTAAATTCCAGCCTGAATAAAGCTGGGAATGTGAACATGACAATAAAAATTCAATTTTGTATTTGAATTCCATAGCATTTGCCTTTGTAAATTACTTTTGAGAACATACAATGTATCCAGATAGTATATCCTGATGTGATAAGATTCAGTATGTCAGAAGACAAAAGTAACATTCCAAACTTACCTGTGGTTTCTTGGAAGATTTGTCTGTCCCATGTGCCTGGTGAGTCAATGAGAGCTGGCTTTAGATGGTGAGGCTATCCAAAAGCTAGTGGTGGAATTCATATCCAAATCTTGTCTTGATGATCAACATATTTCTCTACTGTTATTTCTGCTGTGCATGTTCACTGCCCTAACTACAAGAACAGCAGCATCATAAAGATTGTGGGGTTTCATATTTTTCTAGCTGTAGGAGTCTTTACTTCTACTGAGTTTTCACATAGATACATTGGAGCAAAATGCTAAGTGAAAACACATCCTTTGGCAACAAACCTGTAGGCATGTAAGAGCTTAAAAGCCTTCTGTGTTCTTTTCTGTTCCAATCAATATCTTTTATATATGTTGTAAAAATGATTCTTTGCAGTACGAAATTCAGTGAACTTGATAATTTAGTTGCATTGCATGTGTTGTTACGATTGGTATATTTCTTGTAGTGTTCTATGATTAAAATGAACAATTGCCATGTGTAGGTTTATAACATGGAAAATAACCTCTTAAGTGAAGTAATGTCCCAACGATGAGTTATAAGCTTACATGAAACCTAATTTGAGAGGTAATTTGTAGCAGAATGTTACACTTCTTTAATAATTTAAGGAAGAAGTTCAAGAACAATTAATTTAAATAGACTCACTTATAGTTCTTCTTGCTCTATTAATCTATTATCAGGTGGCATAATCAGTAATCTCATTGACAGAATTACCATGAAGACTACCATTTTGCTAATCAAACTCTATCGTTGGGTTTTCAACATGGTAGAAAGTATTTGGGTAATTTTGCAGTTATAATAACATGTGATGTAGACTATTTTGTGAGTACAAACATAATTAAATTAATGTTTTCTTTGTAAACTGAAATAGCCTTCTCCCTTGGTGTCTGAACTTCAAGAGAGAATACCCAGGAGACATTAGGTTTGGCCTAACAGTAGTTTTTCATGTGTGGAATCATTTAAGTAGTCGATTCATCAAAGAACATGAATGTTTGTTTGGCTCCCTTAATTTCAACAGAACTAGTACATGTTTTAAGTGTTTTATATATTCTACACTCACTCACACATACAAGCATGCATATTTAGGTAGTGGTATATTAAAATTGTCCCTAAGATTAAATAGAGTTTTCTGTGTAATAGATAAATTGCAGCTGCAGTAGGTTTCAGACATATAATCCTGCAAATAATGCAGGAATGCAGTGTGTACGTTTATGTTATAAAAATACTAATGGACAATAATTAGAGTAGACTTTAATAAATAGTCCAATTAGCAGATACTAATGTAATGCTTTCTTTTGCAGCTCCGTAAAGCCATTATAGATCACATCTCAGACTCCTTCTTAGATACCACTGTTCCACTTTTAGTTCTCATTGAAGCTGCTAAAAATGGAAGAGATAAAGAAATAAAGGAATATGCTGCTATATTTCGAGAACATACCAGCAGGCTTGTGGAGGTATGTTTGATTGCACTTTTTTTGAATGTATGGTATAAGTGACTTGTCACTGCACATGTCCTTTGCTGGCAGATACCATAAAACAATTAAGCCAGGCATTTCAGAAACAAATAAATAAGGGGCCTAGGGTAACAGTAAACATAGTACATTTTTTATATAATGGCATGCAGTAAGATAGTGGGTTTTGTGGTGTCAGCATTTATATAGTATTTCATTGCATAGAAATAAGGTAGTGGGGAATTCAAATTTAAGAAATTAGTGTAAGCCTTTCACAAAGATATTGGGTGGGAACTTGATCAAATGTGTGATTCTAAGGAGCATTAGCTCAAAGTGTTCAGAATACTACTACTCAAATACGTAAGACACCGTATTAGTGTTAGTTATTTGCCAGCTTTCTCACTTTGAAAGTTTATAGCCTGTGTAATGACATGCTGAAGAGGAAATGGTGCTCTGACACACAGTTTAGAGCCATGAACCCTATAGCAGATCAAAAGCATGTTGGTGTATATGCTCAATAAATTCACTCGCATACATTGTATACTCAGCATTCATTTCTAAAGGACATACTTCTTTATTACTTACAAATGATACTTCTTCATCACTTAGAAATTTGCAAATATAACTGGGGGGAGGTTTTAGTTTGTTGGACAATCAGTCCTGCAAATGTGACTAAATATTCACTGACTTAAACTCATGCAAACTGAAACTTGAAACACTGCTGGAATACCGAAGTCGTGGATTTTGCAGGAATATTATCTCGAGTGCCTGTAAGGAATGCGTTGCTAATTTTAGGGGTTTTTTTTTAAGCTTTTAGTGCTTTTGTGTGCAGTAATGCAAAAATGGGAAAAATCAATGAATTCACTCTGTGGCTGAAAATTTACTTAGGAAAACTATTTGGCTCAGAATGAATTCATTAATCTTGGGTGATCTACAGAAAATGAAAGACAAATAGGTAAACAGCTAAAGTAAAAGTGAAGTATTGCATTTATGTTTCTCCTCATGGTTATGTAGTTACAGAATAAAACTAGTTGTTATTCTCCAATTTACAAGAGTGTCTCATTTTGACCATGCTGCAAAATCAAATGAAAGCTAAAACACAAACCAAAAGTTTTAAAACCTTTTTAGATTTTTAATACTGAAGTTGAACCAGTCTGAAGTGGCTCCATTTTTAGAAAGGACAGGTGATCTCTGAAGATCAGATAACTTAACTGAATTTGGAATCGAGTCCAGGTCAGCTGAAATACCCAAATCATTGTTCAGTTTAGAAGATGTGAACCTAAAAATCCAATATTCATTTCCTTTCATGGGTTTGAATTTGTTTCCCAAATGCAAGGAATAGCTGGCCATCGGGGTAGGTTTGTGATTAAAGGGGCTGATGGCTGCACAGATACACTGCCTAAAAAAAGCTACAAGGACATGTCGCAGCTGCCTGTGAACAGAAGACTGCCCAGAAGATAGCTATCCTTAGCAATGTAGGAAAAATTATAGCAAAGTTTTGCAATTCCAGCATAGTCACTACCTAGAAAGGAGGGCAGGGAAAAAAACGTCAGATGTCCTTTTTCAGCATAGACATTACTAGTCCATATCACAGTGTCCCCCCTGCAAGATGATAACCAGACTAGACAGCGATGCCTCACTTACAGAGATTTCCTTCATTCTCCTCACTGAATGATTAACTTCAGAACCCTCTGTTTTTACCTAAACTTACTACTTAAATGCTCTTAAGCAGAGCAGTCTATGAAGGAAAGTATGTGTATAGTTCATGAATGTAAATACTAGTGGAGATTCATTTATCCAGATTATTCTGAGGACATCAGACATATTTCTTTTACAAGCAAATTAGTAAATCATAAACAAATTATGTGAGGGGGTAAAGCAAGAGTCTCGTGACTTGTATAAAAGGGGTTCTATTATATGGTAGACTGGTATTTACTGTATGTGTAAATATGCAGTGTATGTGTGAACATATTTGTATTTATGCTTTGAGTTACTATGCTGCCTAGAGTGAAGAAAACATACTTTTAAAAATGTTTTAAGTAGCTGGCTTTCAGTGAGACTGCACACAGTGCCACCTCCTATTGTTGAATTAGTTGTTCCAAATTGTTGCTTTACCAGTGCTTATATCATATGCTGCTATTGAAAATTAATGTAAAATAAAATTGAAGTTATCTTCTGGATAACTACTAGAACTGAACAAGAAGTAACGGGTACAAACTTAAACATCGGAAGTTCCATCTAAACATGAGGAGGGACTTCTTTACTTTGAGGGTGGCAGAGCACTGGCACAGGCTGCCTGGAGAGGTGGAGTCGTCTCTGACTTTGGAGACATTCAAAACCCATCTGGACACTGTCCTGTGCAACCTGCTCTAGGTGAACCTGCTCTGGCAGGGGGGTTGGACTAGATGATCTCCAGAGGTCCCCTCCAACCCTGACCATTCTGTAATTCTGTGAAGTATCTTATTTAAAAGTTGATTATATTGGTTTAATGCACTTACTGGTATGTCTAAGTGAGAGCTTGATTGACAGTTTTTTGATACACTGTACTGCTAAACTCTCCAACAAATTAATTAGATAGTAGTTGTACTGCATTCATCAACTGCTAGCCTATCAGACGCAAAACAAAGCAAAAATGAAAAAATACGAACAGCTAAGCACGTGGCCACAAAGGGGCTTTGTACATTTAAACAGTTACCTGATTTTTAAGAAAAATTTGGTCATTTCCAACTGCATCATCAAAGAAAAAGAATTATGGCAGCTGTTTTGTGGAAAGTATAATACCAATTCAACTGATATAAATGGCATAGCATTTAAACACGTTAGAGCTGTACATTGGAAGCATATTTTGGTCTTTAGTGGCCTAAAACCTGTTAAGCTGAGAAGATATATATATTTTTAAATTGACAGCAGTAGAGCACTGCACTGTTGCTTTAATTTGACAAGGAATACAACAGATAGATAGACTTAGATCTTACTAATCTTAGTTTTCACAAGTGTACAAACTTCAGAAATACACACATACTCCAGAAACTGAGAAGTGGCAAATATGTATGGAGCTTGGTTTCCAACTGAACATGGTGCCACGGGTAATGGATATTCCGTAGAAATCAGGTATAGCTGAAAGCGCTATCAAAATGAGGGAGCCTGATTCTGCAAGAAGGGCAGTGCAGATATAAAGGACATGAGCTGGCTTTCAATCCTTGCTACTTCTATTATCCATTTATTTATCAAAGAATTTGCTTTTTCTTGGTGAAACTTCTAATGTCTAAACATCACCTGTCCCTTTTGGGACAGCTGCCCAGCCTTTTGCCAGGGATGTGTTTCATAACAAGGTGTTGTCTGCCATCTGTAAGATTTTGAGTTGGATGACAGGTTATTTCAAGATCCAACGCTGTACAACATTTCTAGAGTTTATGAGAAAGTTGTCAAGCATCTTTGTATTTTAACAGAAGGTTCTTAAATGACAGTTATGGTTTGCATGTTTGCAGGAGAGTCGTCACATTCATTCCTTTGTTATTTATTTCCTTCACTGTTATAAAAGCCAACAAACAAATCCCCTTACAACTTTCAGGTTATTAAATATAAATCTGGAAAGCTAGTCGTGTATGTTATTGCAGAATTGGGCTCGATCTCTGCAACTGAGAATAACTTAAGTCAAGTATTGAAGTGCAAGATCATGGGTGGCATTTACCTGGCTATGGAATAATAACAGAGACAATAGTTGAAGGTAAAATATTTTAAAAGCTAAACAACTAAGAAAAAGTTGTTGCAAAAAATTGGCATATGACTGTAACTGTACTGGAGAAGGCTGGTAGGTGAGATAGATGAGACGTCAGATAATTGTAATATAACTATGAAGGCAGTTTTACCATCTACATGTAGTTGTGACATCCAAGGAGCTGGATGGATTGTAGGCACCAAATGTTACAGCAAAGGCCAGTGATGCAAGCAAGACTGCCCATATTGTTAAATACAAAATACCTTATTTATCAGAAGAAATAAGCTTTTTTTCTTTGGTCAGCTGCATATAGCCTTTATGGAATGTAAGGACATAGTAAAGCTGCTTGCAATCATTGAGATGTGAAAACCAGCTCAGGTGCTGGCAATCCCTAGTTTTTGTCTTGGAGAACAAAGGCTAAGAAAAAAAACATTCTCACTGTCCTTTTTTTCTGAATGTCAAACACCCTAGGTGTGGATCTGAGCCCGTTATAAACTTTTGACATCCATAACAGCCTGTGGTAAAGAATTTCACAGCTTGACTATGTGTTGTGTAGAGAAGTATCTGTGAAACCACCACATGATCGTTTCATTTGCTGTCCCTGAATTCTTGTATCAGAAGAGAAAATGAGCACAAGTCCTGTTTTCCTTCTCCATGCTACTTACAGGTGTCTGTCATATCCTCCTTCAATTGTCTGTTTTCCAAGTTGAGTATTTCTAGTCGTCTTAAATTTTCCTTGTTTGGAAGCTAGAAAAGGATCACCTTGCTACCTTTCCTGTACCTTTTTCAGCACCTTCCAGCTCATGAGGTGGTAGGTCAGAAATGTGCATGCTATTCAAGATACTCAAGATATTTCGTTCTCTGTTTCCACATCCGTTTAATTCCTAACAATGTTTCTTCTCAGACAACTGCTGAACACTAAACCGCAACATTCGCAGAAAGTTTATATGATAATCCCAAAATTTTATTCCTGATTAGTACTAGCCTGCTGAGGTCCATCATAGATACATGTAATACTGGATTTTTTTTTTCCTAAAATGACTCACTTTGCATCTCTCTAGATTGAATTTCATCTTCTGTGTTACCACCGAGTCATCTGGTGTACCATCAAGTACCATGAGGTCCTTTTGCAAATCTTCATTAGTTCTTTTATTTAATACTCAGAATAACTTGGTAAAAGATGTGTAAAGAAAATTAATAAAAATTAATGCAGTTACTGTGACCACTAGGAAATTTCTGGCTCACGGCTTTCTCACAATTTCCTGCTGATTTGTTCCTGAGATTGAAAAAAGTGATGCAAATCTATTTGTATCAGCTGAGAATTATTGGTTACTCAGCCACCCCAATTCTTGGAGGATTCGTAGGATCTACATGCCTGGATCTCAGTACTGCACACACAGTACAATTTATAGTTATCCCTTTCTTGGCAGCCTCAGGGAGGGCATTCTTCCATCGCCTCCATGTATGGAAACAGGTCTGTCCATTTCTGCTTGATTTTAACATTGCTCTTCTAAAAGATATTTATGGCACAAGAAAGCTTTATGAATATTTCATTTTCATCACATAAAGGTAACTTTTTGCACTTGAAGATATATGCTGCGAAATTAGCTATATGTACTGTCTGCTGAAGTTTAATTCTCTCCAAACCAAGGAACCAGTATTTTTAAAAAATATAGCTTTTCCTAAATCCAGTCATGAGTTCAACATCAGTAAGTCTCCTCTTTAAAAAGCAGTGTCTTGGCTCTATCCTGTCAAACATGCTGTTGAGCTGAGCATGTTTCACACACCTACAAGGCTTCAGAGCAACATCGTTGAGCTGGGGTGATGATGTTAGTGTTGCACCAATGATGAATTTGTTGATATCAATTTAAAAATTGAGAAAGGAAACATATTTTAATAAAGAGATGATACTGCATTCTCAAAATAATCAGCAAGACATGATTTGAATCAGCATAGTTTTATTACCTACGTCCTTCGTAAATTAATATACACTGTTATTCTATGGCTTTTCTCAGTTGTAAATGATACTGTTGTTGCCATATTGATAAAACCATTAGTGTTTAATTTTCCTTCCATGATATTTCACTTGATTGCAGAAATTTACAAAATAAATTTCTGAATTTTGTCCAGAAAGACCTGTGTATTTGTATAGTCAGATCTCCAGTCACATAAAAATTGATTTTAGTATTGCAGCCAGCAAGCCCAACGGTGATAGATAATGCAATGATTTGAGATTTGATTGTGTTGGTCTCTTTTCAATTTAAAACCTTATTTACCCCATTTGCTCGTAACCCAAGATAAAGATTTCCCAAAGAAGATTTATCTTGCTTATATTAAGTGCCTATCTCTCCTTTGACTAAATGACTAGTTTAGTCTGGATGTCTAACTTCTAGATAGCTGAAGTGAGGTGAGATGAATTGTACCTTGAGAGATGTGTGTTTGTCTATTTTGAGACATACGTTATGTTGCATTTTCTTATGTTTCATATAGCAGGTTTTAATCAGGTGTGTCCTGTTTTTCAGTGCATTTTTTGCATCTGTTTTTGAAAGATCAAGGATGTTTGACTAGTAAGTTATGATATTGTTTTGTGTATAAATACAATAGACTGAGCTGGACATTATAAAAACAAAAGTTCATCTTCTCACAAAGGTTTCTCCAACAATGAATTTGATATGGAAATTAGAAGTACTGCTTGCAATATCAAGAGAGATTTTCTGTGGTTTCTATTTTAATCTGAAAACTTCTCAAATAGAAACAATAGGTCTTGAGAAAGAACATACTTTTTTTTCTGTCTTTGAATATGAAACGTTAATTGAGCTAAGCTAAATTGCCCGCTACACTGACTCACTGCTCATATTGTAATTTAAGAAACAAACACTATCCTTATAAGCCAATGACCTTTGTAAATCAGCTTGAAGATTAATATCTCTTACAAATATCTCTCTTCTGAATTACCATTTGGAAATTACAATTTTTCCTTTAAAAATTGATTTAAGACATACAGTTCAGAAGTATGTATATAAATTCAGTGAAGTACAAAACATCAGTGAAATGGAAAGACTGAACACCACAGCAGATGTGGGGCGATGACGTTTACAAAGGTAGCAGCAACTGCAGGTAATATCTTCTTCCTTGTTTTCTTATGTTTTCTCTCTCCTGAGTTTATTAACTCCTCCGTGCTCTTACCCTAGAGGTTCTAGTTTCTGTTAAAAAATGCATACGCTTGGGATGTTAGCTACACATATGAGGAATATTAGCTGGTGCTTTGTGGACAGTGCCAGTATTCAAAAAGCTTAAACAGTGGCAAAGTATTTGAGATACCTTGGTTAACATCTTTGCATTATTATAGCTGCACAGTAATTGCACAAAACAGGATTTCTTAGTTGTAAATGTGAATAGTTTCTTGAGATATATGGAGGAAGTGAAATAGTCCTAGTTACACAGTAAAAAAAGCTCCAAACCAAACATTAAAATGCCCGCTTTGGCTATTATATTGAACACTTCCCACATATGAAATGGACACTCAGCAGCTGAAGTATTTTCATGAGTACCAAAGGTCACATTAAACTTGCTTCAGGTAGAGGTTATTCTAGGCTACAGTGCCTCATATTGCTCATATACTGCATCAAATATTTGTAAGTCTGAATATTGATTTTGTGACATTTTAAAACTAGGATATATTGCAGAATGAAAAAAGCAACCAGATTTGGGTTAAGATGCTGTCTGTACTCTCTATGTCTTTGTCTGTGAGCCTTGGCTAAAATAAATTCCCAAAAGATATGTTTCTTTTAGAAAATGCTTGTTATTAATTGGAATTCCTTATTATAATGCAGCAATTTTGATAAAAATATTTCAAAAAATGAAGATTAACTGCTTTGAGATTTCACACATTAGGTTGTGCTTTGAAATTAATTTTCATTTAAAATGTTACAATTAAATTGCAAATCTAGTTGAAATATTTGATTATATGGGAACATTTTTGAACAGTCTTGTCTTCTAGGAAGTTTCAAAATTAGCTTTGAATATAAACAGTATTTAAAATTATGAAAATTATGGCAGAGTAATAATGAAAAGCCTTAGGGGTCTTGGCTGTACTTTATAGTCCCTTGTAAGACATGTCTGTTTTTAGTTAATATAGTGTTCTGGCCTGTGGTTCACTTCTACCAAAGCCCAAAACAAATTCTGATATTGAGAGAACAAGTACATAAAAGTGAATAAAACAGGTAACAAGGAAGACTGAAATGTCACATCTACGCAAGGAAAAAAGCAGGTCCTTTGTAACTAGAAATTTCTTGTTTGGGAAAGCTGACAGGCTGTTCTTCTGAGCTGATCTATCAAAGAGATGTAAAGCTTCCTGAGAGGAGGAGTGATAGGCTGGGTGAACTTGAGATTAAAAAAGGAATTTGATGGGAGCAGGGAAGAATCCTCTGATTATCTGTTCTTTTGGCACAGATGCAAATCTCCCACTGCAGTGTTTAAAGGTCAGCTGTAGCAAGCAGAGGCTGAGAGGTTTTAATAGAAGTGGAGGCGATGATGATGTGAACTTCGTGTTCATCTCTTCTCGCAGTACACGAATATATCATATTCTCTGTAGTTTGATCTAATAACACTGACCTCAAATCTACTACTCTGATACATAAACTTGAGGGTTTAGCCTATTGCCTAATTCTTGCCCTTTTGCTTTTCAGTTTTGACTGTATTCCAGTATGACAATGCTGGCTTCTAGGAATTAGGATTTCTAAGGTTGAATCTGTTATGAACAACTGACAGTAACAGACAGCACATATATTTAAGTGCATCAGGGTTGTAATGTGTTGATATGGAACAGCAAAGGCATGCAGGATGTACAGAGTGTTGTTAAAAAAGCAAGTTTGCCAGTTAATATAAAGATTTCCACTGCAGGAAATCCAGCACATCTATTGAAGGTGAATTCTCCCTAAGAAGTTATTATTTTTAAATGAAGTTAAAATATGTAAAAGAGAAAAAAATACTGAGTTATAAAAATATATATAGAGAAATAAATTGTTTTGTCACTTCCTAGTTGAACAAGATACAAATGCATAGGAACAAACTATACTAAAACTGTCAGAATCTTAAAGTTATTTTACTTTATGGAAAAAAAAGTTAAGATCTTGAATAAAATTACTTGCTGGCTCTTGTTACTTTAGCTACTTCTAAAACTAGCTTTTAAAAAGATGAGACTGGTGTCCTGAATGTGTTGGGAGAACTTTGCTTTGCAGCTTATCATTTGGGTCCAGGCACTCCTTGCTTTTAATATAGGGCTCCTGGCCCCTTACCTGGGGAGGTTGTGTCTGTCTCTGGATAGCAGAGCACAACGATTAGGATAGGGGAAATTAATTTAAACCACCTTCACTGCAGAGTCCATAGCTTTTTGCCACTTTAACATGACCAAGCTATTGTATGGGGAATGACTGCAGTCTGGGCTTGGCACCTTTATTATTTTAAATTTAAGTACAATTTTTTGTTTGTTGGTTTAGAGCCTATCCCATGTACCTAAGAGGTGAATCCAGAAAATGTTTGAACTAATGTGAGCCAAACTCATGGAATTGCTCATCCTTCACAGAAATTAAGTTCTTCAAAGGTAGCATTTATTTAATTTGTGTTTCAATGGCACTCTGGAGTCTCCATGAAAAATCTGGGTCCCCAGATTTTGGAAAACAGATGAGACAGATAAACTGCAGGAGACAGAAAGGGAGAATGAATCTGTCATGGGGATCAATGATGGAGCCTGGAACAAAACAGAGATAAGTAAATCTAGCTAACTCAAAATCAGTCACTGTTAAACTCAGTTAAGAATGTCCATGTAAGGGTTTATCTTAATTAACTCCTTCTATTTAGAAAACCACTAATTGGTGCAATTTCTATAAAGAAATTGAGGTTTGAGATATACATAGATAAAAATTCTTTTTCATTGAATGCTATTATCATTACAATGCCATTTCAGCAAACAATATGAAAGAACTTACATATGGTGCAAATGAAATGTTTTCAGGGTTAAACATGTTAATCAAAACGTTTGCAAAACCCAGCACAGTGGAAATAATAATAAGCATTTGGTAGTCAAAATGAATCTATCTTGAGAATAACTTTATAAGCACGCTATGAGAAAACTCAAATCCTTTCTCGCAAGCAAAACACAGGGCCACTGGCTCTTGAACTAAAGCTTTCTACATCTGCCTCTTGTGGAAAACAGCTCTGCGAAAAGTCAGTTTCAACACAGAATCTGCAAAATAATTGTGATAAGTTGCTTTTCATTTTCTATGCAAAAAGTAAATATTTCTTTTCAAGTACTATGGGAAAATTATCACTACTTCAATCTGTTATATTAACATATTTAAAAAATATGATAGCTCTTATTTGCCACTTTGTCTGATTTTGTATGTAATTTGCTACATCTTTCTATGTCTAATTTTAAATATTATTGACCCAGAAAATTGTGTTCTGAGAGCAACTCACCATAGCTCTGAAAGATGCAGGCAAAAAAAAACTCAAAAAACCTCAAAAACCATCTCACCCATGTGCTTTCCAGAGTCTAGTCTACAACAACCAACCTTCAAGCAGCCTGATGTCTATTATGTTAACCTCTGAACATACAGCACGTGAAGACTACATTCCTTCACATCACTTTTCTTTTACTCAGAGCTAAGGATCATGGGAACAAAGCTACCTGAATTCTGAAAGTCAAGAAAACCAGCCAGATTTGCCATCCAAAGTAACACTTACATAGCTTCCTGGCAGATAGCAACTTAATGTAAAATAGAGTTTAACAATCCATTAATGAATTTTGCTTTACATATTGAAGTACTGCATATAAAAAGTACTGTCAACTGGAAGATTCTCATTACTTTCTAGCACCTTCAAAGACAATAGGGAATTGAGTATTCTCAGCACTGCACCCGTTTCTATGGGTTTTCATCCCAGAGTGGTAAGCACTAAATAAAAATAACATTTTAATGCTTCGTATCTAGTACTTTAGCATTGATTTTATGGAGCTATTGAAAAACAAAACGACTTCTGACAGTGGCAAAGCTCCACAACAGCTGCATGTGTAGAGGTCAAACTGACAGATTACCAGAACATCTTTATTAACTTTCAGGATATCAGAAGAGAACAGAATCTTTTATCGTTCTTCTTAAGAGCATAATCAGAAGACTAGAAACATGGATCCTGTTATGTAGAAATTTTTCATTTCAGACAGTTCAATCCTAAGGAATTTAATCCCTAGATGTAAGATCCAAGTCTAGGGCTTGTCATTTTGTTGCTGGCATTTTTGTTGTTGCTATTCTTCTTTAGCCCATAATATACTTTCAGTGGTATCATCATATAATCACGCCTGGGTCAAAATAGCAATTAAAGACCCTAAGTTGAAGAGTGTATCATCATCCCTATTTTTGCATAACAGTTTAACTTCTATAAGTCATGTACATAAATGCACACAGCAGCGGTCACTAGGATGCGGGATTCGGTTTTACAATGCGATCTGCAGACACAGAACTTAAGTGTGGTTTTCTGCTTGAAGGGGCATATATCTAAGTATGAAACATGAAGCAGTTAGCATATAGAGATATAAATGCAGAATATTGGTCAGCATGTTGGGAATAAAAGGTACCTGTCAGCAGGCTAGGAGGACATTTTCTGTAAATAAGATGAGCACTTTTAAGCACGATCAATATTTATGAATGGGAGGTGGATTTTCATGACATTACCATACTAATTTCTAGAATCAGTCTATCTTTGACAAATTAACTCTCTTCTCTATCACACACATCCTTTATTTTTTTTTACTCCTATTTAGCTAGTTAACACAATGTTTTGTTTTTGAGAGGAAAACCACCTTCAGTTCGCAAATTTCTATGCATCCTCAGTTTGTGTGATTCAGAATTCCCATTCAGCACTCCCCTGTTTATGTCTGTCTCTTTCGCTTTCAAGCGAGACCAGTGTGCAGCCTGCCTTTTCAGGCAGGGCTTAGTTAATAGCACATCCATCAGATCTGGGCAGTGGAGGTTCCTTTCTTGTAGGTTCTTCATTGCTGCAGTTCAGTTAAATCCAAAGATCTTAGTGGATCCATTTTAACAATCCAACTGGTGGCTTTGCCAATTTTAGCAGATCTGTGATTAGATAGGTCTGTAGCAAGCTACACCTATCTAACTACAAAACCCAAAAATAAAGTTCCTCATTTTACTTACAGATCTTTTATTTCTGCAACTTTTTTAAAAAATAAAACTTTTAATGTCTGAAACACAAATTTAATGCCAGCAAGCCCAAGAGTTAGATCTAAACCCCTGTTTTGCCATTTCAGCTAGAGTTCATTTCTGTGCTGAAGGCTCTGAGAGTCCTTCAAGCAAACTGACCTGCTTGTCAAGACGATGTGACGGCTGTCAATAAACAGCATAGACAGCCTTACTGGTTACAGCTTACAAACCCTCTGCTGTCAGGTGTTGCTCTGGTTGGTTGGTTGGTTGCAGATAGCATGCAAAAGGGAAGCCTAAAGATGGTAATGGCATTTGGAGTGTGTGTGGAATTATTTCTATAGTGAAAGGCAGCACAGGAAATATGCACAAATGCTTTAAATTCTATTAGAAGAAGCCTGGCAACAGTAATTGAGAGGTGGCAGGCAGATGGAAGGAGGCCTTTAAAGACAGGTGACTTGTTGATGCACTGGAGGTGGTAGATGGATGCTTAATGGACAGCTAATGTGATCAAAACAGTGAATTAAGAAAATTATAAAATTAGCTTAAAGTCAAGCGTGTACTTCTAAGCATATGTAAACTAAGGTTTTGAACTTTGTTAATTTGGGCCTCACAGAGTTCTTGCAGCAAGTCCTGAATTCATAATGTGAGAATTTTTGCACCTTTATGTAATTAATCAAATAAGGCCCAACTTTCCTATTACTGATTGAGCTTCAGGTGATAAATGGTGACATTTTCATTAATCTTCTTAATCACAGCCTTTATTGCATAAGTGTGAAGCAAGGGAACAAAAGATAAACCACCCAAAGATTTATCAGACTTCCTATGTCCGAGGGGCATATTTCAACAGCTAAAAATGTCAGCCACCCAGTGCAGTGAGGCAGGGTGTACTGTAAGTTATGTGAGCTCCAAAAGGGAGAAATTGTCTTTGTTCAACATGGACTCCTCATCATAATACACCCGGTTAACAGTTTTGCTGATAGAGACAGCGGGCACTAGTGCAGTGGCAGTGACTTTTTTCTTGTATTACTGCAGAAACCAGATTTAGAAATTCCTCAGAACATTAGAAATTGTGCTAATTGTGATTCGAATCTTACATCCCCAAAAGATTCATTGTTTTGATAGTACTGATCTTTAATGAGCTAGTGACCTATAAAAGAACAATTCTGGAGGTGCTAAAAAAGGCACGTGTCATCAAAATGTTAACATCAGTTTACTAAATCTTGTGCTTCTTCAATACCAAATATCTCTGTGAGTGTGCGTACTTGTTATGGTTTGTTGTTTTGTTGTTTTGTTTTTTCCCCTTGGAACATGGATGCTGTGATACCTGGTGAAGGAGGAGGTTTATTCCTGTCGGTGGAGGAGCTGAATATTCGTTGTTCTATGTGACCCTCTATGCAAATTGTCAGAAGTACATCTATTAGAGGTTGTTATCCTTCTGTCAAATGATCTGGTCCCTATTGGGTCAAATCGGCCAATGGGATCTCAAGTTCTTGAGGACAGAGAAACATATCTATAGGTATAACATGTGTGTGTATAAACATATGCATGTGTGCATAGAGTAATAGGTTTGCATTAATTTTACCTCTTTTGGAAACCAGATTTCTAGCCTGAAATATGAGGTTTTGTTGTAAGTTGTTATTCCGTAGGCTAAGAGAACTCAAGAGGCATATGGATGACAGGGAGGTGATGAGAGACAGCCAACATGGCTTCACAAAAGGCAAATTGTGCCTGACTAATCTGGTGGCCTTCTACAATAGAGTGACTGTGTTGGTGAATAAAGGAAGAGCAACAGATGTCGTCTGCTTTGACTTCTGTAAGGCCTTTGACACAGTCCCATTCCACATCCTTGTAGGTGAATTGGAGAGATAAGAGTTTGATGAATGGATTATTTGAGGGATAAGGAATTGGCTGGATGGCTGCATCCAAAGAGTTGCAGTCAGTGGCTTAGCATCCAGGTGGAGATCAGTAACAAGTGGTGTTCTTCAGGGGACCATATTGGGATTGGTACTGTTCAATATCTTTATTAATGACATTGCCAGTGGGATTGAGTGCACCTTCAGGAAGTTTGCCTATGACATCAAGCTGGTGCAGTTGATATGCTTGAGGGAGGGGATGCCACCCAGAGGGACCTGGACAGGCTTGAGGAGTGGGCCCATGTGAACCTCGTGAAGTTCAAGAAGGCCAAGGGCAAGGTCCTGCACCTGGGTTGGGGCAATAACCAGTACCAGTACAGACTGGAGGATGAATTGATTGAGAGCAGCCCTATGGAAAAGGACTTGGGGATATTGGCAGATGAAAAATTAAGTATCAGCTGGCAATGTGCACTTGCAGCCTAGAAAGACAGTTTTATCCTGGGCTGCATCAAAAGAATCATGGCCGAGGAGGTGATTCTGCCCCTCTACTCCGTTCTGGTGAGATCCCACCTGGAGTACTGCATCCAGCCCTGGGGCCCCCAGAACAAGACAAAACGCGGACCTGTTGGAGCGAGTTCAGAGGAGGCCACAGAGATGATCAGAGGGCTGGAGCACCTCTTCTATGAGGAGAGGCTGAGAGAGTTGGGGTTGTTCAGCCTGGAGAAGAGAAGGCTCCGGGGAGAAGCTTATTGCGGCCTTTCAGTACTTAAAGGGGGCTTATAAAAAATATGGAGAGATATTTTTTTTTTTTTTTTTACTGGGGCATGTAGTGATAGGATGAGGGGTAACAGTTTTAAACTGAAAGAGGGTAGATTGAGATTAGATACAAAGGAGAAATTTTTTACGATTAAGGTGGTGAGCCACTGGCCCAGGTTGCCCAGAGAAGCTGTGGCTGCCCCATCCCTGGAGGTGTTCAAGGCCAGGTTGGACAGGGCTTGGAGCAACCTGGTCTAGTGGGAGGTGTACCTGCCCATGGCAAGGGAGGGGTTGGAACTAGATGATCCCAAAGCATTCTATGATTTTAAGAGTATTTTCCAGAGGATCAGGCAACATGTCTGTTTGCTCACTTTAATCACTTCTTTAGGAATCTTTCTGGGTATTTTAGCACTGCCAAATGGCTTTTGAACTATTTTTTCCCCCCACTACCAGGGTGATGCTTTTTACAAGACTGTACTTAATAATGTGAATTCTTGAATATATTGAAATAACTGAGAAATGTTCTTGTTCTGCAATGCACTTTGTGCACAATACTTCGAGAAGCTATCGAATATCTTGTATTTGAGGCCAGAAAACAAAAAGTAGGACAAATCCTTTCACAATACAGACTTAATAGCATAAATAAAATTAAAAGAATAGTGGCTGAACTGTCCTTAAAAAGCAAGGAAATTATCAAGAAAACATACTATGGGAAGTCATGGACTAGAATTTCTGATCACAAGGAAGGCAAGTGCTTTGTTTCATAGGGAAACTGGGTGGTTTTGTTTTTGACAACTTGGTTGAGACAAAAGGCATGAACTGTTAGGTATTCTCCTTTGGTGTAAATCATCCTCTGCAGAAGCTCTTTAAAAGAAACTGAACAACAAACTCAAGCAATATGCAATAATGTCAACATAGTTACATCCAAGGAGATCACATTGCTCACGTTTTAACATCATTATATTAAACTGCTTTTTAATAACTGTTACCCTAGTGTTCAAAATACTGAGTTCATGCCAAATTTCTAAAAATTTCTTCTCCTGAAGAACACAAGCTGGTCTTGCTAGACACAAGGAACCTCCTTGCTAGACGCAGTAGGACGGAATCGAAGTACCTAGGCATGTGTTCTCTTAATGAACTGTCCTCAGTCACAACACTATCAGCTCTCTGTTACCCAACCAGTCCAGTAAAGGGACAGACGGACAGGAGTAGCCATAGCCCATGTAATTATGTGATGGGAAGTTCAGAGCACCATTCTGAGTTTTAGCTTAATTAACATGTACCCTGTCAGCTGTTCATTAGGAATTATTTATGGGTTATAATTCTAGAGTTCCTTGCATGGAGTTTTGTTTCCTTTGAAATGTGTTAGTAACCCCCGTATCTCTTTCTCAGTTGTTGTTGGACAGATGTCTGCTGTGCATTAGGATTGTTTCTCATCTGTGCATCGCTTTACAGTGATTAACAGTGAATTCATTTGCCCTTTTTCAAGTCCAGTGTACTGTAAACAAGATACAGTCTCCATAGGAGTTTTGTTAGTGAATGTAGTAAGATCCCAATACTACACTTTGAATTATACCCATATGCTTACGGGTGAGCCCACACGGTGCCTCAGACTGAATTGCAATCTGCAGTTTGGAAATCTGGATGATTTTTTATGTAAGTTTTGGTTGCGAGGCTTATAAAAAAGGTTTTAAGTGCCTTCCTTTGTGATCAATTTTACCTTTCCTAGACCAGAGATCGCATTGCAAAAAGGAGTCAAGTATTTATGTTTTATGAACATTTAAACTCAATTAACGTGAAAGAAAGTCTCCCACTGACACAGAAACATTTTATGTTAGTACAACATTTATTCCCTATGGAGTACAGTAGGTAGGAGGCTGCCTCCAGCTCCACTGCAATTGGAATTCGCCATCTATAGATGGCTTTCACACTAGCTACAGCTTACAGCTATAGGTGACAGCTCCATTCACAAAAAGGAGAAAATCTAATAAACCTGACAAAAATGATGTAGGTATTCATTAAAGGGATAACAGAAGGGTAAAAATGAATAAGAGGATTAATTATATTTTTACAAGATATTTGAAATGTAAGCTATAGTGAATGCATAAGAATGTACTGTAATGCAGTAACAACATAATGTAATGTGCAAGAATATACTATGTGCCTGTGGCACAGATTACATTTTTACCACTGGAGCTGTGTAACATTTATTTACTTGCTTTACAGACAATTTTGTTATCTAGTACACATACATACATGTATGTACTTCGTTATGAGTGATCAGTGGATTACTTTATAGCCACTGCAAATACAAGTGGCTTCAGCATTTCATAAAAAGCTTCTTAAGCATGTTTATAGCCTTAAATTTCAATTTAAAATTTCGATTCACTTCAGTATGGAAGGTTTTATGCATAGAGTTAGCACGTGCCCAGACCTCTTGCCTGTCCTGTATGGTTAGTTAATAGTCACTGGGCAGAAACCCAAAGCACTGGCAGTAGGAAGCCTATGTGTTTGCAGTGCCTTTTCACGAAGCCACCCTGTCCCTGCAAAGGATCTTTGAAGCTTTCCAGGCACAGGCCCCTTTGCCCCGGCCGTCGGTGCTGCCGGGGGCCGTCAGGCTGCTGAGGCCCGGGCGGCTATCCATTAGGCTCCGTGCCACGTCAGCGCTGCCGTCCCCGCAGGAGCTCACTAGGACGCCCCAGCACAGAACAGGCAGGGCTGTGCNCGGGTCCTGCCCAGCGGGAGTCGGTGGGTTTGGTCGCACATTTTTCGAGGTTTTAACGCAGATCGCCAGATGTGCGTTTTCGTCTTTTGGAAGGAGAATGGCGCCGTTGCTGGCCGAGGCTTCTCTGGGTGCTGAGGAGAAAATGGCGCGGGCAGGCAGCTGCGGGGTAAGTCAGGCCACTAACAACTAGTAAGTAATACCTGTGGTTTTTTTTCCTGATCGAGTCGTCGATGATAAAGGCGTTGTTTTTGTTTTGCAAACAGCAAGCTCAACGGTTGTTGTTTTAACACCTAATTTTTTGCAGCATAAAATCTAAAATATCATTCTGCAAGGCAGCGATAGAAAACATTATCTTAAGTAGCTTTTTTCCTAGATTGCCAAATTTTCAGTTTCAGATCTTTGAGTTGGAGTGTTTGGCTTTTTTGAGTGAAGGACTGCGTTTAAGCAATAATGAGCTTTTTGGGAGCACTTGTGTGAGCAGCTGTGCGCCAGTGGAAGTGAGGGATATACAATCCAGTTTACAGTGGTGTTTTGGTCAGTATTTGCACTTAATTACTATGCATTGTCCTTATTCTTAAAGCTGTTCGGTGATGGGAGTGGTAAAGTCATCTTTCTCTGATGTTATTTTTGTCAAGTCTTGTTCGGCAGAAGCCTTTATAACAACACTGGAAACGTTAAGGTATACTGAATCCTGTGTAACACTGTGAAATTAATGCTTTTTTTGTTTATGGTAGATAAACATTTATGCATCTGTGTTCTGTGATTGTTTCCTGTTTTGAATGAGGCCATATGAAAGGCTGTACCTTGTTTTCTGGTAATCATTGAAGTAGTCTTCTCCATGACTGTTCCTCTGAGTTATGCTTCTCTATTTTAATTCCAGGAAATTGCAGTTGACAACATTTCAACTGTTACCTGGGGGAAAAAATAGGTCATCTAATTAATTGTAAAATGTAACCCAAAAAGGTTTTCTGAAAATAAGTTTGTTTTTTATTTTTTTTCTGTGTGCACATGCGCTGTGAGCATTGCACACCATTTAGCACTGAATTGGTGCTGTCCAGTCCCAAAGGTTGGAGGGAGACAATTGGGTTGGAGAAAGACTCTAAGAATACCGAAAGAGAGACTTAACTCATGACAAGGTCTGAAATGGGACTTTTTTTTTTTTGTCTTTCTGAAAAAACAATATTTGAAAAAACTTCTTAAAACTTATCTGATATGTTTAATTGTGTGAGGCTGGAGGAGCTGGTGGTTGTGCATCACATAAGGTGCCTTAGGCTCTGATCTGCTTTCTTCAGTAAATTTCATCGTGTTTTAAAGTGTGATGTGGACCTTGCACTGGCTCTGGGAAGGCTTTCAAAGTGCTAGAATTCAGATATTGCCACAAGCTGAATCTTGAAAACATTTGGATAACACTTTTTTTCTTTTTTTCCTGGGTTTCTGGAGGGTGGCAGGACCTCTGACTATGTTCTTGCATGAATGTCAGGAAAATTACTTCTATGATAACAGCATTTTTTCCCTTTTGAGAAGTCTTCTCAGGACCACCAGTAAGAATGCCTGAAGTTTCAGGTCTAATCATTCCTGTCATGCAGTATGAAAAGATATGCAGCTTTATGCTATTTCCCATTTTTGTTCTGTATTCATTCTATCTATCTTTTATATTTTCATTATAGTACTAACCAATTTGTACCATTAATAGTAAGTTAGCAAATACAGCCTTCATTGACATTGTGTTGTCCCAGTTTACTAACCAGGTGTGCTGGCATACATGGTTGAATGGTTTTGTGCGTTTATTTTGCAGTACTGGTTTTGTTCCATTAAATATCTGGGGATCTTTGCACCTTTTGGTGCAAACCTTAACCAATTTTAGTGATAGTATTTGGGATTTTCACAAGTAAAGTCAAAGTAGAATCTTGTTCTATGCATTGGTATGTTTTAATACTCCTTTGGTTGTTGCTTATGTTATTCAGTAGTTTGCAGGGAAATAGAAAGTTGCTGCACTGATTTCGGGATTAAGTATCTAAGGTAATCTTTTTGCTTTTAGCCCGGTGAACAAAAGGACAGCCCATCATCATGAAATTTTGTTTGTTGTCTCAAGAAGAGATTACTTTTTTAAGAGAAACTGGGCATGCTGAATTCTGCAGTAAGTTTTAGCGGATAAATAGTTTCACCTGTTTTCAACTTGCCACATGCAATTTGCAAGACAGTACTGTCCTGCAGAAAATAAAATAGGTACTGTTAATGGTGGATGTATGACAATTAATATCAAAGTTTGTATGGCTGATGTGACGTACTTCATTTCTGGTAATATGGTGAATTGAATTTGTATTATTGAGCAAGCATATGCTTGTATCTCCCTGTCTTGTTTCTTTTCAGCTATGGAGAAGAAAGTGTTTCTTTTGTTGCTGAAGAGTTCATTTATGCTTCTAGATAATCATAGAATGGTTTAGGTTGGA